>CM070522.1:19744380-19840105 GCA_036346375.1 Guadua angustifolia
TCGCCGGTCTCATTGGAGCTTGTTTACGCTCGATTTACTCTGGTGTTAACTTCATTCAAGCCGGGATCGAACAAGTGGACTTTATGAAAGTTTGCCCCAAGCAAAACACTCGAAGACACCCGGATTGCCCTCGTAAGTGTTGTTAGTCTTGTTTGAGTTTGTTTTCTGTTGAATTTGAATTGATGTTAATTTCATACATATCAAGATCCGAATAGGTGGATTTTGTGAAATCTTGCACGAATGAAACACTCGAAAATGCAGGGTTGCACTCCTCGTGTCGCCGGTCTCATTGGAGCTTGTTTCGCTCGATTTCGCTCTGGTGTTAATTTCATTCAAACCGGTATCCGAACAAGTGGACTTTATGAATGTTTGCCGCGATGCGAAACACTCCGAAGACACACCGGATTGCCCTCGTAAGTGTTGTTAGTCTTGTTGGAGCTTGTTTCGGTCGAATTCGCATTGATGTTAATTTCATACATATCAAGATCGAATAGGTGGATTTTGTGAAAGCTTGCACAAAGCGAAACACTCCGAAAATGCACGGGTTGCACTCCTCGTGTCGCCGGTCTCATTGGAGCTTGTTTAGCTCGATTTAGCTCTGGTGTTAATTTCATTCAAACGGGATCGAACAAGTGGACTTTATGAAAGTTTGCCCCAAGCGAAACACTCGAAGACACGGGATTGCCCTCGTAAGTGTTGTTAGTCTTGTTGGAGCTTGTTTTGGTCGAATTCGCTTTGATGTTAATTTCATACATATCAAGATCCAAATAGCTGGATTTTGTGAAAGTTTGCTCCGTAGTGAAACACTCAGAAAATGCACGGGTTGCACTCCTCGTGTCGCCGGTCTCATTGGAGCTTGTTTACGCTCGATTTAGCTCTGGTGTTAATTTCATTCAAACGGGATCGAACAAGTGGACTTTATGAATGTTTGCCCCGATCGAAACACTCGAAGACACACGGATTGCCCTCGTAAGTGTTGTTAGTCTTGTTGGAGCTTGTTTGGTCGAATTCACTTTGATGTTAATTTCATACATATCAAGATCCGAATAGGTGGATTTTGTGAAAGCTTGCACGAGGCGAAACACTCGAAAATGCACCGGTTGCACTCCTCGTGTCGCCGGTCTCATTGGATCTTGTTTACGCTCGATTTACGCTCTGGTGTTAACTTCATTCAAACGGGATCGAACAAGTGGACATTATGAAAGTTTGCCCCGAAGCAAAACACTCCGAAGACACCGGATTGCCCTCGTAAGTGTTGTTAGTCTTGTTTGAGTTTGTTTTCTGTCGAATTTGCATTGATGTTAATTTCATACATATCAAGATCCGAATAGGTGGATTTTGTGAAATCTTGCACCGGAGCGAAACACTCCGAAAATGCACCGGGTTGCACTCCTACGTGTCGCCGGTCTCATTGGAGCTTGTTTCGCTCGATTTAGCTCTGGTGTTAACTTCATTCAAACCGGGATCGAACAAGTGGACATTATGAAAGTTTGCCCCGAAGCGAAACACTCGAAGACACACCGGATTGCCCTCGTAAGTGTTGTTAGTCTTGTTGGAGCTTGTTTGATCGAATTCACTTTGATGTTAATTTCATACATATCAAGATCCGAATAGGTGGATTTTGTGAAAGCTTGCACGGGCGAAACACTCGAAAATGCACGGGTTGCACTCCTCGTGTCGCCGGTCTCATTGGATCTTGTTTAGCTCGATTTACGCTCTGGTGTTAATTTCATTCAAACGGGATCGAACAAGTGGACTTTATGAAAGTTTGCCCCAAAGCGAAACACTCCGAAGACACACCGGATTGCCCTCGTAAGTGTTGTTAGTCTTGTTGGAGATTGTTTCGGTCGAATTCGCTTTGATGTTAATTTCATACATATCAAGATCCAAATAGGTGGATTTTGTGAAAGTTTGCTCCGTAGCGAAACACTCCGAAAATGCACCGGGTTGCACTCCTACGTGTCGCCGGTCTCATTGGAGCTTGTTTCGCTCGATTTCGCTCTGGTGTTAATTTCATTCAAACCGGGATACGAACAAGTGGACTTTATGAATGTTTGCCGCGAAGCGAAACACTCCGAAGACACACCGGATTGCCCTCGTAAGTGTTGTTAGTCTTGTTGGAGTTTGTTTCGGTCGAATTCGCATTGATGTTAATTTCATACATATCAAGATCCGAATAGGTGGATTTTGTGAAATCTTGCCTTGGGCGAAACACTCAAAAATGCACCGGTTGCACTCCTCGTGTCGCCGGTCTCATTGGAGCTTGTTTAGCTCGATTTACTCTGGTGTTGACTTCATTCAAACACGGATCGAACAAGTGGACATTATGAAAGTTTGCCCCAAGCGAAACACTCGAAGACACACGGATTGCCCTCGTAAGTGTTGTTAGTCTTGTTGGTGCTTGTTTCGGTCGAATTCACTTTGATGTTAATTTCATACATATCAAGATCCGAATAGGTGGATTTTGTGAAAGCTTGCACAAGAGCGAAACACTCCGAAATGCAGGGTTGCACTCCTCGTGTCGCCGGTCTCATTGGATCTTGTTTATTCGATTTCGCTCTGGTGTTAATTTCATTCAAACCGGGATCCGAACAAGTGGACTTTATGAAAGTTTGCCCCAAAGCGAAACACTCCGAAGACACACCGGATTGCCCTCGTAAGTGTTGTTAGTCTTGTTGGAGATTGTTTCGGTCGAATTCGCTTTGATGTTAATTTCATACATATCAAGATCCAAATAGCTGGATTTTGTGAAAGTTTGCTCCGTAGTGAAACACTCCGAAAATGCACCGGGTTGCACTCCTAGTGTCGCCGGTCTCATTGGAGCTTGTTTAGCTCGATTTAGCTCTGGTGTTAATTTCATTCAAGCCGGGATCGAACAAGTGGACTTTATGAATGTTTGCCCCGATCACGAAACACTCGAAGACACGGATTGCCCTCGTAAGTGTTGTTAGTCTTGTTGGAGCTTGTTTGGTCGAATTCACTTTGATGTTAATTTCATACATATCAAGATCCGAATAGGTGGATTTTGTGAAAGCTTGCACGGAGCGAAACACTCGAAAATGCAGGGTTGCACTCCTCGTGTCGCCGGTCTCATTGGATCTTGTTTAGCTCGATTTAGCTCTGGTGTTAACTTCATTCAAGCGGGATCGAACAAGTGGACATTATGAAAGTTTGCCCGAAGCAAAACACTCGAAGACACCGGGATTGCCCTCGTAAGTGTTGTTAGTCTTGTTGGAGCTTGTTTTCGTCGAATTTGCATTGATGTTAATTTCATACATATCAAGATCCGAATAGGTGGATTTTGTGAAAGCTTGCACAGGCGAAACACTCCGAAAATGCACCGGGTTGCACTCCTACGTGTCGACGGTCTCATTGGAGCTTGTTTCGCTCGATTTCGCTCTGGTGTTAACTTCATTCAAACCGGGATCCGAACAAGTGGACATTATGAAAGTTTGCCCCAAAGCGAAACACTCCGAAGACACACCGGATTGCCCTCGTAAGTGTTGTTAGTCTTGTTGGAGCTTGTTTCGGTCGAATTCACTTTGATGTTAATTTCATACATATCAAGATCCGAATAGGTGGATTTTGTGAAAGCTTGCACGAGGCGAAACACTCCGAAAATGCACCGGGTTGCACTCCTCGTGTCGCCGGTCTCATTGGAGCTTGTTTAGCTCGATTTAGCTCTGGTGTTAATTTCATTCAAACGGGATCGAACAAGTGGACTTTATGAAAGTTTGCCCCAAGCGAAACACTCAGAAGACACCGGATTGCCCTCGTAAGTGTTGTTAGTCTTGTTGGAGATTGTTTGATCGAATTAAGCTTTGATGTTAATTTCATACATATCAAGATCCAAATAGGTGGATTTTGTGAAAGTTTGCTCGTGGTGAAACACTCAAAATGCACGGGTTGCACTCCTCGTGTCGCCGGTCTCATTGGAGCTTGTTTATTTCGATTTAGCTCTGGTGTTAATTTCATTCAAACCGGGATCGAACAAGTGGACTTTATGAATGTTTGCCCGATCGAAACACTCGAAGACACACGGATTGCCCTCGTAAGTGTTGTTAGTCTTGTTGGATCTTGTTTGGTCGAATTCGCATTGATGTTAATTTCATACATATCAAGATCCGAATAGGTGGATTTTGTGAAAGCTTGCACCGGCGAAACACTCGAAAATGCACGGGTTGCACTCCTCGTGTCGCCGGTCTCATTGGAGCTTGTTTACGCTCGATTTAGCTCTGGTGTTAACTTCATTCAAACGGGATCGAACAAGTGGACTTTATGAAAGTTTGCCCCAAGCAAAACACTCACGAAGACATCGGATTGCCCTCGTAAGTGTTGTTAGTCTTGTTTGAGTTTGTTTTGTAGAATTTGAATTGATGTTAATTTCATACATATCAAGATCCGAATAGGTGGATTTTGTGAAATCTTGCACGGGCGAAACACTCAAAAATGCACGGGTTGCACTCCTCGTGTCGCCGGTCTCATTGGAGCTTGTTTCACTCGATTTAGCTCTGGTGTTAACTTCATTCAAATCGGGATCGAACAAGTGGACATTATGAAAGTTTGCCCCAAGCGAAACACTCAGAAGACTCACGGATTGCCCTCGTAAGTGTTGTTAGTCTTGTTGGAGCTTGTTTTGGTCGAATTCACTTTGATGTTAATTTCATACATATCAAGATCGAATAGGTGGATTTTGTGAAAGCTTGCAGCTTGTTTGGCGAAACACTCGAAAATGCACGGGTTGCACTCCTCGTGTCGCCGGTCTCATTGGAGCTTGTTTAGCTCGATTTAGCTCTGGTGTTAATTTCATTCAAACCGGGATCGAACAAGTGGACTTTATGAAAGTTTGCCCCAAAGCGAAACACTCGAAGACACACGGATTGCCCTCGTAAGTGTTGTTAGTCTTGTTGGAGCTTGTTTGGTCGAATTCGCTTTGATGTTAATTTCATACATATCAAGATCCGAATAGGTGGATTTTGTGAAAGCTTGCACCGAGGCGAAACACTCGAAAATGCACGGGTTGCACTCCTCGTGTCGCCGGTCTCATTGGAGCTTGTTTAGCTCGATTTAGCTCTGGTGTTAACTTCATTCAAACCGGGATCGAACAAGTGGACATTATGAAAGTTTGCCCAAGCGAAACACTCAAAGACACCGGATTGCCCTCGTAAGTGTTGTTAGTCTTGTTGGAGCTTGTTTGGTCGAATTCACTTTGATGTTAATTTCATACATATCAAGATCCGAATAGGTGGATTTTGTGAAAGCTTGCACTCGGGCGAAACACTCGAAAATGCACGGGTTGCACTCCTCGTGTCGCCGGTCTCATTGGAGCTTGTTTAGCTCGATTTACGCTCTGGTGTTAATTTCATTCAAACCGGGATCGAACAAGTGGACATTATGAAAGTTTGCCCCAAGCGAAACACTCAGAAGACACACGGATTGCCCTCGTAAGTGTTGTTAGTCTTGTTGGAGCTTGTTTGGTCGAATTCGCTTTGATGTTAATTTCATACATATCAAGATCCGAATAGGTGGATTTGTGAAAGTTTGCACGGTATTGAAACACTCGAAATGCATTCAAGGGTTGCACTCCTCGTGTCGCCGGTCTCATTGGAGCTTGTTTAAGCTCGATTTATACTCTGGTGTTAATTTCATTCAAAATGCCGGGATCGAACAAGTGGACTTTATGAATGTTTGCATTCAAGCGATCGAACAAGTGGACACTCAAGCTTGTTTGGTCGAATTCGCTTTGATGTTAATTTCATACATATCAAGATCCGAATAGGTGGATTTTGTGAAAGCTTGCACAAAGCGAAACACTCGAAAATGCACCGGGTTGCACTCCTCGTGTCGCCGGTCTCATTGGATCTTGTTTAAGCTCGATTTAGCTCTGGTGTTAATTTCATTCAACGGGATCCGAACAAGTGGACTTTATGAAAGTTTGCCCGCGATCGAAACACTCGAAGACACGGGATTGCCCTCGTAAGTGTTGTTAGTCTTGTTGGAGCTTGTTTGATCGAATTCGCTTTGATGTTAATTTCATACATATCAAGATCCAAATAGGTGGATTTTGTGAAAGCTTGCAGGGAAGCGAAACACTCGAAAATGCAGCGGGTTGCACTCCTCGTGTCGCCGGTCTCATTGGAGCTTGTTTAAGCTCGATTTACGCTCTGGTGTTAACTTCATTCAAACCGGGATCCGAACAAGTGGACTTTATGAAAGTTTGCCCCAAGCAAAACACTCGAAGACATGCGGATTGCCCTCGTAAGTGTTGTTAGTCTTGTTGGAGTTTGTTTTCTCGAATTTGAATTGATGTTAATTTCATACATATCAAGATCCGAATAGGTGGATTTTGTGAAATCTTGCACGGGCGAAACACTCGAAAATGCACGGGTTGCACTCCTCGTGTCGCCGGTCTCATTGGAGCTTGTTTACTCGATTTAGCTCTGGTGTTAACTTCATTCAAACGGGATCCGAACAAGTGGACATTATGAAAGTTTGCACCAAAGCGAAACACTCCGAAGACTCTCCGGATTGCCCTCGTAAGTGTTGTTAGTCTTGTTGGTGCTTGTTTCATGTCGAATTCACGTTGATGTTAATTTCATACATATCAAGATCCGAATAGGTGGATTTCGTGAAAGCTTGCACTGGAGCGAAACACTCCGAAAATGCACCGGGTTGCACTCCTACGTGTCGCCGGTCTCGTTGGAGCTTGTTTACTCGATTTCGCTCTGGTGTTAACTTCATTCAAACCGGGATCGAACAAGTGGACATTTTGAAAGTTTGCCCGAAGCGAAACACTCAGAAGACACACGGATTGCCCTCGTAAGTGTTGTTAGTCTTGTTGGAGCTTGTTTGATCGAATTCACTTTGATGTTAATTTCATACATATCAAGATCGAATAGGTGGATTTTGTAAAGCTTGCACGGAGCGAAACACTCGAAAATGCACGGGTTGCACTCCTCGTGTCGCCGGTCTCATTGGATCTTGTTTAGCTCGATTTAGCTCTGGTGTTAATTTCATTCAAACGGGATCGAACAAGTGGACTTTATGAAAGTTTGCCCCAAGCGAAACACTCAAAGACACCGGATTGCCCTCGTAAGTGTTGTTAGTCTTGTTGGAGATTGTTTCGGTCGAATTCGCTTTGATGTTAATTTCATACATATCAAGATCCAAATAGCTGGATTTTGTGAAAGTTTGCACCGTAGTGAAACACTCCGAAAATGCACCGGGTTGCACTCCTACGTGTCGCCGGTCTCATTGGAGCTTGTTTCGCTCGATTTCGCTCTGGTGTTAATTTCATTCAAACCGGGATCCGAACAAGTGGACTTTATGAATGTTTGCCGCGATGCGAAACACTCCGAAGACACACCGGATTGCCCTCGTAAGTGTTGTTAGTCTTGTTGGAGCTTGTTTCGGTCGAATTCGCATTGATGTTAATTTCATACATATCAAGATCCGAATAGGTGGATTTTGTGAAAGCTTGCACAAGAGCGAAACACTCCGAAATGCACCGGGTTGCACTCCTACGTGTCGCCGCTCTCATTGGATCTTGTTTCGCTCGATTTCGCTCTGGTGTTAATTTCATTCGAACCGGGATCCGAACAACTGGACTTTATGAAAGTTTGCCAGAAGCGAAACACTCCGAAGACACACCGGATTGCCCTCGTAAGTGTTGTTAGTCTTGTTGGAGATTGTTTCGGTCGAATTCGCTTTGATGTTAATTTCATACATATCAAGATCCAAATAGGTGGATTTTGTGAAAGCTTGTCAGGGCGAAACACTCGAAAATGCACGGGTTGCACTCCTACGTGTCGCCGGTCTCATTGGAGCTTGTTTCGCTCGATTTCGCTCTGGTGTTAACTTCATTCAAACCGGGATCCGAACAAGTGGACTTTATGAAAGTTTGCCCCAAGCAAAACACTCTGAAGACATGCCGGATTGCCCTCGTCTGTGTTGTTAGTCTTGTTTGAGTTTGTTTTCTGTTGAATTTGAATTGATGTTAATTTCGTACATATCAAGATCCGAATAGGTGGATTTTGTGAAATCTTGCACGGAATCGAAACACTCCGAAAATGCACCGGGTTGCACTCCTACGTGTCGCCGGTCTCATTGGAGCTTGCTTCGCTCGATTTCGCTCTGGTGTTGACTTCATTCAAACGGGATCGAACAAGTGGACATTATGAAAGTTTGCACCAAAGCGAAACACTCAGAAGACTCACCGGATTGCCCTCGTAAGTGTTGTTAGTCTTGTTGGTGCTTGTTTCATGTCGAATTCACGTTGATGTTAATTTCATACATATCAAGATCCGAATAGGTGGATTTAAGTGAAAGCTTGCCTTTGGGCGAAACACTCGAAAATGCAGGTTGCACTCCTCGTGTCGCCGGTCTCGTTGGAGCTTGTTTAAGCTCGATTTACTCTGGTGTTATTGCATTCAAACGGGATCGAACAAGTGGACATTTTGAAAGTTTGCCCCAAAGCGAAACACTCTGAAGACACACCGGAATGCCCTCGTAAGTGTTGTTAGTCTTGTTGGAGCTTGTTTCGGTCGAATTCACTTTGATGTTAATTTCATACATATCAAGATCCGAATAGGTGGATTTTGTGAAAGCTTGCACGGGCGAAACACCCGAAAATGCAGGGTTGCACTCCTCGTGTCGCCGGTCTCATTGGATCTTGTTTAGCTCGATTTCGCTCTGGTGTTAATTTCATTCAAACGGGATCGAACAAGTGGACTTTATGAATGTTTGCGCGATCGAAACACTCAAAGACACACGGATTGCCCTCGTATGTGTTGTTAGTCTTGTTGGAGCTTGTTTGATCGAATTCGCATTGATGTTAATTTCATACATATCAAGATCCGAATAGGTGTATTTTGTGAAAGCTTGCACATGAGCGAAACACTCCGAAATGCACGGGTTGCACTCCTCGTGTCGCCGGTCTCATTGGAGCTTGTTTACGCTCGATTTAAGCTCTGGTGTTAACTTCATTCAAACCGGGATCCGAACAAGTGGACATTATGAAAGTTTGCCCCGAAGCAAAACACTCCGAAGACACACCTTGATATGGACTGGGCGTCCCGATCTTTCGATGAGAATAGGTAGCGTCGATTTGGTGGAGGACGAAGTTGGCGGCCCGACAACAACGAACCGACGTTGCGCCTTAGCGACCGGTACACCACCCTCCTGAAGGTTATTGATCTCACGGAAGAGCGACCAACCTGACCACGAAGGTCTTTGTTCCTGCAAGCAATCGAAGAACCAGCAAGAACAAGAGATAACAAGCAACTCAATTGCGAATATGAATGAAGATTGGTTCTAATGCAAGAACACTCGAAATTGGGGTTCCGATGAACAAGTAGACGGGCGGTCTAGTCAACACGCGCGAGTACAAGTAGTAGCATTGGCTAACTTAATCAAACAAAACCCAAACCCTAATTATGGTGGCGGTTGGCTATTTATAGTCTAAGGGCATGCAGCACCAGGCCTTAACATGGGCCTAACTAATACAACTTCGGAATAGAAGATCCATGACCCAAAACCCGACTTCGGACGGAAAAGTAGTCTCCATTGTTTGGCAGTTTCCGTTGACTCGGAAGGAATTTGATGGTGATCTTTCAATCCTGTACTCGTGGGCCTCCAGAAGTGCTCTGGATCAAAAGTTATGAGCGTTTGAAGTTGATCTTTGTCTGCAAGTCGAATCGACTTGGAGTTCCTTCAAGCCTCCGACTTGGATTCGAGTCTCTTTGCACTTGGTGGCTCTTCTCCCTGGTTCCTAACAAGAATAACATGATCATAAGAATTAAATAGCATTTCATTCACTAAGGCATTAGTAGAAACACTTTGGAACGACTTCACCTGATAATTTAATTTGCGTGCACGAGCTCGAGTGAGTGGTCCTTGTACATTTTGGTGAGATGAGGTAGCGCTGGTTGTATCTGTTGTGGAGATGTCCTCATCATCCTCCCCCTCTTGAAATGGAGTCGTCCTCGACTCAAGCTCATCTTCATCACCCATATCTGACTTCAAATCAGCAACATTGAAAGAATTGCTTCTGCAGTGATCTGCGAGCAAATCAAGCTTGTATGCATTATCATTTATCTTAGAAAGAACTTTAAAGGACCATCGGCTCTAGGCATCAATTTAGATTTTTAGCAAATCAGAAACCTATCCTTTCTCAAGTGCAACCAAACAAGATCTCCGGGTTCAAAAGTTAATTCCTTCCTACCACGATTACCGGCAGCTCTATATTTAGCATTCATCGCTCAATGTTATCCTTAGTAGTCTCATGTAATTTCAGCACAAAATCAGCACGTTTAGCGACATCTAAGTTTACTTTTTCAGAATATTGTAAAGGTAGAATATC
Organism: Guadua angustifolia; assembly: GCA_036346375.1. Lineage (NCBI taxonomy): Eukaryota > Viridiplantae > Streptophyta > Magnoliopsida > Poales > Poaceae > Guadua > Guadua angustifolia. The sequence continues at coordinate 19,754,741 of CM070522.1, forward strand.
AATGGGTGCACGAGGATTGAAACCATATACCACGAAAAGAGTCATCTTGGTACTAGAATGCAATGGCGGTTGTAGGCAAACTCCACATGAGGTAGGCACTCTTCCCACATCTTCAAATTTTTCTTTAAAATGGCCCTCAATATTGTAGACAATGTTACATTGGCGAGTTGATCGGCCATCGGTTTGAGGTGACATGTAGTAGAAAACAAGTGCTTGGTAGCAGTTTCTTCCAGCGTCCGCCAAAAATGACTCAAAAATTTAGCATCTCGGTCTGATACAATTGTGGAAGGCACTCCATGTGGCGAACTATCTCCCTGAAAAAGAAATCAGCAATGTTTGTAGCATCATCGCTCTTATGACAAGATATAAAATGTGCCATCTTAGAAAATCGATCCACGACAACAAATATACTATCCCTCCCCCTCTTTGTCCTAGGTAGGCTAAAACAAAGTCCATTGAAATATCTTCCCCTGGAACACTAGGAACAGGAAGAGGCGTATGTAAACCATGTGGGTTCAGTCGTGACTTAGCTTTATTGCAAGTAGAGCAGCGAGAGACATAGCGTTCCACATCGAGCCTCATTTTTGGCCAATAAAAATGGTTGGCCAACACATCCTCTGTTTTCTTTACACCAAAGTGACCCATCAGTCCTCCCCCATGCGCTTCCTGAAGTAACAACAATCGAACAGATCCAGCTGGAATGCATAACTTGTTAGAACGAAACACAAACCCATCATTAATAATGAACTTATTCCAAACTCTTCCTTCCTTACAATTTAACAAAACATCTTGAAAATCAGCATCATGCGCATATTGCTCTTTAATTGTTTCCAAGCCTAAGATTTTAGAGTCTAGTTGTGAAAGCATGGTATATCGTTGAGATAAAGCATCAGCAATAACATTTTCCTTCCCCTTCTTGTGTTTGATAACATAAGGAAAAGGCTCAATGAATTCTACCCATGTTGCATGCCTTCGGTTCAATTTATTTTGGCTACGAATGTGCTTCAAGGATTCATGATCAGAATGTATAACAAACTCTTTGGGCCACAAATAATATTGCCAAGTCTCTAATGTTGAATTAGTGCATACAATTCCTTATCATAAGTTGAATAGTTCAAGCGAGGCCTAGATAATTTCTCCTTGAAATAAGCAAGCTGGCTTACCTTCTTGGATCAACCGCCTCCAATCCGATACCACTAGCATCACACTCAAGTTCAAAAGTCTTACCAAAGTCTAGGAGTTGGAGCGGTGGTGCATGAGTCGACTTCTCTTTCAACAAGTCAAAGGCATCTTCATGTGACTTGTCCCATTGAAAGCCACGCCTTTCTTGCACAACTCATTCGATTGGTGCAGCAATTGTCTTGAAGTCTTTCACGAAGCGGCGATAGAATCCTGCAAGTCAGAAAACTCCGCTTTGTGTGACCGTTTTGGAGTGTCGGCCAACTCTGAATTGCCTCAACCTTGGCTTGATCAACTTCAATTCCTGTGGAGTAACAACATAGCCAAGAAAAGCAACTCGATCGGTTGCAAAATATGCACTTCTCAAGGTTACCAAATAAGCGTGCATCTCGTAAGTCATCAAAAACAACCGCAAATGAGCAAGATGTTCCTCTAATGATCTGCTATAAATCAAGATATCATCAAAGTATACCACCACAAATCTACCAATGAAAGCCGCATAAAACTTCATTCATTAGTCTCATGAAAGTGCTAGGTGCGTTAGTCAATCAAAAGGCATCACTAACCACTCATATAGACCGAACTTAGTTTTGAAAGCTGTTTTCCATTCATCTCCTAATTTCATGCGGTTTGGTGGTAACCACTCATAAATCAACCTTAGAGAACACAGTAGAGCCACTTAATTCATCAAGCATATCATCTAACATAGGAATAGGATGGCGATATCTAATTGTAATGTTATTGATTGCTTTACAATCCACGCACATCGCCATGATCCATCCTTCTTAGGAACTAAAAAGCTGGAACAACACAAGGACTAAGAGATTCACGCGTACCCTTTGTCAGCGGTTCTTGCACTTGGCGTTGTATCTCCTTAGTTTCTTCGGATTAGTCCTATATAGCGCTCGATTGGGCAAAGATGCTCGAGAATGAGGTCAATCGATGCTCAATTCCTCGAATTGGTGGCAAGCGGGAGGAATGTCCTTGGGAAAAACATCGAGCATACTCTGCAAAAGGTTAGTCCGGCGGGGAGGCAAAAGCAACAAGTATCTTCTCAAGTGAGAACAATGCATCCTTGCAAACTAAGGCATAACAAGCAGATTCATCAACAAGTAGTTCCTTCACATCAGATTTGGCGGCGAGAAAATATGCACCTTTCAACTTGATCTCGGTTTTGTTATCACAAGCGAGAACTAGAAGTTTTCTTTTAGCATTTTCACCAATCTTTTGCTTACTAGCTCTAGCAATGTCCTCCTTAAGAATGAAATCGGGGTCATAGGATGCAATCGATCTTCCTTCCCTTATGCACAAAAGAATCTTGGTTGGTTCTACCATCATGCCTGCAGAACTTTTATCATATTGCCATGGTCTATCTAACAATATAGAACATGCTTGCATAAAACGACATCACATTCACAAAATCATGATAGGAACCAATAGCAAAGCGTACTCTCACCAAGCGTGTAACCTTAACCTTACCAATGTTGTTGAACCATTGAACATAGTAGGGCTTGGGGTGCGGTCTTGTCTCCAAAAAAGCTTCTCCACCATGTCCAAGCTTGCAAGGTTGTTGCAACTTCCTCGTCAATGATCACCGCGACATGATCGCTCCTTGACGACACACTTGGTTTGGAGCAGGTTGTGCAGCTGATTTTGATCGGCCTTTTCAATCTAGACACTCAATGCTCATTTGTACAATGAGGCTCTCATAATGGTCGGCATGGTCGGCTTCAATGTGATCTTCTGGTCTTGATCATCTCCGCTTCCGCATTGTCATTGCAAGCATAGCATATGTTTCTTCATCTAAATCACTAGCGAAGAATACTCACCATTGTCTCGCACAATCAGCACTGCGCTTGCTTGGGCATTGGCTCCTCATGTGACCATAACCTTTGCATTGATGACATTGCACATCCCTCGTCCTCCCGGTTGAAGCAACGAGCGGAGCTCTTAGCGACCTCACAGTGCGGCGGTTTTTGTTACCTCCGAAACCTTGGAAGTTGGCGTGGAAGATGAAGGTCGATTCTTGTTGTTGTTGGAGGATGGTGCAGTCGGTTGTCTTGTGGTTGTAGATGGAGCTCGTGTTGACCAAGTGTTAGCACGACCTGCAGAAACATTAGTTCTCGTGCTAGACCATTTAAATCGTCCTGCACTTCTCTTTCAGCATGGCTAGCAAGATGAAACAAGCGGGTGATCGAATTATATTCCTTGTAACTAAGAATGTCATAAATCTCACGGTTCAGCCCACCCATAAATCTAGCCATAGCAGCCTCCTCAGACTCCTCTATACCACAGCGCAACATGCCCATTTGTAATTCCTGATAGTATTTTTCTACACTCTTACTGTCTTGCCTAAGCAACTAAAGCTTATTCAACAAATCACGCTGGTAATAAGATGGAACAAATTTAGCTCGCATGATTCTTTTCAAATCAACCCAGTTTTGTGCGGCATCGGGATTCTTACGTCGAAACTCACTCCACCAAACAGAAGCAAAATCGGTGAACTCACTAGTGGCGGCTCTAACTCTTTTGTTTTCGGGATACTCATGACATGCAAACTTTTGTTCGACGACTAATTCCCATGTGGCGTATGCATCGGGATCATATTTACCATCAAAAGGAGGTATGGTAAACTTAACCATACCAAGCGAATCATCATAGTCACGTACCTCATGCGGGGCGCAAAGGACCCATACCATGCGATTGCGGTGAAGTTGGCGCGTGCAAGGTCTTCCTCAAGCTCGAGTCCGCAGGCGTAGTCGTCGACATTCTCATCCACCTCGCTGCCCAACACACCATTACCGCGTGCCACAGGAGGTACTCGGCCCATGTTCTCAAGGCGCCGCAAGACCTCCGTCAAGTTGGTATTGATGGTGCCAACATAAACCTCCAAATTTATCAGCCTGGCGTTGGTGTCGATCTGAGCCTTCTCCACCTGTCCCAGCCGCTCATTTACCACCTGCACATCGCCATCGAGGCCCTCTGCATGCAGCTTGACTTGGCGCTCGAAATGTTGAATGATACCCCGAGTGCGAGGGGAATGCTGTCCATTATTGCTCGCTGTTCCTGACATGGTTAGAAAACGAAAGAACAAACAAGTTGCAGGAAAGGGCACTGTCTCTCAACTCTCAACTTGTATCACCAAGCTCTTACCAGTTCTTACCAAGCCTAAGCAGGAGGTGTCGGCGACCGCGAGTCAAAATTCTCCTGGAGAGGTAGTGTCACAGTGCCCAGCATAAGAGCACAGTAAGTTGTAGTTTTTACTGTGGAGCTATAGGTGGTGGCGGTTGTATCAAAGGATAGCTCGTACCACAATAGTCACAACAAGTTGAATAAACGTTCCACGGCAGTATGGTGCTGGTCCTAGCCTCAACCACACTAGAGACGCGAGCCTAATCACCAACGATGCCACAAAAACGTCCTCAACACAAAGCAAACAACTAGGGCTCCACTTTCCTTCTTCTTCTTCTTTTTTTTTTGTGGGAGCCATAAAACTGAAAAACAGACTCAAAAAGGACTCCAAACAACACTCACCACACACACTTTTTTTGTCCAAGGGTAGAAAAGTAATTAAAAGATACTCTCTCTCTCTCTCTGAACTTTGGTTTGCAATTGCTCTAGTGCGGCTTTTCAAAATTGCACTTGCCTTTTCTTCTCGTCTGTGATCGGTGAACACTTAGGCGACCAATTTGTTGTAGTTAGCGAGCACTTTCGGCGACCGATACCTGCGGTGGGCGAGCACTCGGCGACCCTTTGCCTGCGACGGCGAGCACTTTCGGCGAAACCTTGCACTGGCGAAACCTTGCGATGGGCGAGTACTCGGCGAAACCTTTGCAGCGATGGGCGAAACACGTCCTTGACGAAGCGAGCACTTTCGGCGAAACTGCGCGCGATGGGCGATACTCGGGCGAGCACTTGGCACCACGACTTGCACGATGGCGGCTTTCGGCGACCGATGCAGCAGGCGGCGGCGATCTTCTGAAGGTACTCTTGTTTTCTCCTTTTTGTTTTTTGTTTTTTTTGGATCTTATATCTACTAAGGACTCGACTCAATTCGAAGCATAGCTGTGATCAAAAGCGTGACTCGAACTTCGAAACTCTAAGGGTAGAAACTAAAACAAGCAACCCAACTCGGCGAAACAGCGTGAATTCAACAAGCGGAGAACTAAGTAGTAAAAGCAAGGCACAAAAGTCTTGGACGGAGGAGCGAATCTTGTTTTTGGTGGGGCAAATTTTACGGACTCTAGGTAAGCATAAGCGATAGAAGATCTCACCGAGCAACCTTGAGCTCGATACCACTTGATATGGATTGGGCGTCGATCTTTCGATGAGAATAGGTAGCGTCGATTTGGTGGAGGACGAAGTTGGCGGCCCGACTACAACGAACCGACGTTGCGCCTTAGCGACCGGTACACCACCCTCCTTGATAGCACTTTGGTGTCCCGATCTTTCGATGAGAAAACACACGATCGATTTGTGGAAGCGGCGTTGACGATCCGACTACACCGTCACGACGACGATCGCCTTAGCAATCGCTACACCAACTCGGAGGTTATTGATCTTGCCGTGGAGCACGATCAACCTGAACACGAGGTTCAATTCCTGCATGCAACCGAAGAACAAGCAAGAACAAAGGTAAAGGCAATCTGAAATTGCAAATAAAGATGAAAGGTTGATGAAGTGGGGTTCTGAAACAAGGAGCTTCTTAGGCGGCTGTTGAGCACGTCTGGAAGACTCAAAATAGTAGCTATAGCTAAACTATCAAATAAACAAAACTCAAAAACTAAAGTACGGCGGTAGCAAACAATATATAGATGTAAGTGGCGGCTAGGGAGCAGCTAGGGGCGTGCAGCACCCATGGGGGGGCGGCCAAGGGGTTGCCCTAGCGTTACATGGGCTTTGGGCCCAAAAGAAAGGTGGCGCAGCACCTGGAGTTTCTGGTCCGTAACACTCTTTTGTGATTTTCCGTTGCTCCAGGATGAATTTGGCACTGGGGCTGGATCCATTGGAAAGTAGACTCCGAGATCTTTCAAACGTGTACTCATGGGCCTCTAGAAACCTCCAGAATCAAAAGTTATGGTCGTTTGAAGTTGATGCTGTCGCGGAGGCCGAACCCGCGAATTTGCTGATTCCAAGTCCAACTTGCGCATATGATGATTGTTCTTTATGCTTGGCACTTGGAGGTTCTTCTCCTTGGTTCCAAAGGACAATAAGATCATCACAATATTTAAATAGCATTCCATTCTGTGAATCATTTGTATAAAAACTTAGGAACGAATTTACCTGATAATTGAGTAGACGTGCTCGAGCACGAGTTGTAGGTCCTTGTAAAACTTGTTGTGTATGAGAAGAACCACTCGGCGTGGTTGTGTCAATAGGGAAGATGTCCTCATCACTCCTGAAGGTTATTGATCTCACGGAAGTGCGACCAACCTGACCACGAAAGTCTTTGTTCCTGCAAGCAATCGAAGAACCAGCAAGAACAAGAGATAACAAGCAACTCAATTGCGAATATGAATGAAGACAGGTTCTGAAGCAAGAACACTCGAAATTGGGGTTCCGATGAACAAGTAGACGGGCGGTCTAGTCGACACGCGCGAGTACAAGCAGTAGCAATGGCTAACATAATCAAACAAAACTGAAACCCTAATTATGGTGGTGGCTGGCTATTTATAGTCCAAGGGCATGCAGCACCAGGCCTTAACATGGGCCTAACTAATACAACTCGGATTAGAAGATCCGCAGCCCAAAACTGACTCGGAAAGGAAAAGTAGTCTCTATTGTTTGGCAGTTTCCCGTTGACTCGGAAGGAATTTGAAGGTGATTTTGGATCCATTTGAAAGAGGACGAGCAGATCTTTCAATCCTGTACTCGTGGGCCTCTAGAAGTGCTCTGGATCAAAAGTTATGAACGTTTGAAGTTGATGCTCTCTGCGAGTCCGAATCTGACTTGGAGTTCCTTCAAGCCTCCGACTTGGATTCGAGTCTCTTTGCACTTGGTGGCTCTTCTCCCTGGTTCCTAACAAGAATAACATGATCACAAGAATTAAATAGCATTCCATTCACTAAGGCATTAGTAGAAACTCTTAGGAATGACTTCACCTGAAAATTTAATTTGCATGCACGAGCTCGAGTGAGTGGTCCTTGTACATTTTGGTGAGATGAGGTAGCGCTGGTTCTATCTGTTGTGGAGATGTCCTCATCATCGGATTGCCCTCGTCTGTGTTGTTAGTCTTGTTTGAGTTTGTTTTCTGTCGAATTTGCATTGATGTTAATTTCATACATATCAAGATCCGAATAGGTCGATTTTGTGAAATCTTGCAACGGAGCGAAACACTCCGAAAATGCACCGGGTTGCACTCCTACGTGTCGCCGGTCTCATTGGAGCTTGCTTCGCTCGATTTCGCTCTGGTGTTGACTTCATTCAAACCGGGATCCGAACAAGTGGACATTATGAAAGTTTGCCCCAAAGCGAAACACTCCGAAGACACACCGGATTGCCCTCGTAAGTGTTGTTAGTCTTGTTGGTGCTTGTTTCGGTCGAATTCACTTTGATGTTAATTTCATACATATCAAGATCCGAATAGGTGGATTTTGTGAAAGCTTGCACCGGAGCGAAACACTCCGAAAATGCACCGGGTTGCACTCCTACGTGTCGCCGGTCTCATTGGATCTTGTTTCGCTCGATTTCGCTCTGGTATTTGCCCCAAAGCGAAACACTCCGAAGACACACCGGATTGCCCTCGTAAGTGTTGTTAGTCTTGTTGGAGATTGTTTCGGTCGAATTCGCTATGATGTTAATTTCATACATATCAAGATTCAAATAGCTGGATTTTGTGAAAGTTTGCCCCGTAGCGAAACACTCCGAAAATGCACCGGGTTGCACTCCTACGTGTCGCCGGTCTCGTTGGAGCTTGTTTCCCTCGATTTCGCTCTGGTGTTAATTTCATTCAAACCGGGATCCGAACAAGTGGACTTTATGTGTTTGCCGCGATGCGAAACACTCCGAAGACACACCGGATTGCCCTCCTAAGTGTTGTTAGTCTTGTTGGAGCTTGTTTCGGTCGAATTCGCATTGTTGTTAATTTCATACATATCAAGATCCAAATAGGTGGATTTTGTGAAAGCTTGCACCGGAGCGAAACATTCCGAAAATGCACCGGATTGCACTCCTACGTGTCGCCGGTCTCATTGGAGGTTGTTTCGCTCTGGTGTTAACTTCATTCAAACCGGAATTCGAACAAGTGGACATTATGAAAGTTTGCCCCGAATCAAAACACTCCGAAGACACACCGGATTGCCCTCGTCTGTGTTGTTAGTCTTGTTTGAGTTTGTTTTCTGTCGAATTTGCATTGATGTTAATTTCAGACATATCAAGATCCGAATAGGTGGATTTTGCGAAATCTTACACCGGAGCGAAACACTCCGAAAATGCACCGGGTTGCACTCCTACGTGTCGCCGGTCTCATTGGAGCTTGCTTCACTCGATTTCGCTCTGGTGTTGACTTCATTCAAACCGGGATCCGAACAAGTGGACATTATGAAAGTTTGCCCCAAAGCGAAACACTCCGAAGACACACCGGATTGCCCTCGTAAGTGTTGTTAGTCTTGTTGGAGCTTGTTTCGGTCGAATTCACTTTGATGTTAATTTCATACATATCAAGATCCGAATAGGTGGATTTTCTGAATGCTTGCACCGGAGCGAAACACTCCGAAAATACACCGGGTTGCACTCCTACGTGTCGCCGATCTCATTGGATCTTGTTTCGCTCGATTTCGCTCTGGTGTTAATTTCATTCAAACTGGGATCTGAACAAGTGGAATTTATGAAAGTTTGCCCCAAACCGAAACACTCCGAAGACACAACGGACTGCCCTCGTAAGTGTTGTTAGTCTTGTTGGAGATTGTTTCGATCGAATTTGCTTTGATGTTAATTTCATACATATCAAGATCCAAATAGCTGGATTTTGTGAAAGTTTGCTCCGTAGCGAAACACTCCGAAAATGCATCGGGTTGCACTCCTACGTGTCGCCGGTCTCATTGGATCTTGTTTCGCTCGATTTCGCTCTGGTGTTAATTTCATTCAAACCGGGATCCGAACAAGTGGACTTTATGATGGCACTTTGGTGTCCCGATCTTTCGATGAGAGTGATAACTTCGATTTGGAGGAATTGACTTTGACGATCCGACTACAACGTACGATGACGATACGCCTTAGCAATCGCTAAACCAACTCCAGAGGGTTATAGATCTTGCCGTTGGCACGATCAACCTGAACACGAGGTTCAATTCCTGCATGCAACCGAAGAACAAGCAAGAACAATGGTAAAGCAATCTGAAATTGCAAATAAAGATGAAGGATTGATAAGGTGTGGTTCTGAAACAAGGAGCTTCTTAGGCGGCTGTTGAGCACGTCTGGAAGACTCAAAATAGTAGCAATGGCTAAACTATTAAATAAACAAAACCCAAAAACTAAAGTACGGCGGTAGCACACAATATATAGATGTAAGTGGCGGCTAGGGAGCAGCTAGGGGCGTGCAGCACCCATGGAGGGGCGGCCAAGGGGTTGCCCTAGCGTTACATGGGCTTTGGGCCCAAAAGAAAGGTGGCGCAGCACCTGGAGTTTCTGGCCCGTGACACTCTTTTGTGATTTTACGTTGCTTCAGGACGAATTTGGCACTAGGGCTGGATCCATTGGAAAGTAGACTCCGAGATCTTTCAAACGTGTACTCATGGGCCTCTAGGAACCTCCGGAATCAAAAGTTATGGTCGTTTGAAGTTGATGCTGTCGCGGAGGCCGAACTGGACTCGAACTCGGACTGAAAAAGTATTCTGGATTTTTTTGCGTATTCCCGTTGACTCGTTGGGAATTTTGAGGTGATCTTGGATCCGTTTGAAAGAGGACAACCAGAGCTTTTGTTCTTGTACTCGCAGACCTCCAGAAGCCTTTTGGAACAAAAGTTATGGCCGTTTGAATTAGACCATCTCTAGGAGTCGAACCTGATTCCAATTTGCTCTTCCCTCGGACCTTGAACTCCTTGTGGCTTGCAAGTCTTCCCCAAGGTTCCTAAGAATAATCAAATCATCACAAGTATTAAATAGCATCCCATTCATATTATCACTAATGGGAATACTTAGGAACGCCTTCACCTGATAATTTAGTTGACGTGCACGGGCTCAAGTTAGTGGTCCTTGAAGTGGTGGTTCATCCTGGTGAGTGGAGTTTGAGCTGGTTGTATCCATTGTAGAGATGTCCTCATCACTTTATGAATGTTTGCCGCGATGCGAAACACTCCGAAGACACACCGGATTGCCCTCGTAAGTGTTGTTAGTCTTGTTGGAGCTTGTTTCGGTCGAATTCTCATTGATGTTAATTTCATACATATCAAGATCCGAATAGGTGGATTTTGTGAAAGCTTGCACCGGAGCGAAACACTCTGAAAATGCACCGGGTTGCGCTCCTACGTGTCGCCGGTCTCATTGGAGCTTGTTTCGCTTCATTTCGCTCTGGTGTTAACTTCATTCAAACCGGGATTCGAACAAGTGGACATTATGAAAGTTTGCCCCGAAGCAAAACACTCCGAAGACACACCGGATTACCCTCGTCTGTGTTGTTAGTCTTGTTTAAGTTTGTTTTCTGTCGAATTTGCATTGATGTTAATTTCATACATATCAAGATCCGAATAGGTGGATTTTGTGAAATCTTGCACTGGAGCGAAACACTCCGAAAATGCACCGGATTGCACTCCTACGTGTCGCCGGTCTCATTGGAGCTTGCTTCGCTCGATTTCGCTCTGGTGTTGACTTCATTCAAACCTGGATCCGAACAAGTGGACATTATGAAAGTTTGCCCCAAAGCGAAACACTCCGAAGACACACCGGATTTCCCTCGTAAGTGTTGTTAGTCTTGTTGGTGCTTGTTTCGGTCGAATTCACTTTGATGTTAATTTCATACATATCAAGATCCGAATAGGTGGATTTTGTGAAAGCTTGCACGAGGCGAAACAATCGAAAATGCACGGTTGCACTCCTACGTGTCGCCGGTCTCATTGGATCTTGTTTCGCTCGATTTCGCTCTGGTGTTAATTTCATTCAAACCGGGATCCGAACAAGTGGACTTTATGAAAGTTTGCCCCAAAGCGAAACACTCCGAAGACACACCGGATTGCCCTCGTAAGTGTTGTTAGTCTTGTTGGAGATTGTTTCGGTCGAATTCGCTTTGATGTTAATTTCATACATATCAAGATCCGAATAGGTGGATTTTGTGAAAGTTTTCTCCGTAGCGAAACACTCCGAAAATGCACCGGGTTGCACTCCTACGTGTCGCCGGTCTCATTGGAGCTCGTTTCGCTCTATTTCGCTCTGGAGTTAATTTCATTCAAACCGGGATCTGAACAAGGGGACAATATGAAAGTTTGCCGCGATGCGAAACACTCCGAAGACACATCAGATTGCCCTCGTAAGTGTTGTTAGTCTTATTGGAGCTTGTTTCGGTCGAATTCGCATTGATGTTAATTTCATACATATCAAGATCTGAATAGGTGGATTTTGTGAAAGCTTTCACCGGAGCGAAACACTCCGAAAATGCACCGGGTTGCACTCCTACATGTCGCCGGTCTCATTGGAGCTTGTTTCGCTCTGGTGTTAACTTCATTCAAACCAAGATCCGAACAAGTGGACTTTATGAAAGTTTGCCCCCTAGCAAAACACTCTGAAGACACACCGGATTGCCCTCGTCTGTATTGTTAGTCTTGTTTGAGTTTGTTTTCTGTCGAATTTGCATTGATGTTAATTTCATACATATCATGATCCGAATAGGTGGATTTTGTGAAATCTTGCAGGGAGCGAAACACTCGAAAATGCACGGGTTGCACTCCTCGTGTCGCCGGTCTCATTGGAGCTTGCTTAGCTCGATTTCGCTCTGGTGTTAATTTCATTCAAACCGGGATCTGAACGAGTGGACTTTATGAAAGTTTTCCCCAAAGCGAAACACTCCGAAGACACACCGGATTGCCCTCGTCTGTGTTGTTTGTCTTGTTGGTGCTTCTTTCGGTCGAATTCGCTTTGATGTTAATTTCATACATATCAAGATCCGAATAGCTGGATTTTGTGAAAGTTTGCTCCGTAGCGAAACACTCCGAAAATGCACCGGGTTGCACTCCGACGTGTTGCCGGTCTCATTGGAGCTTGTTTCGCTCGATTTCGCTCTGGTGTTAATTTCATTCAAACCTGGATCCGAACAAGTGGACTTTATGAATGTTTGCGCGATCACGAAACACTCGAACACACCGGATTGCCCTCGTAAGTGTTGTTAGTCTTGTTGGAGCTTGTTTGATCGAAGTCACATTGATGTTAATTTCATACATATCAAGAACCGAATAGGTGGATTTTGTGAAAGCTTGCGCCGGAGCGAAACACTCCGAAAATGCACCGGGTTGACTCCTACGTGTCGCCGGTCTCATTGGAGCTTGTTTAGCTCGATTTAGCTCTGGTGTTAACTTCATTCAAACCGGGATCGAACAAGTGGACATTATGAAAGTTTGCCCGAAGCAAAACACTCGAAGACACCTTTGGATTGCCCTCGTGCGTGTTGTTAGTCTTGTTTGAGTTTGTTTTCTCGAATTTGCATTGATGTTAATTTCATACATATCAAGATCCGAATAGGTGGATTTTGTGAAACCTTGCACGGGCGAAACACTCGAAAAAGCACCGGTGGCACTCCTCGTGTTGCGGTCTCATTGGAGCTCGTTTACTCTATTTACTCTGGAGTTAATTTCATTCAAACGGGATCTGAACAAGTGGACATTATGAAAGTTTGCGCGATCTGCGAAACACTCGAAGACACACCCAGTTGCCCTCGTAAGTGTTGTTAGTCTTCTTGGAGCTTGTTTGGTCGAATTCGCATTGATGTTAATTTCATACATATCAAGATCCGAATAGGTGGATTTTGTGAAAGCTTGCACGGAGCGAAACACTCGAAAATGCACGGGTTGCACTCCTACGTGTCGCCGGTCTCATTGGAGCTTGTTTAGCTCGATTTACGCTCTGGTGTTAACTTCATTCAAACCGGGATCGAACAAGTGGACATTATGAAAGTTTGCCCGAAGCAAAACACTCGAAGACACACTGGATTGCCCTCGTGCGTGTTGTTAGTCTTGTTTGAGTTTGTTTTACGTCGAATTTGCATTGATGTTAATTTCATACATATCAAGATCGAATAGGTGGATTTTGTGTAACCTTGCACCGAGCGAAACACTCGAAAAAGCACGGGTGGCACTCCTCGTGTTGCGGTCTCATTGGAGCTCGTTTAGCTCTATTTATCTGAGTTAATTTCATTCAAACGGGATCTGAACAAGTGGACATTATGAAAGTTTGCGCGATCACGAAACACTCCGAAGACACACCAGATTGCCCTCGTAAGTGTTGTTAGTCTTATTGGAGCTTGTTTCGGTCGAATTCGCATTGATGTTAATTTCATACATATCAAGATCCGAATAGGTGGATTTTGTGAAAGCTTGCACCGGAGCGAAACACTCCGAAAATGCACCGGGTTGCACTCCTACATGTCGCCGGTCTTATTGGAGCTTGTTTCGCTCTGGTGTTAACTTCATTCAAACCAAGATCCGAACAAGTGGACTTTATGAAAGTTTGCCCCCAAGCAAAACACTCCGAAGACACACCGGATTGCCCTCGTCTGTATTGTTAGTCTTGTTTGAGTTTGTTTTCTGTCGAATTTGCATTGATGTTAATTTCATATATATCATGATCCGAATAGGTGGATTTTGTGAAATCTTGCACCGAAGCGAAACACTCCGAAAATGCACCGGGTTGCACTCCTACGTGTCGCCGGTCTCATTGGAGCTTGCTTCGCTCGATTTCGCTCTGGTGTTAATTTCATTCAAACCGGGATCTGAACAAGTGGACTTTATGAAAGTTTTCCCCAAAGCGAAACACTCCGAAGACACACCGGATTGCCCTCGTAAGTGTAACAAGTCTTGTTGGTGCTTCTTTCGGTCGAATTCGCTTTGATGTTAATTTCATACATATCAAGATCCGAATAGCTGGATTTTGTGAAAGTTTGCTCCGTAGCGAAACACTCCGAAAATGCACCGGGTTGCACTCCGACGTGTCGCCGGTCTCATTGGAGCTTGTTTCGCTCGATTTCGCTCTGGTGTTAATTTCATTCAAACCAGGATCCGAACAAGTGGACTTTATGAATGTTTGCCGCAACACACCGGATTGCCCTCGTAATTGTTGTTAGTCTTGTTGGAGCTTGTTTGATTCGAATTCGCATTGATGTTAATTTCATACATATCATGAACCGAATAGGTGGATTTTGTAAAGCTTGCACCGGCGAAACACTCGAAAATGCACGGGTTGCACTCCTCGTGTCGCCGGTCTCATTGGAGCTTGTTTATTTCGATTTAAGCTCTGGTGTTAACTTCATTCAAACCGGGATCGAACAAGTGGACATTATGAAAGTTTGCCCGAAGCAAAACACTCAGAAGACACCTTTGGATTGCCCTCGTCTGCGTGTTGTTAGTCTTGTTTGAGTTTGTTTTCACGTCGAATTTGCATTGATGTTAATTTCATACATATCAAGATCCGAATAGGTGGATTTTGTGAAACCTTGCACGGGGCGAAACACTCGGAAAAAGCACCGGGTGGCACTCCTACGTGTTGCCGGTCTCATTGGAGCTCGTTTCGCTCTATTTCGCTTTGGAGTTAATTTCATTCAAACCGGGATCTGAACAAGTGGACATTATGAAAGTTTGCCGCGATGCGAAACACTCCGAAGACACACCAGATTGCCCTCGTAAGTGTTGTTAGTCTTATTGGAGCTTGTTTCGGTCGAATTAGCATTGATGTTAATTTCATACATATCAAGATCCGAATAGGTGGATTTTGTGAAAGCTTGCACCGGAGCGAAACACTCCGAAAATGCACCGGGTTGCACTCCTACGTGTCGCCGGTCTCATTGGAGCTTGTTTCGCTCGATTTCGCTCTGGTGTTAACTTCATTCAAACCGGGATCCGAACAAGTGGACATTATGAAAGTTTGCCCCGAAGCAAAACACTCCGAAGACACACTGGATTGCCCTCGTCTGTGTTGTTAGTCTTGTTTGAGTTTGTTTTCTGTCGAATTTGCACTGATGTTAATTTCATACATATCAAGATCCGAATAGGTGGATTTTGTGAAACCTTGCACCGGAGCGAAACACTCCGAAAAAGCACCGGGTGGCACTCCTACGTGTTGCCGGTCTCATTGGAGCTCGTTTCGCTCTATTTCACTCTGGAGTTAATTTCATTCAAACCGGGATCTGAACAAGTGGACATTATGAAAGTTTGCCGCGATGCGAAACACTCCGAAGACACACCAGATTGCCCTCGTAAGTGTTGTTAGTCTTATTGGAGCTTGTTTCGGTCGAATTCGCATTGATGTTAATTTCATACATATCAAGATCCGAATAGGTGGATTTTGTGAAAGCTTGCACCGGAGCGAAACACTCCGAAAATGCACCGGGTTGCACTCCTACATGTCGCCGGTCTTATTGGAGCTTGTTTCGCTCTGGTGTTAACTTCATTCAAACCAAGATCCGAACAAGTGGACTTTATGAAAGTTTGCCCCCAAGCAAAACACACCGAAGACACACCGGATTGCCCTCGTCTGTATTGTTAGTCTTGTTTGAGTTTGTTTTCTGTCGAATTTGCATTGATGTTAATTTCATACATATCATGATCCGAATAGGTGGATTTTGTGAAATCTTGCACCGGAGCGAAACACTTCGAAAATGCACCGGGTTACACTCCTACGTGTCGCCGGTCTCATTGGAGCTTGCTTCGCTCGATTTAAGCTCTGTGTTAATTTCATTCAAACCGGGATCTGAACAAGTGGACTTTATGAAAGTTTTCCCCAAAGCGAAACACTCCGAAGACACACCGGATTGCCCTCGTAAGTGTAACAAGTCTTGTTGGTGCTTCTTTCGGTCGAATTCGCTTTGATGTTAATTTCATACATATCAAGATCCGAATAGCTGGATTTTGTGAAAGTTTGCTCCGTAGCGAAACACTCCGAAAATGCACCGGGTTGCACTCCGACGTGTCGCCGGTCTCATTGGAGCTTGTTTCGCTCGATTTCGCTCTGGTGTTAATTTCATTCAAACCGGGATCCGAACAAGTGGACTTTATGAATGTTTGCCGCGATGCGAAACACTCCGAAGACACACCGGATTGCCCTCGTAAGTGTTGTTAGTCTTGTTGGAGCTTGTTTCGGTCGAATTCGCATTGATGTTAATTTCATACATATCAAGAACCGAATAGGTGGATTTTGTAAAGCTTGCACGGAGTGAAACACTCGAAAATGCACCGGGTTGCACTCCTCGTGTCGCCGGTCTCATTGGAGCTTGTTTAGCTCGATTTAGCTCTGGTGTTAACTTCATTCAAACCGGGATCGAACAAGTGGACATTATGAAAGTTTGCCCCGAAGCAAAACACTCAGAAGACACACTTGATTGCCCTAAATGCGTGTTGTTAGTCTTGTTTGAGTTTGTTATCATCGAATTTGCACTGATGTTAATTTTATACATATCAAGATCCGAATAGGTGGATTTTGTGAAACCTTGCACCGGAGCGAAACACTCCGAAAATGCACCGGGTTGCACTCCTACGTGTCGCCGGTCTCAATGGAGCTTGTTTCGCTCGATTTCGCTCTGGTGTTAACTTCATTCAAACCGGGATCCGCACAAGTGGACATTATGGAAGTATGCCCCAAAGCGAAACACTCCGAAGACACACCGGATTGCCCTCGTAAGTGTTGTTAGTCTTGTTGGAGCTTGTTTTCGGTCGAATTCGCATTGATGTTAATTTCATACAAATCAAGATCCGAATAGGTGGATTTTGTGAAAGCTTGCACCGGAGCGAAACACTCCGAAGACACACCGGATTGCCCTCGTAAGTGTTGTTAGTCTTGTTGGAGCTTGTTTCGGTCGAATTCGCATTGATGTTAATTTCATACATATCAAGATCCGAATAGGTGGATTTTGTGAAAGCTTGCACCGGAGCGAAACACTCCGAAAATGCACCGGGTTGCACTCCTACGTGTCGTCGGTCTCATTGGAGCTTGTTTTGCTCGATTTCGCTCTGGTGTTAACTTCATTCAAACCGAGATCCGAACAAGTGGACATTATGATAGTTTGCCCCGAAGCGAAACACTCCGAAGATACACCGGATTGCCCTCGTATGTGTTGTTAGTCTTGTTGGAGCTTGTTTTCGGTTGAATTCGCATTGATGTTAATTTCGTACATTTCAAGATCCGAATAGGTGGATTTTCTGAAAGCTTGCACCGGAGCAAAACACTCCGAAAATGCACCGGGTTGCACTCGTAAGTGTTGTTAGTCTTGTTGGACCTTCTTTTCGGTCGAATTCGCATTGATGTTAATTTCATACATATCAAGATCCGAATAGGTGGATTTTCTGAAAGCTTGCACCGGAGCGAAACACTCCGAAGACACACCGGATTGCCCTCGTCTGTGTTGTTAGTCTTGTTTGAGTTTCTTTTCTGTCGAATTTGCATTGATGTTAATTTCATACATATCAAGATCCAAATAGGTGGATTTTGTGAAAGTTTGCTCTGTAGCGAAACACTCCGAAAATGCACCGGGTTGCAGTCCTACGTGTCGCCGGTCTCATTGGAGCTTGTTTCGCTCGATTTCGCTCTAGTGTTAATTTCATTCAAACCGGGATCCGAACAAGTGGACTTTATGAATGTTTGCCACGATGCGAAACACTCCGAAGACACACCGGATTGCCCTCGTAAGTGTTGTTAGTCTTATTGGAGCTTGTTTCGGGTGAATTCGCACTGATGTTAATTTCATACATATCAAGATCCGAATAGGTGGATTTTGTAAAAACTTGCACCGCAGCGAAACACTCCGAAAATGCACCGGGTTGCACTCCTACGTGTCGCCGGTCTCATTGGAGCTTGTTTCGCTCGATTTCGCTCTGGTGTTAACTTCATTCAAACCGGGATCCACACAAGTGGACATTATGGAAGTATGCCCCAAAGCGAAACACTCCGAAGACACACCGGATTGCCCTCGTAAGTGTTGTTAGTCTTGTAGGAGCTTGTTTTCGGTCGAATTCGCATTGATGTTAATTTCATACATATCAAGATCCGAATAGGTGGATTTTGTGAAAGCTTGCACCGGAGCGAAACACTCCGAAAACACACCGGATTGCCCTCGTAAGTGTTGTTAGTCTTGTTGGAGCTTGTTTTGGTCGAATTCGCATTGATGTTAATTTCATACATATCAAGATCCGAATAGGTGGATTTTGTGAAAGCTTGCACCGGAGCGAAACACTCCGAAAATGCACCGGGTTGCACTCCTACGTGTCGTCGGTCTCATTGGAGCTTGTTTCGCTCGATTTCGCTCTGGTGTTAACTTCATTCAAACCGAGATCCGAACAAGTGGACATTATGATAGTTTGCCCCGAAGCGAAACACTCCGAAGACACACCGGATTGCCCTCGTATGTGTTGTTAGTCTTGTTGGAGCTTGTTTTCGGTTGAATTCGCATTGATGTTAATTTCATACATTTCATGATCCGAATAGGTGGATTTTCTAAAAGCTTGCACCGGAGCGAAACAGTCAGAAAATGCACCGGGTTGCACTCCTACGTGTCGTCGGCCTCATTGGAGCTTGTTTCGCTCGATTTCGCTCTGGTGTTAACTTCATTCAAACCGAGATCCGAACAAGTGGACATTATGAAAGTTTGCCCCGAAGCGAAACACTCCGAAGACACACCGGATTGCCGTCGTAAGTGTTGTTAGTCTTGTTGGAGCTTGTTTCGGTTGAATTCGCTTTGATGTTAATTTCATACATATCAAGATCCGAATAGGTGGATTTTGTGAAAGTTTGCACCGTAGCGAAACACTCCGAAAATGCACCGGGTTGCACTCCTACATGTCGACGGTCTCATGGGAGCTTGGTTCGCTCGATTTCGCTCTGGTGTTAACTTCATTCAAACCGGGATCCGAACAAGTGGACATTATGAAAGTTTGCCCCGAAGCGAAACACTCTGAAGACACACCGGATTGCCCTCGTAAGTGTTGTTAGTCTTGTTAGAGCTTGTTTCGGTCGAATTCACTATGATGTTAATTTCATACATATAAAGATCCGAATATGTGGATTTTGTGAAAGTTTGCACCGGAGCGAAACACCCCGAAAATGCACCGGGTTGCAGTCCTACGTGTCGCCGGTCTCATTGGATCTTGTTTCGCTCGATTTCGCTCTGGTGTTAATTTCATTCAAACCGGGATCCGAACAAGTGGACTTTATGAATGTTTGCCGCGATGCGAAATACTCCGAAGACACACCGGATTGCCCTCATAAGTGTTGTTAGTCTTGTTGGACCTTGTTTTCGGTCGAATTCGCATTGATGTTAATTTCATACATATCAAGATCCGAATAGGTGGATTTTGTGAAAGCTTGCACCGGAGCGAAACACTCCGAAAAAGCAACGGGTGGCACTCCTACGTGTTGCCGGTCTCATTGGAGCTTGTTTCGCTCGATTTCGCTCTGGTGTTAACTTCGTTCAAACCGGGATGCGAACAAGTGGACATTATGAAAGTTTGCCCCGAAGCGAAACACTCCGAAAACACACCGGATGGCCCTCGTAAGTGTTGTTAGTCTTGTCGGAGCTTGTTTCGGTCGAATTCACTATGATGTTAATTTCATACATATTAAGATCCGAATATGTGGATTTTGTGAAAGTTTGCACCGCAGCGAAACACCCCGAAAATGCACCGGGTTGCAGTCCTACGTGTCGCCGGTCTCATTGGATCTTGTTTACGCTCGATTTAGCTCTGGGTTAATTTCATTCAAACCGGGATCGAACAAGTGGACTTTATGAATGTTTGCCCGATGAAACACTCAAGACACTCCGGATTGCCCTCGTAAGTGTTGTTAGTCTTGTTGGATCTTGTTTTCGGTCGAATTCGCATTGATGTTCATTTCATACATATCAAGATCCGAATAGGTGGATTTTGTGAAAGCTTGCACGGAATGCGAAACACTCGAAAATGCACCGGTTGCACTCCTCGTGTCGCCGGTCTCATTGGAGCTTGTTTCGCTCGATTTCGCTCTGGTGTTAACTTCATTCAAACCGGGATCCGAACAAGTGGACATTATGGAAGTTTGCCCCGAAGCGAAACACTCCGAAGACACACCGGATTGCCCTCGTAAGTGTTGTTAGTCTTGTTGGAGCTTGATTCGGTTGAATTAGTTTTGATGTTAATTTCATACATACCAAGATCCGAATAGGTGGATTTTGTGAAAGCTTGCACCGGAGCGAAACACTTCGAAAATGCACCGGGTTGCACTCCTACGTGTCGCCGGTCTCATTGGAGCTTGTTTCGCTCGATTTCGCTCAGGTGTTAACTTCATTCAAACCGGGATCCGAACAAATGGACATTGTGAAAGTTTGCCCCGAAGCGAAACACTCCGAAAACACACCGGATTGCCCTCGTATGTGTTGTTAGTCTTGTTGGAGCTTGTTTTCGGTCGAATTCGCATTGATGTTAATTTCATACATATCAAGATCCGAAAAGGTGGATTTTGTGAAAGCTTGCACCGGAGCGAAACACTCGAAAATGCATCGGGTTGCACTCCTCGTGTCGCCGGTCTCATTGGAGCTTGTTTAGCTCGATTTAGCTCTGGTGTTAACTTCATTCAAACCGGATCCGAACAAGTGGACATTATGATAGTTTGCCCAGAAGCGAAACACTCGAAGACACACGGATTGCCCTCGTAAGTGTTGTTAGTCTTGTTGGAGCTTGTTTTTGTCGAATTAGCATTGATGTTAATTTCATACATATCAAGATCCGAATAGGTGGATTTTGTGAAATCTTGCACGGAGCGAAACACTCGAAAATGCACGGGTTGCACTCCTCGTGTCGCCGGTCTCATTGGAGCTTGTTTAGCTCGATTTAGCTCTGGTGTTAACTTCATTCAAACCGGGATCGAAGAAGTGGACATTATGAAAGTTTGCCCGAAGCGAAACACTCGAAGACACGGGGATTGCCCTCGTAAGTGTTGTTAGTCTTGTTGGAGCTTGTTTGGTTGAATTCACTTTGATGTTAATTTCATACATATCAAGATCCGAATAGTTGGATTTTGTGAAAGTTTGCACGTGGCGAAACACTCGAAAATGCACCGGTTGCACTCCTACATGTCGCCGGTCTCATTGGAGTTTGTTTAATTTCGATTTCGCTCTGGTGTTAACTTCATTCAAACCGGGATCGAAGAAGTGGACATTATGAAAGTTTGCCCTGGCGAAACACATCAAGACACACAGGATTGCCCTCGTAAGTGTTGTTAGTCTTGTTGGAGCTTGTTTGGTCGAATTCGCATTGATGTTAATTTCATACATATCAAGATCGAATAGGTGGATTTTGTGAAAGTTTGCACGGGCGTAACACCCGAAAATGCAGGGTTGCACTCCTCGTGTCGCCGGTCTCATTGGATCTTGTTTCACTCGATTTCGCTCTGGTGCTAATTTAATTCAAACGGGATCGAACAAGTGGACTTTATGAATGTTTGCCGCGATGCGAAATACTCAGAAGACACACCGGATTGCCCCCGTAAGTGTTGTTAGTCTTGTTGGACATTGTTTTCGGTCGAATTCGCATTGATGTTAATTTCATACATATTCAGATCCGAATATGTGGATTTTGTGAAAGCTTGCACGGGCGAAACACTCGAAAATGCACCGTTGCACTCCTCGTGTCGCCGGTCTCATTGGAGCTTGTTTATTTCGATTTACGCTCTGTGTTAACTTCATTCAAACCGGGATGCGAACAAGTGGACATTATGAAAGTTTGCCCCGAAGCGAAACACTCCGAAGACACACCGGATTGCCCTCGTAAGTGTTGTTAGTCTTGTTGGAGCTTGTTTCGGTCGAATTCACTTTGATGTTAATTTCATACATATCAAGATCCGACTAGGTGGATTTTGTGAAAGCTTGCACCGGAGCGAAACACTCCGAAAATGCACCGGGTTGCACTCCAACGTGTCGCCGGTCTCATTGGAGCTTGTTTCGCTCGATTTCGCTCTGGTGTTAATTTCATTCATACCGGGATCCGAACAAGTGGACTTTATGAATGTTTGCCGCGATGCGAAACACTCCGAAGACACACCGGATTGCCCTCGTAAGTGTTGTTAGTCTTGTTGGAGCTTGTTTCGGTCGAATTCGCATTGATGTTAATTTCATACATATCAAGATCCGAATAGGTGGATTTTGTAAAAGCTTGCACCGGAGCGAAACACTCCGAAAATGCACCGGGTTGCACTCCTACGTGTCGCCGGTCTCATTGGAGCTTGTTTCGCTCGATTTCGCTCTGGTGTTAACTTCATTCAAACCAGGATCAGAACAAGTGGACATTATGGAAGTTTGCCCCAAAGCGAAACACTCCGAAGACACACCGGATTGCCCTCATAAGTGTTGTTAGTCTTGTTGGAGCTTGTTTTCGGTCGAATTCACATTGATGTTAATTTCATACAAATCAAGATCCGAATAGGTGGATTTTGTGAAAGCTTGCACCGGAGCGAAACACTCCGAAGACACACCGGATTGCCCTCGTAAGTGTTGTTAGTCTTGTTGAAGCTTGTTTCGGTCGAATTCGCAATGATGTTAATTTCATACATATCAAGATCCGAATAGGTGGGTTTTGTGAAAGCTTGCACCGGAGCGAAACACTCTGAAAATGCACCGGATTGCACTCCTACGTGTCGCCGGTCTCATTGGAGTGTGTTTCGCTCGATTTTGCTCTGGTGTTAACTTCATTCAAACCGGGATCGAACAAGTGGACATTATGATAGTTTGCCCGAGCGAAACACTCAAAGACACGGGATTGCCCTCGTATGTGTTGTTAGTCTTCTTGGAGCTTGTTTTCGGTCGAATTCGCATTGATGTTAATTTCATACATATCAAGATCCGAATAGCTGGATTTTCCGAAAGCTTGCACCGGAGCGAAACACTCAGAAAATGCACCGGGTTGCACTCCTACGTATCGTCGGTCTCATTGGAGCTTGTTTCGCTCGATTTCACTCTGGTGTTAACTTCATTCAAACCGGGATCCGAACAAGTGGACATTATGAAAGTTTGCCCCGAAGCGAAACACTCCGAAGACACACCGGATTGCCCTCGTAAGTGTTGTTAGTCTTGTTGGAGCTTGTTTCGGTTGAATTCGTTTTGATGTTAATTTCATACATATCAAGATCCGAATAGGTGGATTTTGTGAAAGTTTGCACCGTAGCGAAACACTCCGAAAATGCACCGGGTTGCACTCCTACATTTTTTACGCTTAGGTTTTGTTGTGTTTGGTAGACCCTTGTGCGCCCCTCCTCGGTTCGCATAGGTATCGACGACCACCGTGACAAGAAATGTAACTCACCCTTGTATCTTTGAGATTATTGATTGGAATTGTTTCACCTTGTTCTTGCATGTTCTCTGCAGCAGTACAAGGATCGATCGGGTCTTTGATTCGCTGATCGCCGTGGAGACGCGGCGATTGCTTGGTTGTCGATCTCGGTTAGTAGCCAATCCATCAACTTCGTGGCACCATCAAACCGACGACGTTTCATCGAAGATCGGCCACACCCCGGCGCATCAAGTGGTATCGTGATATGTTGCCGTGAGAACACCTTATCCTTATTTAGTTCTTCTTGTTCATCCTAGAGTCCAAAAATAGCCACAAAAAATTCTGCTTCGCGGTGTTTGATCTAACCAGCCCTTTTGGCCTTTTACTATTACTACCTAGTTTAATTCTTGTTGATTTTATGCTATCATCGTGTCGCTTGCTGGTCTTAGTGTTTTGATCTTTAGAGTTTCGAGTTCTGCCACGTTCTTGTCACCGAAGTTGAACTCCATCGCGTCGTCTGTCCAATCGGATCCTCCTCTGTCCAGTTCGGTATTTTGGTCATAACTCCCCTTATAACGAACTCGGATTTTGCTGTTCTTGTACTTTCCTGAAAGCTTGAGAAATTATCTACAACTTTGTACATTGTGAAACTTTCAGAAACGCAGTCTGTTTGCCCAAAATCCCGTCGGATTGGAATCTGTTTTCGTCCTGGATTTTCTGAGCAGTCTGTATTTCGGGGTCAATATCTCGGCTTCCTTATCCAAAATAGACGTTCCATATATGCAAATTGATCAGCTCGAAAAAGATCTACAACTTTCCAGTTATACGTTTTTGCATTGAAGCCAATGAAAACCCGAAACAGCATTTCAAGTTTCAGCATAGTAGATCTGTTTGCAGGAAAAATTTTTGAGTTGTAATTCATCATATGTGCCACTTTGATATAAAAGGAAGAAAAAAATAAGAAAAGGCAAGTGCTTATAAAAGAGCCGCACTAAAAGGTGGAAAGAAGCCCTAGCTATTTGCTTGTGTGCTGTGTCATTCTGGTGCTATTTCGGACTTCATTGTGTCCAGTTTCGCCTCTAGTACGCCTAGCCTAGGACCAAAGATAGTATCACACTGAACGCTCTTTTTCAACTTGTTTTGGCTAGTGTGGTTCTAGTATATCCTTTTGTATTATACCTGTCCAAGCTCCACTTACTATTAACCATAGGAAAGCACCTCAATCGCTTTGTCCCCGAAAAGTGATTACCATCATCCTCGATTGAACCTTGAAAAAGGTGGTAAGAACTTGGTGTGAGCTTGAGCGTGAGATCCTCCACCGCCCACATATTAGTAGATAGGAATATACATTTTTGCGCGTATTTTCTTGTCTACCACTAATAATGGCAGTCCACTAAAGAACGATGATCTATACTTCGAGGATGATCCAAGCATTCCGCCAGAACAAAGAAATATATGCGGAAACTTAATCATGAGTTTGAGAAAAGGAAGAAATTGAAAGAAAAACACAGTGAGTTCATGGAGAAATGGCTAAATGGAGAATTAAAAATGAAAAAGTTGAGCATGGGACTATCCTTCACCAAGAATGAGAAGGAACTATTGAAGAAAGAAGTCAAGCTTACACAATCTAAGAAGGATAGTAAGTGTATTTCAATATGTAACGATAAGAATGTGCTTGCTATTCCTGCGACTAACCCTCAGAGGCAAGAATGATCAAGATGGTGTGCACCGAGTGCTAATGATGGACAACTACATGAGCCTCATGTCTCATCGCCACTTAGTGCACCAAAGGAGCATGCCAATGAAACTCGACGCAACAACTTATTCCAAACTAAGTTTGTTGCAAGAACACGCGTACACGCCATCATTGATGGAGGAAACTGAGCAACCTCGCAAGTCTACACATGGTCGAGAAACTTGGCTTGACCACGACTCCACTTCAAAGAACCTTACTCAATGGAATGGTTCAACTCAATTGGTAAGGTTCAGTAACACAAATCGCAAGTTCCTCGCTCCATTGGTTCATACCATGATCATGTTTGTTGTGATGTCATACCTATGGAATCATATTCACTTTTATTAGGTAGACCTTGGTTATATGATGTTGATGCTATTCACTATGGTAGAACCAATCAATATACTTTCAAGTTTAATGGAAAGAAAATGGTTTTGAATCCAATGACTCTCGCTGAGCTAGCCAAAATTAATGCAAAAAGAACTAATGGTAAAGAACATGAGGATGACAAACTTGTTAGTGGTGTACAACAATCTAAACCAATGTTCAAGAAAGTAATTTTTAAATAAGATTGTTTCTCATATGATATTGCTTTTGCGTATATCCGCTTCTTGCCTCCTCTGCTACTAACCTTTTGCAGATCATGAGAAGGAGTCGAGGACGACTCAATTCAAGAAGGAGGATGATGAGGACATCACCTTTTCTTCATTTTCTAGTTTGTCAACCAAAAAAAAGAACAAGTTGCTACATTAAAACTTTTGGCCAAAATAAACAAACTTTGAAAATGAGTTAAGAGGGTAATCTTACATTGAATTCCATCTTTTCTAAGACCTTTTCAACCATAATAATTATTCTTGAATTTTGGGTTTAAAAGGAAAAACCAATGAATGAAATGAGTAAATGAGTAAAAGTAAAAAGGTAAAAGATAAAAGTAAAAGGCCAGTAAAAATGCCATTAAACTATGGGAATTATTCACAACATCTTTCAGCTGTCCAAAGATTTTAATGAGATAGGTAAAGAAGTAAAATATAAAGTAGCATGTTTCAACTTCAAGACATGACATGACAGAATTCTTCAAAAATAATCAAAGATTATCTATGGCTAAAAATTTTATCATGTCTTCCTCATAACATACTTAACCCATGGTAAAAATATCAAAAACTAATAATTACTTTTATAGCCATTTAAAATTCTAAAACAGAGAACTTGAAAATCTGAAATCTGCAATGTCGAATTTTTATTAAATAATGGAGTACGGTTTTGAGCTACAAATTTTACAGAAACATCCTTAGCTCAAATTCATTTGAAAAACAATGTTTCAGAAATAATAGACTTTATTTACTCTTAAAGAAAAAAATCAAAAACAGTAACAAGGATTTGGAACAATCAGTCTTTTAATTGCCAAATCCAACACATGATTGAAACTCAAACAAACATCAAGCAACATGCTATAGTAAATAATTTTGTAAAATACTAGAGAACAAATGGAGAATGAATATAAATTTTCTAGACTTGTTCAACACCTTTCACTTAGCTTAAAAATTCAAAAACTGACTAGAAAATAGCCAAATTTGAAGAATTACTGTTCTCAAACCACAAAGGATAATCAAATGAAACTAAAGAAAATGGAAAGTAGAACTCCTTGGCTATCTACTCAAAAATTTGCAGAATTTTTCAACCCCATCTTCACCCTTTGCCAAGCCTGCCCATTTGGCATGTCAACTCCTAGCCTAAATCATTTCAAATGCTAGGAACAGCCGTTGCAGTGAGAGAACTTGGAGATGTGTCTCTGGCAGGGTGGCCCCACTTGTTCTTGGGCCCACTGGCCAGCCCTCCTCCTTCTCTCCTTCCCTTTCTCCCTCTCCGCTCTTGCTCGAGTGCTTGCACTGCGTCTCTTTTCTTCACAATGAGCTGCCCAGGATTCTCACCACGCTGCTGCAGCAACTGTGTCCCAGCCGTCTTTGTCGCCTCAAGCTTCGCCTCCGCCACCAGCTGCATTAAAGCCAGCAGGACTGTCTCCTCCCACTCCTTTGCTCGCTGCTGCTTGCTCTCCTTCTTGTGGATCACGCCCACCAAGCAAAGACCGAGCAGTGTTGATCTCTGCAGACCAGTGAGCTAGCCATCTCTTCCTTGCGCAGCTTGCTCCATCTCTGATCATTTCCCTACCACTCCGCATGCAGCCAACGGCCATCTCCTCTCACCCGTTGCTTGTTTGCTACTCCCTAGCCGAAGAACTCATCGGCCAAGCAAAGCATCGAGCCAAGTTCTTCTCCAACCAAGCATCAGGTGAGCGGACTCATTTCTTGCATGCGCAGCTACTACTCCTTCTCCCGAGGTTCTCCGCCATGCATGCAGGCTTGCCGACGCCAGAGGGACACTCTTCTGCCGAGCCCTCTCATTCTCCAACCCTTCTCCATTACTTGAGCAAAGCCGAGAACCAGCCTAGCCAAGCTCGCCATTGTTGGATTTTTTGGAGCTCAAAGGTCCGAGGGTAAGCTCAAGTATTATAGCACGAGGCTTGGTCACAAGAAAGTGAATGGCGTAGTGGTAGTGCTGCAGTGATGCATTCTGGAGATCCCTAGTTCAATCCTCTCCAAAGATATTTTTCTATTTTTTTGCCCTATGCACTAAAACCCTCATATCTTTTGTTGCGGATCTCCGATTAACACAAACTTAGTTTCTAAACTTGAGTTACTCAGTAGGGATTCAGATTATGCAAGAAAACATTATATGTTGCATGCCACAAAAACTTTTAATTAGCGATGAATGAAAGCCATGATTTGTATGTTATGAAGGAACTATGTGAACCCTAGCTCTAAAAATTGTGAAATAAATCGAGCATGCTCCTGCAATCTTAAATGATCCATTTCTGTAAAAGATTTAGGATTTAATGTGTTTTGCATCAAAAAGTTAATTATGCAAAGCCTTAATATCATGCAAGATTCAAATAGTTAAAATATGGATTAAATGGACTCAAAAATTGGTGAAACCAGTTTGGATGCAATCTTGGGTTTGTATAGATCACAAGTATATAAAAACATTTAAGTTTCGCCTCGGTTTGCTATATTTTCTCACTAATCAAAACATGCGATCGGTAAATCGGCCGATTGGCGAAACGTCGAAAAAAGAACCCTAAACGACAAAACTGAATGCTATAACCCTAGAATGACATATTATTGCTTGCTGTGTGAAAATGGAATCATATTGAACACTTTTGAGTTAGGTCATACTAAGCCGCAATGGACTTGGTATGAAAAACATCTTTAACGAGGGTGAAAAGATCGCGAAACCAACTTTAAAACATTTCTAGGATTGTTTCCTATTAACACCTGAAATGTGAATCAAAAATCATGTGTAGCGTAGTCGCAAACTTAAAATGAATCTTGGCCGATTTAACATTTTTACTATGATCATTTAGGCTATTTCATCGCTTGATTAAATAACTTTGTCTAAATACTAAAACTTATAAAACTAGTGTAGAAATGGTCTACAATGTTTGTTCTGTCATATTCCATAGAAATATTCTTATTTCATTAAGATTTGCATATTAATTTCATTAGCTCAATACCCTTAAGTGATAATTGCAAACTTGCATTTTTGGCCGATTGTGAATAGTATAACATTTATAAGGTCACATAAACCTTTTCAATAATGAATATAATATCTTGCTTAAACCCTAAAACTTATGAAATCAGTTTAGAATAACAAA
This sequence comes from Guadua angustifolia, assembly GCA_036346375.1. Lineage (NCBI taxonomy): Eukaryota > Viridiplantae > Streptophyta > Magnoliopsida > Poales > Poaceae > Guadua > Guadua angustifolia. The sequence continues at coordinate 19,783,781 of CM070522.1, forward strand.
CCAAAGTATAGGCTATCCAATTATGAAAAGATAATCTCAATTAGCCATAATCTGCATATTAATCTTATTATCCTAACAACCCTAAGTATTCATATTCACGTAGTTCGAATATAAACGAATGAACATTAGTTACAAATAAGGAATCATTAATTGTAACATTTGTATCACCAAAACCTTCCCAAATATCATGTAAATAATAATACTAGTAACCTAAATCAATAGATTAGCTTTTATAACTAGAATATTAATTAAATGTTGCTTTGAATCGAATCCTAATTAAAGGTAAGAATTCACCTTAAGCATAAGATGATCATATCTATTTAATCTCAAACAATCTTTGCATCTTGAATTGAAGTTATAAATACTAAAACCCACCATGAACTTCTTGGTAAGATTTAATTTGGTAATTTTATCTGATTTCTTTTTGTCCCATTTTGATTCGGTGTTATTTGCTTTTGTCTCGGTTATTATTATTCAACGATAGACGACGATAATTCGGATTCGGTTATTAACGACATCGACTTTGATCTGGATTATATTCCCGACGAAGAGCAACCAGGCAAGCACCTCCTTTGACCATTTTGATCCCATATTTGCAAAGTTATGTTGTTTTATCAAACTATATGCATGCGTGTATGTTTTAAACTTGCTATATTGTGGGTGATGGTAGCTAAATTCAATTGTATGCATTTCCATTACCTTGACATTTGAATTACTGCCATTGTAACCTAGTTATGGTGTAGACAATACTTGATGTCACTTGGGTAATAATTGCAAATTATCTTATGCTCATGCTTAGACTTGCTCTCTAGGTTGGTTTTAAAATGATGGGAGATGTTTCAACTACATTGAGCAAACTTTGTTTAAATTGAACGGAACCGAGGTATGGTTTCGTGTATCTTGATAAAAATTCCAACTCAAACCTTATGATTTAGACGCAGGCGAGTTATTACTTAACTTGAGGCGTGAAATGGACCTCATGCGTAGTTAGGGAGATCCTCGCCGGGTCAATTAAGGACCGAACTTGATGCTATCACCTAAGTGTTTTGGTGCAACCACATGTGCTAGTATGGGATAGCCTAAGCTCACTAGATTAGTTAGAGTTTAGCCTTGCATGTTGGTAGGTCAAGTAGTATGGACGATCCGACGGATTGAGTCGTTCTAGGTGCTCCCTTCACCGAGGTGTTGGGGCCCAAGCATTCCAATACAACGGTGTATGCCTTGTCATGGGGAGAGTTCGCGATGGGGCACCATCGGTCCGAGATCTCCGGAGCTGTGGCAAGGGTTTAACATCACTTGTCATTGGTGCAAGGCTAAGCTTTAACTAGTTGAACGGCTTCGTCACATGATCTAGCAAATCGGATGCGGTGAGTATCGCGAGGCATGGTTGACATGATTGCTAGAATGTGTCATGTGGGTAAAGTGTACACTCTCTGCAGAGATTAAAATCTAATTAATTAGCCGTGCTTTCATGGTCATGAGCAACTTGGGAGAATAATGTCAAGTATAGTCTTTTGTTTTTGCTAAGACTTTTGGAAATGGTGTTGGAATGAGTTAGTGGAATGGGAAGCCAAGGGTGGCTGTTTTTACTTGTCATTTGCAGCCAAGGAGGGCTGTGAAATGCTGTATATGAATTCTACTTACTGTTATTTAGCTTCATATTAAATGTTCTTTACAAATTCGTTACCGTTTATGAATCTTTTGCTTGCAAACAAAATCTGCCTTATGCTGAAATGAGACTAGTGTAGAAGCTTAATTCCTTGTTCTAGCTTGCATTTACTGTATTTCCATACACTAAAGTCTTGCGAGTACATACGTGTACTCACGGTTGCTTAATCAAAAACATTATAGACGATGGTATGGAAGAACACCCCGACGACACGAACTTTACTCCGGGGTCCGACGATCATGTTGACGGATGAACTTGGGCTTCTCCAAGTCGGTTGCCTATGGGTTTATGGATGGGCATACCGCTGTCCTACTTTTGTTAATGTGTTATTTCCGCTGCACTCTACTTTTGGACTTGTGATATTTGGCCGGTCGGCCACTACTTGTAATAGTAAGTAGTTGTAATAGTTGTAGTTTATGTTTATGCTATTCCAACTGCTTTGATTCATGTGTATGTGTTGCGATACATCTCGAATGCGGGATATGTGGGTGCTAGGCGTTGATCTTGGGAACTAGCACTAGACACATATCCGGGTACCTGGAATTGTCATCAACCATCAATGTATACACTCGTGCGACCGTCGTTCTTTGGCTATTGCTCTTGCTCCCTTGGAGAGTGCGGCGATACCAAGGTCCCGAGACGGATGGCGAATGCTATACGTGGATGAGTTGGTCTCAATCCCGGTATGGTTGTTGAATGGAATCGAAACTCTCATGGACGCGTAAGGTACTATGCAGTGCGACTATATGGCTCATATTTGTTTGGGTGAGGGCCATTTAGTCAATACTCTGTGCACGGGACTTTTGGGTGGCAGTGAGCATACACTTAAGTGTAGTATGGGTGTCACCTCTAAGTCCAACGCACGTGTGAGGATCGATTCATACTTCCGGGTGCCCACAAGAGGTGGTATCAGAGCCCATACGACTGTAGGAAAAGCCTTAGTTAGCATGGTCGATAGTTAAGGACAAAGTTTTCTCTCAAAAGACTATTTTGGTTACAAAAGTTATTTGCGAAAATGTAGAATGCTATCCTTATCTCTTTCATAGGTTTTCATTCTCATTCTACCTTTCATTTTCATTCTCATACTATTTTGTTTCGCTCGATTTCGCTCTAGTGTTAACTTCATTCAAACCGGGATCCGAACAAGTGGACATTATGAAAGTTTGCCCCAAAGCGAAACACTCCGAAGACACACCGGATTGCCCTCGTAAGTGTTGTTAGTCTTGTTGGAGCTTGTTTCGGTCGAATTCGCATTGATGTTAATTTCATACATATGAAGATCCGAATAGGTGGATTTTGAGAAATCTTGCACCGGAGCGAAACACTCCGAAAATGCACCGGGTTGCACTCCTACGTGTCGCCGGTCTCATTGGAGCTTGCTTCGCTCGATTTCGCTCTGGTGTTAACTTCATTCAAACCGGGATCCGAACAAGTGGACATTATGAAAGTTTGCCCCGAAGCAAAACACTCCGAAGACACACCGGATTGCCCTCGTCTGTGTTGTTAGTCTTGTTTGAGTTTGTTTTCTGTCGAATTTGCATTGATGTTAATTTCATACATATCAAGATCCGAATAGGTGGATTTTGTGAAAGCTTGCACCGGAGCGAAACACTCCGAAAATGCACCGGGTTGCACTCCTACGTGTCGCCGGTCTCATTGGAGCTTGCTTTGCTCGATTTCGCTCTGGTGTTAACTTCATTCAAACCGGGATCCGAACAAGTGGACATTATGAAAGTTTGCCCCGAAGCAAAACACTCCGAAGACACACCGGATTGCCCTCGTCTCTGTTGTTAGTCTTGTTTGAGTTTGTTTTCTGTCGAATTTGCATTGATGTTAATTTCATACATATCAAGATCCGAATAGGTGGATTTTGTGAAATCTTGCACCAGAGCAAAACACTCCGAAAATGCACCGGGTTGCACTCCTTCTGATGAGAACATCACCAACATGGATATGACCAGCGTGACCGCTGCCCCTCCTTCCTCTCCGGCTTCTCCAATGACTACCGACGCTGCTTTATCTTCGTCACAATTGATCGACGCAGCAGCAACATCGTCGCCGAGAGGCCTTAATCCAAAAGCTCAACTATTCAAGCCCACATCAATAGACAAGGGCCTCAAGCACACACCCCGAGAACAGCCCACGCGTCAAGGAAGGCCCATATGGAAGCCCAAAATGCCAAAAAGCCCGGTTCGGCCATCCAGCAGTATGCCAACTTCAAACGGGTATAACATGGGCTCCCGGACTCCGTTTTCAGCGTGCGACCACCCGTTTGAAAGCTTCGGAGATAAGCTTTCCAATGGATCTAGCCCCACTTCCAAATTCACTCCAGAACGATAGAAAAATGCAGAACAATATCACGGGCCAGAAATTCAGGGTGCTGCATCATCCCACTTTTGGGCCAATGGCCCATGTATCTTAGGGTTTTGGTGGCCACCGCTGTTTTGGCTGCCCTACACCTCTTGGCCGCCGCTATATATGTGGCCGCCACCGTTCTTTTACGCTTAGGTTTTGTTGTGTTTTGGTAGACCCCTTGTGCGTCCCTCCTCGTGTTCGCGTGTGTCGACTAGACCACCCGTGACGAGAAACAGAACCTCACCCTTGTATCTTTGAGATTATTGGATTGGAATTGCTCTCACCTTGTTCTTGCATGTTCTCGGTTGCAGCAGGTACAAGGATCGATCGGGTCTTTGATTCGGTTGATCGCCTCGTGTGGTGACGTTGCGATTGCTTGGTTGCTGATCTCGAGGTTAGTAGCCGATCCATCAACTTCGTGCACCATCAAACCGACGTATCGTTCTCATCAGAAGATCGGGCCGACCCCCGTGTGCATCAAGTGGTATCAGAGTGACGGTTGCCTGGTGAGAACACCCTTATCCTTATTTAGTTCTTCTTGTTCATCCTAGAGTCCAGAAAATAGCCACAAAAAAATTCTGTTTGGCGTGTGTTTGATCTAATCCGAGCCCCTTTTGGCCTTTACTATTACTACCTAGTTTAATTCTTGTTGATTTTGCGTTGCATCATCGTGTCGTTGCTGGTCTTAGTGTTTTGATCTTTAGAGTTTCGAGTTCTTGCCACGTTCTTGTCACCGAGTTGAACTCCATCGCGTCGTCGCGTCCAATTCGGATCCTCCTCTGTTCAGTTCGGTATTTTGGTCATAACTCCCTCACACGAACTCGGATTTTGCTGTTCTTGTACTTTCCTGAAAGCTTGAGAAATTATCTACAACTTTGTACATTGTGAAACTTTCCAGAAACGCAGTCTCCTTGCCCAAAATCCTGTCGGACTGGAATCTGTTTTCGTCCTGGATTTTCTTAGCAGTCTGTATTTCGAGGTCAATATCTCTGGCTTTCCTTATCCAAAATAGACGTTCCATATATGCAAATTGATCAGCTCGAAAAGATCTACAACTTTCCAGTTATACGTTTTTGCATTGGAAGCCAATGAAAACCCGAAAACAGCATTTGAAGTTTCAGCATAGTAGATCTGTTTTGCAGCAGGAAAATTTTTGAGTTGTAATTCATCATACGTGCCACTTTGATATAAAAGGAAGAAAAAAAAAAGAAAAGGCAAGTGCTTATAAAAGAGCCGCACTAAAAGGTGGAAAAAGAAGCCCTAGCTATTTGCTTGTGTGCTGTGGTCATTCTGGTTGCTATTTCTGTGACTTCATTGGTGTCCAGGCTCGCGTCTCTAGTACGGTCTAGCCTAGGACCAGCATAGTACCGTCACTGAACGTTCTTTCAACTTGTTTTGGCTAGTGTGGTTCTAGTATATCCTTTGCTAAATATTATACCTGTCCAAGCTCCACTTACTATTAACCATAGGAAAAGCACCTTGCAATCGCTTTGTCACCCCTGAGTGCAGATTACCATCATCCCTCGATTGAACCTTGAAAAGCTGCAGGGTAAGAACTTGGTGTGAGCTTGAGCGTGTGAGATCCTCCACTGTCCACATATTAGTAGATAGGAATATACATTTTTGCGTGTATTTTCTTGTCTACCACTAATAATGGCAGTCCACGAAAGAACGATGATCTATACTTGAGGTTGATCCAAGCATTCCGCCAGGAACAAAGAAATATATGCGGAAACTTAATCATGAGTTTGAGAAAAGGGAAGAAATTGAAAGAAAAAAACACAGTGAGTTCATGGAGAAATGGCGAAATGGAGAATTAAAAAATGAAAAAGTTGAGCATGGGACTATCCCTTCGACCAAGAATGAGAAGGAACCATTGAAGAAAGAAGTCAAGCCTACACAATCTAAGAAGAAGGATAGTAAGTGTATTTCAATATGTAACGATAAGAATGTGCTTGCTATTCCTGCGACTAACCCTGTAGGCAAGAATGATCAAGATGGTGTGCACCTGAGTGCTGCAATGACGGACAACTAAATGAGCCTCATGTCTCATCGCCTACTTAGTGCACCAGTGGAGCATGCCAATGAAACTCGACGCAACAACTTATTCCAAACTAAGTTTGTTGTGCAAGAACACGCGGTACACGTCATCATTGATGGAGGAAACTGTAGCAACCTCGCAAGTCTACACATGGTCGAGAAACTTGGCTTGACCACGACTCCACTTCAAAGAACCTTACTCAATGGAATGGTTCAACTCAATTGGTAAGGTTCAGGTAACACAAACTGTGCAAGTTCCTGTCTCCATTGGTTCATACCATGATCATGTTTGTTGTGATGTCATACCTATGGAATCATGTTCACTTTTATTAGGTAGACCTTGGTTATATGATGTTGATGCTATTCACTATGGTAGAACCAATCAATATACTTTCAAGTTTAATGGAAAGAAAATGGTTTTGAATCCAATGACTCTCTTTGAGCTAGCCAAAATTAATGCAAAAAGAACTAATGGTAAAGAACATGAGGATGACAAACTTGTTAGTGGTGTACAACAATCTAAACCAATGTTCAAGAAAGTAATTCTTTTAAATAAGATTGTTTCCTCATATGATATTGCTTTGCAGACATCTGTTTCCTTGCCTCCTATTGCCACTAACCTTTTGCAGGATCATGAGAAGGAGTCGAGGACGACTCCAATTCAAGAAGGGGAGGATGATGAGGACATCACCAACATGGATATGACCAGCGTGACCGCTGCCCCTCCTTCCTCTCCGGCTTCTCCAATGACTACCGACGCTGCTCCATCTTCGTCACAAATGATCGACGCATCAGCAACATCGTTGCCGAGAGGCCTTAATCCAAAAGCTCAGCTATTCAAGCCCACATCAACAGACAAGGGCCTCAAGCACACACCCCGAGAACAGCCCACGCGTCAAGGAAGGCCCATATGGAAGCCCAAAATGCCAAAAAGCCCGGTTCGGCCATCCAGCAGTATGCCAACTTCAAACGGGTATAACTTGGGCTCCCGGACTCCGTTTTTGGTGTGCGACCACCCGTTTGAAAGCTTAGGAGATAAGCTTTCCAATGGATCCAACCCCACTTCCAAATTCACTCCAGAATGACGGAAAAATGCAGAACAATATCACGGGCCAGAAATTCAGGGTGCTGCATCACCCCACTTTTGGGCCAATGGCCCATGTATCTTAGGGTTTTGGTGGCCACCGCTGTTTTGGCTGCCCTACACCTCTTGGCCGCCGCCGTTCTTTTACGCTTAGGTTTTGTTGTGTTTTGGTAGACCCCTTGTGCGTCCCTCCTCGTGTTCGCGTGTGTCGACTAGACCACCCGTGACGAGAAACAAAACCTCACCCTTGTATCTTTGAGATTATTGGATTGGAATTGCTCTCACCTTGTTCTTGCATGTTGTCGGTTGCAGCAGGTACAAGGATCGATCGGGTCATTGATTCGGTTGATCGCCTCGTGTGGTGATGTTGCGATTGCTTGGTTGCTGATCTCGGGGTTAGTAGCCGATCCATCAACTTCGTGTGCCATCAAACCGATGTATCGTTCTCATCAGAAGATCGGGCCGACCCCCATGCGCATCACCTACGTGTCGCCGGTCTCATTGGAGCTTGCTTCGCTCGATTTCGCTCTAGTGTTAACTTCATTCAAACCGGGATCCGAACAAGTGGACATTATGAAAGCTTGCCCCGATGCGAAACACTCCGAAAACACACCGGATTGCCCTCGTAAGTGTTGTTAGTCTTGTTGGAGCTTGTTTCGGTTGAATTCGCTTTGATGTCAATTTCATACATATCAAGATCGGAATAGGTGGATTTTTTGAAAGCTTGCACCGGAGCGAAACACTCCGAAAATGCACCGGGTTGCTCTCCTACATGTCGCCGGTATCATTGGAGCTTGTTTCGCTCGATTTCGCTCTGGTGTTAACTTCATTCAAACCGGGATCCGCACAAGTGGACATTATGAATGTTTGCCCCGAAGCGAAACACTCCGAAGACACACCGGATTGCCCTCGTAAGTGTTGTTAGTCTTGTTGGAGCTTGTTTCGGTTGAATTCGCTTTGATGTTAATTTCATACATATCAAGATGTGAATAGGTGGATTTTGTGAAAGTTTGCACTGTAGCGAAACACTCCGAAAATGCACCGGGTTGCACTCCTACATGTCGCCGGTCTCATTGGAGCTTGTTTCGCTCGATTTCGCTCTGGTGTTAACTTCGTTCAAACCGGGATCCGAACAAGTGGACATTATGAAAGTTTGCTCCGATGCGAAACACTCCGAAGACACACCGGATTGCCCTCGTAAGTGTTGTTAGTCTCGTTGGAGCTTGTTTTCGGTCGAATTCGCATTGATGTTAATTTCATACAAATCAAGATCCGAATAGGTGGATTTTGTGAAAGCTTGCACCGGAGCGAAACACTCCGAAGACACACCGGATTGCCCTCGTAAGTGTTGTTAGTCTTGTTGGAGCTTGTTTCGGTCGAATTCGCATTGATGTTAATTTCATACATATCAAGATCCGAATAGGTGCATTTTGTGAAAGCTTGCACCGGAGCGAAACACTCCGAAAATGCACCGGGTTGGACTCCTACGTGTCGCCGATCTCATTGGAGCTTGTTTCGCTCGATTTCGTTCTGGTGCTAACTTCATTCAAACCGGGATCCGAACAAGTGGACGTTATGAAAGTTTGCCCCGAAGCAAAACACTCCGAAGACACACCGGATTGCCCTCGTCTGTGTTGTTAGTTTTGTTTGAGTTTGTTTTCTGTCGAATTTGCATTGATGTTAATTTCATACATATCAAGATCCGAATAGGTGGATTTTGTGAAGTCTTGCACCGGAGCGAAACACTCCGAAAATGCACTGGGTTGCACTCCTACGTGTCGCCGGTCTCATTGGAGCTTGTTTCGCTCGATTTCGCTCTGGTGTTAACTTCATTCAAACCGGGATCCGAACAAGTGGACATTATGAAAGTTTGCCCCGAAGCAAAACACTCCGAAGACACACCGGATTGCCCTCGTCTGTGTTGTTAGTCTTGTTTGAGTTTGTTTTCTGTCGAATTTGCATTGATGTTAATTTCATACATATCAAGATCCGAATAGGTGGATTTTGTGAAATCTTGCACCGGAGCGAAACACTCCGAAAATGCACCGGGTTGCACTCCTACGTGTCGCCGGTCTCATTGGAGCTTGCTTCGCTCGATTTCGCTCTGGTGTTAACTTCATTCAAACCGGGATCCGAACAAGTGGACATTATGAAAGTTTGCCCCGATGCGAAACACTCCGAAGACACACCGGATTGCCCTCGTAAGTGTTGTTAGTCTTGTTGGAGCTTGTTTCGGTTGAATTCGTTTTGATGTTAATTTCATACGTATCAAGACCCGAATAGGTGGATTTTCTGAAAGTTTGCACCGTAGCGGAACACTACGAAAATGCACCGGGTTGCACTCCTACATGTCGACGGTCTCATGGGAGCTTGTTTCACTCGATTTCGCTCTGGTGTTAACTTCATTCAAACCGGGATCCGAACAAGTGGACATTATGAAAGTTTGCCCCGAAGCAAAACACTCCGAAGACACACCGGATTGCCCTCGTCTCTATTGTTAGTCTTGTTTGAGTTTGTTTTCTGTCGAATTTGCATTGATGTTAATTTCATACATATCAAGATCCGAATAGGTGGATTTTGTGAAATCTTGCACCAGAGCAAAACACTCCGAAAATGCACCGGGTTGCACTCCTACTGATGAGGACATCACCAACATGGATATGACCAGCGTGACCGCTGCCCCTCCTTCCTTTCCGGCTTCTCCAATGACTCCCGACGCTGCTCCATCTTCGTCACAAATGATCGACGCAGCAGCAACATCGTCGCCGCGAGGCCTTAATCCAAAAGCTCAGCTATTCAAGCCCACATCAACAGACAAGGGCCTCAAGCACACACCCCGAGAACAGCCCACGCGTCAAGGAAGGCCCATATGGAAGCCCAAAATGCCAAAAAGCCCGGTTCGGCCATCCAGCAGTATGCCAACTTCAAACGGGCATAACTTGGGCTCCCGGACTCCGTTTTCAGCGTGCAACCACCCGTTCGAAAGCTTAGGAGATAAGCTTTCCAATGGATCCAGCCCCACTTCCAAATTCACTCCAGAACGACGGAAAATGCAGAACAATATCACGGGCCAGAAATTCAGGGTGCTGCATCACCCCACTTTTGGGCCAATGGCCCATGTATCTTAGGGTTTTGGTGGCCACCGCTGTTTTGGCTGCCCTACACCTCTTGGCCGCCGCTATATATGTGGCCGCCACCATTCTTTTACGCTTAGGTTTTGTTGTGTTTTGGTAGACCCCTTGTGCGTCCCTCCTCGTGTTCGCGTGTATCGACTAGACCACCCGTGACAAGAAACAGAACCTCACCCTTGTATCTTTGAGATTATTGGATTGGAATTGCTCTCACCTTGTTCTTGCATGTTCTCGGTTGCAGCAGGTACAAGGATCGATCGGGTCTTTGATTCGGTTGATCGCCTCGTGTTGTGACGTTGCGATTGCTTGGTTGCTGATCTCGAGGTTAGTAGCCAATCCATCAACTTCGTGCACCATCAAACCGACGTATCGTTCTCATCAGAAGATCGGGCCGACCCCCGTGCGCATCAAGTGGTATCAGAGTGACGGTTGCCTGGTGAGAACACCCTTATCCTTATTTAGTTCTTCTTGTTCATCCTAGAGTCCAGAAAATAGCCACAAAAAAATTCTGTTTGGCGTGTGTTTGATCTAATCCGAGCCCCTTTTGGCCTTTACTATTACTACCTAGTTTAATTCTTGTTGATTTTGCGTTGCATCATCGTGTCGTTGCTGGTCTTAGTGTTTTGATCTTTAGAGTTTCGAGTTCTTGCCACGTTCTTGTCACCGAGTTGAACTCCATCGCGTCGTCGCGTCCAATTCGGATCCTCCTCTGTCCAGTTCGGTATTTTGGTCATAACTCCCTCATACGAACTCGGATTTTGCTGTTCTTGTACTTTCCTGAAAGCTTGAGAAATTATCTACAACTTTGTACATTGTGAAACTTTCCAGAAACGCAGTCTGCTTGCCCAAAATCCCGTCGGATTGGAATCTGTTTTCGTCCTGGATTTTCTGAGCAGTCTGTATTTCGGGGTCAATATCTCTGGCTTCCCTTATCCAAAATAGACGTTCCATATATGCAAATTGATCAGCTCGAAAAGATCTACAACTTTCCAGTTATACGTTTTTGCATTGGAAGCCAATGAAAACCCGAAAACAGCATTTCAAGTTTCAGCATAGTAGATCTGTTTTGCAGCAGGAAAATTTTTGAGTTGTAATTCATCATACGTGCCACTTTGATATAAAAGGAAGAAAAAAATAAGAAAAGGCAAGTGCTTATAAAAGAGCCGCACTAAAAGGTGGAAAAAGAAGCCCTAGCTATTTGCTTGTGTGCTGTGGTCATTCTGGTTGCTATTTCTGTGACTTCATTGGTGTCCAGGCTCGCGTCTCTAGTACGGTCTAGCCTAGGACCAGCATAGTACCGTCACTGAACGTTCTTTCAACTTGTTTTGGCTAGTGTGGTTCTAGTATATCCTTTGCTACATATTATACCTGTCCAAGCTCCACTTACTATTAACCATAGGAAAAGCACCTTTCAATCGCTTTGTCACCCCTGAGTGCAGATTACCATCATCCCTCGATTGAACCTTGAAAAGTTGCAGGGTAAGAACTTGGTGTGAGCTTGAGCGTGTGAGATCCTCCACTGTCCACATATTAGTAGATAGGAATATACATTTTTGCGTGTATTTTTCTTGTCTACCACTAATAATGGCAGTCCACGAAAAAACGATGATCTATACTTGAGGATGATCCAAGCATTCCGCCGAGAACAAAGAAATATATGCGGAAACTTAATCATGAGTTTGAGAAAAGAGAAGAAATTGAAAGAAAAAAACACAGTGAGTTCATGGAGAAATGGCGAAATGGAGAATTAAAAAATGAAAAAGTTGAGCATGGGACTATCCCTTCGACCAAGAATGAGAAGGAACTATTGAAGAAAGAAGTCAAGCCTACACAATCTAAGAAGGATAGTAAGTGTATTTCAATATGTAACGATAAGAATGTGCTTGCTATTCTGCGACTAACCTCAGAGGCAAGAATGATCAAGATGGTGTGCACCGAGTGCTGCAATGACGGACAACTACATGAGCCTCATGTCTCATCGCCTACTTAGTGCACCAGTGGAGCATGCCAATGAAACTCGACGCAACAACTTATTCCAAACTAAGTTTGTTGTGCAAGAACACGCGGTACACGTCATCATTGATGGAGGAAACTGTAGCAACCTCGCAAGTCTACACATGGTCGAGAAACTTGGCTTGACCACGACTCCACTTCAGCAACCTTACTCAATGGAATGGTTCAACTCAATTGGTAAGGTTCGTAACACAAAGCGTGCAAGTTCTGTCTCCATTGGTTCATACCATGATCATGTTTGTTGTGATGTCATACCTATGGAATCATGTTCACTTTTATTAGGTAGACCTTGGTTATATGATGTTGATGCTATTCACTATGGTAGAACCAATCAATATACTTTCAAGTTTAATGGAAAGAAAATGGTTTTGAATCCAATGACTCCTGCTGAGCTAGCCAAAATTAATGCAAAAAGAACTAATGGTAAAGAACATGAGGATGACAAACTTGTTAGTGGTGTACAACAATCTAAACCAACGTTCAAGAAAGTAATTCTTTTAAATAAGATTGTTTCCTCATATGATATTGCTTTGCAGACATCTGTTTCCTTGCCTCCTATTGCCACTAACCTTTTGCAGGATCATGAGAAGGAGTCGAGGACGACTCCAATTCAAGAAGGGGAGGATGATGAGGACATCACCAACATGGATATGACCAGCGTGACCGCTGCCCCTCCTTCCTCTCCTTTTTCTCCAATGACTACCGACGCTGCTCCATCCTCGTCACAAATGATCGACGCAGCAGCAACAACGTTGCCGAGAGGCCTTAATCCAAAAGCTCAGCTATTCAAGCCCACATCAACAGACAAGGGCCTCAAGCACACACCCCGAGAACAGCCTACGCGTCAAGGAAGGCCCATATGGAAGCCCAAAATGCCAAAAAGCCCGGTTCGGCCATCCAGCAGTATGCCAACTTCAAACGGGTATAACTTGGGCTCCCGGACTCCGTTTTCAGCGTGCGACCACCCGTTTGAAAGCTTAGGAGAAAAGCTTTCCAATGGATCCAGCCCCACTTCCAAATTCACTCCAGAACGATGGAAAAATGCAGAACAATATCACGGGCCAGAAATTCAGGGTGCTGCATCACCCCACTTTTGGGCCAAGGGCCCATGTATCTTAGGGTTTTGGTGGCCACCGCTGTTTTGGCTGCCCTACACCTCTTGGCCGCCGCCGTTCTTTTACGCTTAGGTTTTGTTGTGTTTTGGTAGACCCTTTGTGCGTCCCTCCTCGTGTTCGCGTGTGTCGACTAGACCACCCGTGACGAGAAACAAAACCTCACCCTTGTATCTTTGAGATTATTGGATTGGAATTGCTCTCACCTTGTTCTTGCATGTTGTCGGTTGCAGCAGGTACAAGGATCGATCGGGTCTTTGATTCGGTTGATCGCCTCGTGTGGTGACGTTGCGATTGCTTGGTTGCTGATCTCGAGGTTAGTAGCCGATCCATCAACTTCGTGTGCCATCAAACCGACGTATCGTTCTCATCAGAAGATCGGGCCGACCCCCATGCGCATCACCTACGTGTCGCCGGTCTCATTGGAGCTTGCTTCGCTCGATTTCGCTCTAGTGTTAACTTCATTCAAACCGGGATACGAACAAGTGGACATTATGAAAGTTTGCCCCGATGCGAAACACTCCGAAGACACACCGGATTGCCCTCGTAAGTGTTGTTAGTCTTGTTGGAGCTTGTTTCGGTTGAATTCGCTTTGATGTTAATTTCATACATATCAAGATGCGAATAGGCGGATTTTGTGAAAGTTTACACTGTAGCGAAACACTCCGAAAATGCACCGGGTTGCACTCCTACATTTCGCCGGTCTCATTGGAGCTTTTTTCTCTCGATTTCGCTCTGGTGTTAACTTCATTCAAACCGGGATCCGAACAAGTGGACATTATGAAAGTTTGCTCCGATGCGAAACACTCCGAAGACACACCGGATTGCCCTCGTAAGTGTTGTTAGTCTCGTTGGAGCTTGTTTTCGGTCGAATTCGCATTGATGTTAATTTCATACATATCAAGATCCGAATAGGTGCATTTTGTGAAAGCTTGCACCGGAGCTAAACACTCCGAAAATGCACCGGGTTGCACTCCTACGTGTCGCCGATCTCATTGGATCTTCTTTCGCTCGATTTAACTCTGGTGTTAACTTCATTCAAACCGGATCCGAACAAGTGGACATTATGAAAGTTGCGCTGAAGCAAAACACTCAAAGACACACCCGGATTGCCCTCGTAAGTGTTGTTAGTCTTGTTTGAGTTTGTTTTATCGAATTTGCATTGATGTTAATTTCATACATATCAAGATCCGAATAGGTGGATTTTGTGAAAGCTTGCACCGGAGCGAAACACTCCGAAGACACACCGGATTGCCCTCGTAAGTGTTGTTAGTCTTGTTGGAGCTTGTTTTGGTCGAATTCGCATTGATGTTAATTTCATACATATCAAGATCCGAATAGGTGCATTTTGTGAAAGCTTGCACCGGAGCGAAACACTCCGAAAATGCACCGGGTTGCACTCCTACGTGTCGCCGATCTCATTGGATCTTGTTTCGCTCGATTTCGCTCTGGTGTTAACTTCATTCAAACCGGGATCCGAACAAGTGGACATTATGAAAGTTTGCCCCGAAGCAAAACACTCCGAAGACACACCGGATTGCCCTCGTCTGTGTTGTTAGTCTTGTTTGAGTTTGTTTTCTGTCGAATTTGCATTGATGTTAATTTCATACATATCAAGATCCGAATAGGTGGATTTTGTGAAATCTTGCACCGGAGCGAAAACACTCGAAAATGCACCGGGTTGCACTCCTACGTGTCGCCGGTCTCATTGGAGCTTGCTTCGCCGATTTCGCTCGGTGTTAACTTCATTCAAACCGGGATCCGAACAAGTGGACATTATGAAAGTTTGCCCGATCTGAAACACTCAAGACACCCGGATTGCCCTCGTAAGTGTTGTTAGTCTTGTTGGAGCTTGTTTCGGTTGAATTCGTTTTGATGTTAATTTCATACGTATCAAGACCCGAATAGGTGGATTTTCTGAAAGTTTGCACCGTAGCGGAACACTACGAAAATGCACCGGGTTGCACTCCTACATGTCGACGGTCTCATGGGAGCTTGTTTCACTCGATTTCGCTCTGGTGTTAACTTCATTCAAACCGGGATCCGAACAAGTGGACATTATGAAAGTTTGCCCCAAAGCAAAACACTCCGAAGACACACCGGATTGCCCTCGTCTCTGTTGTTAGTCTTGTTTGAGTTTGTTTTCTGTCGAATTTGCATTGATGTTAATTTCATACATATCAAGATCCGAATAGGTGGATTTTGTGAAATCTTGCACCAGAGCAAAACACTCCGAAAATGCACCGGGTTGCACTCCTACTGATGAGGACATCACCAACATGGATATGACCATCGTGACCGCTGCCCCTCCTTCCTCTCCGGCTTCTCCAATGACTCCCGACGCTGCTCCATCTTCGTCACAATTGATCGACGCAGCAGCAACATCGTCGCCGAGAGGCCTTAATCCAAAAGCTCAGCTATTCAAGCCCACATCAACAGACAAGGGCCTCAAGCACACACCCCGAGAACAGCCCACGCGTCAAGGAAGGCCCATATGGAAGCCCAAAATGCCAAAAAGCCCGGTTCGGCCATCCAGCGGTATGCCAACTTCAAACGGGCATAACTTGGGCTCCCGGACTCCGTTTTCAGCGTGCGACCACCCGTTCGAAAGCTTAGGAGATAAGCTTTCCAATAGATCCAGCCCAACTTTCAAATTCACTACAGAACGACGGGAAAATGCAGAACATTATCACGGGCCAGAAATTCAGGGTGCAGCATCACCCCACTTTTGGGCCAATGGCCCATGTATCTTAGGGTTTTGGTGGCCACCGCTGTTTTGGCTGCCCTACACCTCTTGGCCGCCGCTATATATGTGGCCGCCGCCGTTCTTTTACGCTTAGGTTTTGTTGTGTTTTGGTAGACCCCTTGTGCGTCCCTCCTCGTGTTCGCGTGTGTCGACTAGGCCACCCGTGACGAGAAACAGAACCTCACCCTTGTATCTTTGAGATTATTGGATTGGAATTGCTCTCACCTTGTTCTTGCATGTTCTCGGTTGCAGCAGGTACAAGGATCGATCGGGTTTTTGATTCGGTTGATCGCCTCGTGTGGTGACGTTGCGATTGCTTGGTTGCTGATCTCGGGGTTAGTAGCCGATCCATCAACTTCGTGCACCATCAAACCGACGTATCGTTCTCATCAGAAGATCGGGCCGACCCCCGTGCGCATCAAGTGGTATCAGAGCGACGGTTGCCTGGTGAGAACACACTTATCCTTATTTAGTTCTTCTTGTTCATCCTAGAGTCCAGAAAATAGCCATAAAAAAATTCTGTTTGGCGTGTGTTTGATCTAATCCGAGCCCCTTTTGGCCTTTACTATTACTACCTAGTTTAATTCTTGTTGATTTTGCGTTGCATCGTCGTGTCGTTGCTGGTCTTAGTGTTTTGATCTTTAGAGTTTCGAGTTCTTGCCACGTTCTTGTCACCGAGTTGAACTCCATCGCGTCGTCGCGTCCAATTCGGATCCTCCTCTGTCCAGTTCGGTATTTTGGTCATAACTCCCTCATACGAACTCGAATTTTACTGTTCTTGTACTTTCCTGAAAGCTTGAGAAATTATCTACAACTTTGTACATTGTGAAACTTTCCAGAAACGCAGTCTTCTTGCCCAAAATCCCGTCGGATTGGAATCTGTTTTCGTCCTGGATTTTCTGAGCAGTCTGTATTTCGGGGTCAATATCTCTGGCTTCCCTTATCCAAAATAGACGTTCCATATATGCAAATTGATCAGCTCGAAAAGATCTACAACTTTCCAGTTATACATTTTTGCATTGGAAGCCAAAGAAAACCCGAAAACAGCATTTGAAGTTTTAGCATAGTAGATCTGTTTTGCAGCAGGAAAATTTTTGAGTTGTAATTCATCATACGTGCCACTTTGATATAAAAGGAAGAAAAAAAAAAGAAAAGGCAAGTGCTTATAAAAGAGCCGCACTAAAAGGTGGAAAAAGAAGCCCTAGCTATTTGCTTGTGTGCTGTGGTCATTCTGGTTGCTATTTCTGTGACTTCATTGTTGTCGGGCTCGCGTCTCTAATGCGGTCTAGCCTAGGACCAGCATAATACCGTCCATCGAACGTTCTTTCAACTTGTTTTGGCTAGTGTGGTTCTAGTATATCCTTTGCTACATATTATACCTGTCCAAGCTCCACTTACTATTAACCATAGGAAAAGCACCTTTCAATCGTTTTGTCACCCCTGAGTGCAGATTACCATCATCCCTCGATTGAACCTTGAAAAGTTGCGGGGTAAGAACTAGTAAGAACTTGAGCTTGGCGTGTGAGATCCTCCACTTGTCCACATATTAGTAGATAGGAATATACATTTTTGCGTGTATTTTTCTTGTCTACCACTAATAATGGCAGGTCCACGAAAGAACGATGATCTATACTTCGAGGATGATCCAAGCATTCCGCCAGGAACAAAGAAATATATGCGGAAACTTAATCATGAGTTTGAGAAAAGAGAAGAAATTGAAAGAAAAAAACACAAAGTGAGTTCATGGAGAAATGGCGAAATGGAGAATTAAAAAATGAAAAAGTTGAGCATGGGACTATCCCTTCGACCAAGAATGAGAAGGAACTATTGAAGAAAGAAGTCAAGCCTACACAATCTAAGAAGAAGGATAGTAAGTGTATTTCAATATGTAACGATAAGAATGTGCTTGCTATTCTGCGACTAACCTCAGAGGCAAGAATGATCAAGATGGTGTGCACCTGAGTGCTGCAATGACGGACAACTACATGAGCCTCATGTCTCATCGCCTACTTAGTGCACCAGTGGAGCATGCCAATGAAACTCGACGCAACAACTTATTCCAAACTAAGTTTGTTGTGCAAGAACACGCGTGACACGTCATCATTGATGGAGAAGCTGTAGCAACCTCGCAAGTCTACACATGGTCGAGAAACTTGGCTTGACCACGACTCCACTTCAAAGAACCTTACTCAATGGAATGGTTCAACTCAATTGGTAAGGTTCGAGTAACACAAACCGTGCAAGTTCTGTCTCCATTGGTTCATACCATGATCATGTTTGTTGTGATGTCATACCTATGGAATCATGTTCACTTTTATTAGGTAGACCTTGGTTATATGATGTTGATGCTATTCACTATGGTAGAACCAATCAATATACTTTCAAGTTTAATGGAAAGAAAATGGTTTTGAATCCAATGACTCTGCTTGAGCTAGCCAAAATTAATGCAAAAGAACTAATGGTAAAGAACATGAGGATGACAAACTTGTTAGTGGTGTACAACAATCTAAACCAATGTTCAAGAAAGTAATTCTTTTAAATAAGATTGTTTCCTCATATGATATTGCTTTGCGGACATCATTTTCTTGCCTCCTGTTGCCACTAACCTTTTGCGGGATCATGAGAAGGAGTCGAGGCGACTCCAATTCAAGAAGGGAGGATGATGAGGACATCACCAACATGGATATGACCAGCGTGACCGCTGCCCTCCTTCCTCTCGGCTTCTCCAATGACTACCGACGCTGCTCCATCTTCGTCACAAATGATCGACGCTCTTGGCAACATCGTCGCCGGAGGCCTTAATCCAAAAGCTCAGCTATTCAAGCCCACATCAACAGACAAGGGCCTCAAGCACACACACCCAGAACAGCCCACGCATCAAGGAAGGCCCATATGGAAGCCCAAGATGCCAAAAAGCCCGGTTCGGCCATCTAGCAGCATGCCAACTTTAAATGGGCATAACTTGGGCTCCCGGACTCCGTTTTCAGCGTGCGACCACCCGTTTGAAAGCTTAGAAGATAAGATTTCCAATGGATCCAGCCCCACTTCCAAATTCACTGCAGAACGATGGGAAAATGCAGAACAATATCACGGGCCAGAAATTTAGGGTGCGGCATCACCCCACTTTTGGGCCAATGGCCCATGTATCTTACGGTTTTGCTGGCCACCGCTGTTTTGGCTGCCCTACACCTCTTGGCCGCCGCTATATATGTGGCCGCCGCCGTTCTTTTACGCTTAGGTTTTGTTGTGTTTTGGTAGACCCCTTGTGCGTCCCTCCTCGTGTTCGCGTGTATCGACTAGACCACCCGTGACGAGAAACAGAACCTCACCCTTGTATCTTTGAGATTATTGGATTGGAATTGCTCTCACCTTGTTCTTGCATGTTCTCGGTTGCAGCAGGTACAAGGATCGATCGGGTCTTTGATTCGGTTGATCGCCTCGTGTGGTGACGTTGCGATTGCTTGGTTGCTGATCTCGGGGTTAGTAGCCGATCCATCAACTTCGTGCGCCATCAAACCGACGTATCGTTCTCATCAGAAGATCGGGTCGACCCCCGTGCGCATCACCTACATGTCGCCGGTCTCATTGGAGCTTGTTTCGCTCGATTTCGCTCTAGTGTTAACTTCATTCAAACCGGGATCCGAACAAGTGGACATTATGAAAGTTTGCCCCGAAGCGAAACACTCCGAAGACACACCGGATTGCCCTCGTAAGTGTTGTTAGTCTTGTTGGAGCTTGTTTCGGTTGAATTCGCTTTGATGTTAATTTCATACATATCAAGATCCGAATAGGTGGATTTTGTGAAAGTTTGCACCGTAGCGAAACACTCCGAAAATGCACCGGGTTGCACTCCTACATGTCGCCGGTCTCATTGGAGCTTGTTTCGCTCGATTTCGCTCTGGTGTTAACTTCATTCAAACCGGGATCCGAACAAGTGGACATTATGAAAGTTTGCCCCGAAGCGAAACACTCCGAAGACACACCGGATTGCCCTCGTAAGTGTTGTTAGTCTTGTTGGAGCTTGTTTCGGTCGAATTCACTTTGATGTTAATTTCATACATATCAAGATCCGAATATGTGGATTTTGTGAAAGTTTGCACCGGAGCGAAACACCCCGAAAATGCACCGGGTTGCACTCCTACGTGTCGCCGGTCTCATTGGATCTTGTTTCGCTCGATTTCACTCTGGTGTTAATTTCATTCAAACCGGGATCCGAACAAGTGGACTTTATGAATGTTTGCCGCGATGCGAAATACTCCGAAGACACACCGGATTGCCCTCGTAAGTGTTGTTAGTCTTGTTGGACCTTGTTTTCGGTCGAATTCGCATTGATGTTAATTTCATACATATCAAGATCCGAATAGGTGGATTTTGTGAAAGCTTGCACCGGAGCGAAACACTCCGAAAATGCACCGGGTGGCACTCCTACGTGTCGCCGGTCTCATTGGAGCTTGTTTCGCTCGATTTCGCTCTGGTGTTAACTTCGTTTAATCTGGGATGCGAACAAGTGGACATTATGAAAGTTTGCCCCGAAGCGAAACACTCCGAAGACACACCGGATTGCCCTCGTAAGTGTTGTTAGTCTAGTTGGAACTTGTTTCGGTCGAATTCACTTTGATGTTAACTTCATACATATCAAGATCCGAATAGGTGGATTTTGTGAAAGCTTGCACCGGAGCGAAACACTCCGAAAATGCACCGGGTTGCACTCCTACGTGTCGCCGGTCTCATTGGAGCTTATTTCGCTCGATTTCGCTCTGGTGTTAATTTCATTCAAACCGGGATCCGAACAAGTGGACATTATGAAAGTTTGCGCCAAAGCGAAACACTCCGAAGACACACCGGATTGCCCTCGTCTGTGTTGTTAGTTTTGTTTGAGTTTGTTTTCTGTCGAATTTGCATTGATGTTAATTTCATACATATCAAGATCCAAATAGGTGTTGTTTGTGAAAGTTTGCTCTGTAGCGAAACACTCCGAAAATGCACCGGGTTGCACTCCTACGTGTCGCCGGTCTCATTGGAGCTTGTTTCGCTCGATTTCGCTCTGGTGTTAATTTCATTCAAACCGGGATCCGGACAAGTGGACTTTATGAATGTTTGCCGCGATGCGAAACACTTCGAAGACACACCGGATTGCCCTCGTAAGTGTTGTTAGTCTTGTTGGAGCTTGTTTCGGTCGATTCGCACTGATGTTAATTTCATACATATCAAGATCCGAATAGGTGGATTTTGTGAAAGCTTGCACCGGAGCGAAACACTCCGAAAATGCACCGGGTTGCACTCCTACGTGTCGCCGGTCTCATTGGAGCTTGTTTCGCTTGATTTCGCTCTGGTGTTAACTTCATTCAAACCGGGATCCGAACAAGTGGACATTATGAAAGTTTGCCCCGAAGCGAAACACTCCGAAGACACACCGGATTGCCCTCGTCTGTGTTGTTAGTTTTGTTTGAGTTTGTTTTCTGTCGAATTTGCATTGATGTTAATTTCATACATATCAAGATCCGAATAGGTGGATTTTGTGAAATCTTGCACCGGAGCGAAACACTCCGAAAATGCACCGGGTTGCACTCCTACGTGTCGCCGGTCTCATTGGAGCTTGTTTCGCTCGATTTACTCTGGTGTTAACATCATTCAAACCGGGATCCGAACAAGTGGACATTATGAAAGTTTGCCCCGATGCGAAACACTCCGAAGACACACCGGATTGCCCTCGTAAGTGTTGTTAGTCTTGTTGGAGCTTGTTTCGGTTGAATTCGCTTTGATGTCAATTTCATACATATCAAGATCCGAATAGGTGGATTTTGTGAAAGCTTGCACCGGAGCGAAACACTCCGAAAATTCACCGGGTTGCACTCCTATGTGTCGCCGGTCTCATTGGAGCTTGTTTCGCTCGATTTCGCTCTGGTGTTAACTTCATTCAAACCGGGATCCGAACAAGTGGACATTATGAAAGTTTGCCCCGAAGCGAAACACTCCGAAGACATACCGGATTGCCCTCGTAAGTGTTGTTAGTCTTGTTGGAGCTTGTTTCGGTTGAATTCGCTTTGATGTTAATTTCATACATATCAAGATCCGAATAGGTGGATTTTGTGAAAGCTTGCACCGTAGCGAAACACTCCGAAAATGCACCGGGTTGCACTCCTACATGTCGCCGGTCTCATTGGAGCTTGTTTACGCTCTATTTACGCTCTGGTGTTAACTTCATTCAAACCGGGATCCGAACAAGTGGACATTATGAAAGTTTGCCCCGAAGCGAAACACTCCGAAGACACACCGGATTGCCCTCGTAAGTGTTGTTAGTCTTGTTGGAGCTTGTTTCGGTCGAATTCACTTTGATGTTAATTTCATACACATCAAGATCCGAATATGTGGATTTTGTGAAAGTTTGCACCGGAGCGAAACACCCCGAAAATGCACCGGGTTGCACTCCTACGTGTCGCCGGTCTCATTGGAGCTTGTTTCGCTCGATTTCGCTCTGGTGTTAACTTCATTCAAATCGGGATCCGAACAAGTGGACTTTATGAATGTTTGCCGCGATGCGAAATACTCCGAAGACGCACCGGATTGCCTTCGTAAGTGTTGTTTGTCTAGTTGGACCTTGTTTTCGGTCGAATTCGCATTGATGTTAATTTCATACATATCAAGATCCGAATAGGTGGATTTTTTGAAAGCTTGCACCGGAGCGAAACACTCCGAAAATGCACCGGGTGGCGCTCCTACGTGTCGCCGGTCTCATTGGAGCTTGTTTCGCTCGATTTCGCTCTGGTGTTAACTTCATTCAAACCGGGATCCGAACAAGTGGACATTATGAAAGTTTGCCCGATGAAACACTCCGAAGACACACCGGATTGCCCTCGTAAGTGTTGTTAGTCTTGTTGGAGCTTGTTTCGGTTGAATTCGCTTTGATGTTAATTTCATACATATCAAGATCCGAATAGGTGGATTTTGTGAAAGCTTGCACCGTAGCGAAACACTCCGAAAATGCACCGGGTTGCACTCCTACGTGTCGCCGGTCTCATTGGAGCTTGTTTCGCTCGATTTCGCTCTGGTGTTAACTTCATTCAAACCGGATCCGAACAAGTGGACATTATGAAAGTTTGCCCCGAAGCGAAACACTCCGAAGACACACCGGATTGCCCTCGTAAGTGTTGTTAGTCTTGTTGGAGCTTGTTTCAGTTGAATTCGTTTTGATGTTAATTTCATACATATCAAGATCCGAATAGGTGGATTTTGTGAAAGCTTCCACCGGAGCGAAACACTCCGAAATTGCACCGGGTTGCACTCCTACGTGTCGCCGGTCTCATAGGAGCTTGTTTCGCTCGATTTCGCTCTGGTGTTAACTTCATTCAAACCGGGATCCGAACAAGTGGACATTATGGAAGTTTGCCCCAAAGCGAAACACTCCGAAGACACACCGGATTGCCCTCGTCTGTGTTGTTAGTCTTGTTGGAGCTTGTTTCAGTCGAATTCGCATTTATGTTAATTTCATACATATCAAGATCCGAATAGGTGGATTTTGTGAAAGCTTGCACCGGAGCGAAACACTCCGAAAATGCTCCGGGTTGCACTCCTACGTGTCACCGGTCTATTGGAGCTTGTTTCGCTCGATTTCGCTCTGGTGTTAACTTCATTCAAACCGAGATCCGAACAAGTGGACATTATGAAAGTTTGCCCCGAAGCAAAACACTCCGAAGACACACCGGATTGACCTCGTCTGTGTTGTTAGTCTTGTTTGAGTTTGTTTTCTGTCGAATTTGCATTGATGTTAATTTCATACATATCAAGATCCGAAAAGGTGGATTTTGTGAAATCTTGCACCGGAGCGAAACACTCCGAAAATGCACCGGGTTGCACTCCTACGTGTCGCCGGTCTCATTGGAGCTTGCTTCGCTCGATTTCGCTCTGGTGTTGACTTCATTCAAACCCATCCGAACAAGTGGACATTATGAAAGTTTGCCCCGATGCGAAACACTCCGAAGACACACCGGATTGCCCTCGTAAGTGTTGTTAGTCTTGTTGGAGCTTGTTTCGGTTGAATTCGCTTTGATGTTAATTTCATACGTATCAAGATCCGAATAGGTGGATTTTCTGAAAGTTTGCACCGTAGCGGAACACTACGAAAATGCACCGGGTTGCACTCCTACGTGTCGCCGGTCTCATTGGAGCTTGTTTCGCTCGATTTCGCTCTGGTGTTAACTTTATTCAAACCGGGATCCGAACAAGTGGACGTTATGAAAGTTTGCCCCGAAGCGAAACACTCCGAAGACACACCGGATTGCCCTCGTAAGTGTTGTTAGTCTTGTTGGAGCTTGTTTCGGTCGAATTCGCATTGATGTTAATTTCATACATATCAAGATCCGAATAGGTGGATTTTGTGAAAGCTTGCACCGGAGCGAAACACTCGGAAATGCACCGGGTTGAACTCCTACGTGTCGCCGGTCTCATTGGACCTTGTTTCGCTCGATTTCGCACTGGTGTTAACTTCATTCAAACCGGGATCCGAACAAGTGGACATTATGGAAGTTTGCCCCAAAGCGAAACACTCCGAAGACACACCGGATTGCCCTCGTAAGTGTTGTTAGTCTTGTTGGAGATTGTTTCGGTCAAATTCGCTTTGATGTTAATTTCATACATATCAAGATCCAAATAGCTGGATTTTGTGAAAGTTTGCTCTGTAGCGAAACACTCCGAAAATGCACCGGGTTGCACTCCTCCGTGTCACCGGTCTCATTGGAGCTTGTTTCGCTCGATTTCGCTCTGGTGTTAATTTCATTCAAACCGGGATCCGAACAAGTGGACTTTATGAATGTTTGCCGCGATGCGAAACACTCCGAAGACACACCGGATTGCCCTCGTAAGTGTTGTTAGTCTTATTGGATCTTGTTTCGGTCGAATTCGCATTGATGTTAATTTCATACATATCAAGATCCGAATAGGTGGATTTTGTGAAAGCTTGCACCGGAGCGAAACACTCCGAAAATGCACCGGTTGCACTCCTACGTGTCGCCGGTCTCATTGGAGCTTGTTTCGCTCGATTTCGCTCTGGTGTTAACTTCATTCAAACCGGGATCCGAACAAGTGGACTTTATGAAAGTTTGCCCCAAGCAAAACACTCTGAAGACATGCCGGATTGCCCTCGTCTGTGTTGTTAGTCTTGTTTGAGTTTGTTTTCTGTTGAATTTGCATTGATGTTAATTTCATACATATCAAGATCCGAATAGGTGGATTTTGTGAAATCTTGCACCGGAGCGAAACACTCCGAAAATGCACCGGGTTGCACTCCTACGTGTCGCCGGTCTCATTGGAGCTTGCTTCTCTCGATTTCGCTCTTGTGTTAACTTCATTCAAACCGGGATCCGAACAACTGGACATTATGAAAGTTTGCCCTGAAGCAAAACACTCCGAAGACACACCGGATTGCCCTCGTAAGTGTTGTTAGTCTTGTTGGAGCTTGTTTCGGTTGAATTCGCTTTGATGTTAATTTCATACGTATCAAGATCCGAATAGGTGGATTTTCTGAAAGTTTGCACCGTAGCGGAACACTACGAAAATGCACCGGGATGCATTCCTACGTGTCGCCGGTCTCATTGGAGCATGTTTCGCTCGATTTCGCTCTGGTGTTAACTTCATTCAAACCGGGATCCGAACAAGTGGACATTATGAAAGTTTGCCCCGAAGCAAAACACTCCGAAGACACACCGGATTGCCCTCGTCTTTCTTGTTAGTCTTGTTTGAGTTTGTTTTCTGTCGAATTTGCATTGATGTTAATTTCATACAAATCAAGATCCGAATAGGTGGATTTTGTGAAATACTGCATCGGAGCGAAACACTCCGAAAATGCACCGGGTTGCACTTCTACATGTCGCCGTTCTCATTGGAGCTTGTTTCGCTCGATTTCGCTCTGGTGTTAATTTCATTCAAACCGGGATCCGGACAAGTGGACTTTATGAATGTTTGCGCGATCGAAACACTTCAAGACACACGGATTGCCCTCGTAAGTGTTGTTAGTCTTGTTGGAGCTTGTTTGATCGATTCGCACTGATGTTAATTTCATACATATCAAGATCCGAATAGGTGGATTTTGTGAAAGCTTGCACGGAGCGAAACACTCGAAAATGCACCGGTTGCACTCCTTCATGTCGCCGGTCTCATTGGAGCTTGTTTAAGCGATTTCGCTCTGGTGTTAACTTCATTCAAACCGGATCCGAACAAGTGGACATTATGAAAGTTTGCCCGAAGCAAAACACTCAAACACATCGGATTGCCCTCGTAAGTGTTGTTAGTTTTGTTTGAGTTTGTTTTCTGTCGAATTTGCATTGATGTTAATTTCATACATATCATGATCCGAATAGGTGGATTTTGTGAAAGCTTGCACAGGAGCGAAACACTCCGAAAATGCACCGGGTTGCACTCCTACGTGTCGCCGGTCTCATTGGAGCTTGTTTCGCTCGATTTCGCTCTGGTGTTAACATCATTCAAACCGGGATCCGAACAAGTGGACATTATGAAAGTTTGCCCGAAGCGAAACACTCCGAAGACACACCGGATTGCCCTCGTAAGTGTTGTTAGTCTTGTTGGAGCTTGTTTGGTTGAATTCGCATTTGATGTTAATTTCATACATATCAAGATCCGAATAGGTGGATTTTACGAAAGTTTGCACCGTGGCGGAACACTCGAAAATGCACGGGTTGCACTCCAACATGTCGACGGTCTCATTGGAGCTTGTTTCGCTCGATTTCGCTCTGGTGTTAACTTCATTCAAACCGGGATCCGAACAAGTGGACATTATGAAAGTTTGCCCCGAAGCAAAACACTCCGAACACACCGGATTGCCCTCGTCTGTGTTGTTAGTCTTGTTTGAGTTTGTTTTCTGTCGAATTTGCATTGATGTTAATTTCATACATATCAAGATCCGAATAGGTGGATTTTGTGAAATCTTGCACGAGCGAAACACTCAGAAAATGCACCGGGTTGCACTCCTCTCGATGAGGACATCACCAACATGGATATGACCAGGCGTGACCGCTGCCCTCCTTCCTTTCCGGCTTCTCCAATGACTCCGCTATTTGCTCCATCTTCGTCACAAATGATCGGCCTTGGCAACAACATCGTCGCCGAGAGGCCTTAATCCAAAAGCTCAGCTATTCAAGCCCACATCAACAGACAGGGGGCCTCAAGCACACACCCGAGAACAGCCCACGCGTCAAGGAAGGCCCATATGGAAGCCCAAAATGCCAAAAGCCGGTTCGGCCATCCAGCAGTATGCCAACTTCAAGCGGGCATAACTTGGGCTCCGGACTCCGTTTTCAGCGTGCAACCACCCGTTAAAGCTTAGGAGATAAGCTTTCCAATGGATCAACCCCACTTCCAAATTCACTCTAGAACGACGGAAAAATGCAGAACAATATCACGGGCCAGAAATTCAGGGTGCTGCATCACCCCACTTTTGGGCCAATGGCCCATGTATCTTAGGGTTTTGGTGGCCACCGCTATTTTGGCTGCCCTACACCTCTTGGCCGCCGCTATATATGTGGCCGCCGCCGTTCTTTTACGCTTAGGTTTTGTTGTGTTTTGGTAGACCCCTTGTGCGTCCCTCCTCGTGTTCGCGTGTATCGACTAGACCACCCATGACAAGAAACAGAACCTCACCCTTGTATCTTTGAGATTATTGGATTGGAATTGCTCTCACCTTGTTCTTGCATGTTCTCGGTTGCAGCAGGTACAAGGATCGATCGGGTCTTTGATTCGGTTGATCGCCTCGTGTTGTGACGTTGCGATTGCTTGGTTGCTGATCTCGAGGTTAGTAGCCAATCCATCAACTTCGTGCACCATCAAACCGACGTATCGTTCTCATCAGAAGATCGGGCCGACCCGTCGCATCAAGTGGTATCGAGTGGCGGTTGCTGGTGAGAACACCCTTATCCTTATTTAGTTCTTCTTGTTCATCCTAGAGTCCAGAAAATAGCCACAAAAAAATTCTGTTTGGCGTGTGTTTGATCTAATCCGAGCCCCTTTTGGCCTTTACTATTACTACCTAGTTTAATTCTTGTTGATTTTGCGTTGCATCGTCGTTATCGTTGCTGGTCTTAGTGTTTTGATCTTTAGAGTTTCGAGTTCTTGCCACGTTCTTGTCACCGAGTTGAACTCCATCGCGTCGTCGCGTCCAATTCGGATCCTCCTCTGTCCAGTTCGGTATTTTGGTCATAACTCCCTCATACGAACTCGGATTTTGCTGTTCTTGTACTTTCCTGAAAGCTTGTTGAATTATCTACAACTTTGTACATTGTGAAACTTTCCAGAAACGCAGTCTGCTTGCCCAAAATCCCGTCGGATTGGAATCTGTTTTCGTCCTGGATTTTCTGAGCAGTCTGTATTTCGGGGTCAATATCTCTGGCTTCCCTTATCCAAAATAGACGTTCCATATATGCAAATTGATCAGCTCGAAAAGATCTACAACTTTCCAGTTATACGTTTTTGCATTGGAAGCCAATGAAAACCCGAAAACAGCATTTCAAGTTTCAGCATAGTAGATCTGTTTTGCAGCAGGAAAATTTTTGAGTTGTAATTCATCATACGTGCCACTTTGATATAAAGGAAGAAAAAAAAATAAGAAAAAAGGCAAGTGCTTATAAAAGAGCCGCACTAAAAGGTGGAAAAAAAGCCCTAGCTATTTGCTTGTGTCTTGTGGTCATTCAGGTTGCTATTTACGTGACTTCATTGGTGTCGAGGCTCGCGTCTCTAATGCGGTCTAGCCTAGGACCAGCATAATACCGTCACGAGCGTTCTTTCAACTTGTTTTGGCTAGTGTGGTTCTAGTATATCCTTTGCTACATATTATACCTGTCCAAGCTCCACTTACTATTAACCATAGGAAAAGCACCTTTCAATCGCTTTGTCACCCCTGAGTGCAGATTACCATCATCCCTCGATTGAACCTTGAAAAGTTGCAGGGTAAGAACTTGGTGTGAGCTTGAGCGTGTGAGATCCTCCACTGTCCACATATTAGTAGATAGGAATATACATTTTGCGTGTATTTTTCTTGTCTACCACTAATAATGGCGAGTCCACGAAAAAACGATGATCTATACTTGAGGATGATCCAAGCATTCCGCCAGAACAAAGAAATATATCTGGAAACTTAATCATGAGTTTGAGAAAGGAAGAAATTGAAAGAAAAAAACACGGTGAGTTCATGGAGAAATGGCGAAATGGAGAATTAAAAATAAAAAAGTTGAGCATGGGACTATCCTTGACCAAGAATGAGAAGGAACTATTGAAGAAAGAAGTCAAGCCTACACAATCTAAGAAGGATAGTAAGTGTATTTCAATATGTAACGATAAGAATGTGCTTGCTATTCCTGCGACTAACCACAGAGGCAAGAATGATCAAGATGGTGTGCACTGAGTCTGCTGCAATGACGGACAACTACATGAGCCTCATGTCTCATCGCCTACTTAGTGCACCGGTGGAGCATGCCAATGAAACTCGGCGCAACAACTTATTCCAAACTAAGTTTGCTGTGCAAGAACACGCGGTACACGTCATCATTGATGGAGGAAACTGTAGCAACCTCGCAAGTCTACACATGGTCGAGAAACTTGGCTTGACCACGACTCCACTTCAGCAACCTTACTCAATGGAATGGTTCAACTCAATTGGTAAGGTTCAGGTAACACAAACTGTGCAAGTTCCTGTCTCCATTAGTTCATACCATGATCATGTTTGTTGTGATGTCATACCTATGGAATCATATTCACTTTTATTAGGTAGACCTTGGTTATATGATGTTGATGCTATTCACTATGGTAGAACCAATCAATATACTTTCAAGTTTAATGGAAAGAAAATGGTTTTGAATCCAATGACTCCTGCTGAGCTAGCCAAAATTAATGCAAAAAGAACTAATGGTAAAGAACATGAGGATGACAAACTTGTTAGTGGTGTACAACAATCTAAACCAATGTTCAAGAAAGTAATTCTTTTAAATAAGATTGTTTCCTCATATGATATTGCTTTGCAGACATCTGTTTCCTTGCCTCCTGTTGCCACTAACCTTTTGCGGGATCATGAGAAGGAGTCGAGGGCGACTCCAATTCAAGAAGGGAGGATGATGAGGACATCACCAACATGGATATGACCAGCGTGACCGCTACCCTCCTTCCTCTCCGGTTTCTCCAATGACTACCGACGCTTGCTCCATCTTCGTCACAAATGATCGGCGCAGCAACAACATCGTTGCCGAGAGGCCTTAATCCAAAAGCTCAGCTATTCAAGCCCACATCAACAGACAAGGGCCTCAAGCACACACCGAGAACAGCCCTACGCGTCAAGGAAGGCCCATATGGAAGCCCAAAATGCCAAAAAGCCGGTTCGGCCATCCGGCAGTATGCCAACTTCAAGCGGGTATAACATGGGCTCCGGACTCCGTTTTCAGCGTCGACCACCCGTTTGAAAGCTTAGGAAAAAGCTTTCCAATGGATCAACCCCACTTCCAAATTCACTCCAGAACGATGGAAAATGCAGAAGAATATCACGGGCCAGAAATTCAGGGTGCTGCATCACCCCACTTTTGGGCCAAGGGCCCATGTATCTTAGGGTTTTGGTGGCCACCGCTGTTTTGGCTGCCCTACACCTCTTGGCCGCCGCCGTTCTTTTACGCTTAGGTTTTGTTGTGTTTTGGTAGACCCTTTGTGCGTCCCTCCTCGTGTTGGCGTGTGTCGACTAGACCACCCGTGACGAAAACAAAACCTCACCCTTGTATCTTTGAGATTATTGGATTGGAATTGCTCTCACCTTGTTCTTGCATGTTGTCGGTTGCAGCGGTACAAGGATCGTCGGGTCTTTGATTCGGTTGATCGCCTCGTGTGGTGACGTTGCGATTGCTTGGTTCTGATCTCGAGGTTAGTAGCCGATCCATCAACCGTGTGCCATCAAACCGGCGTATCGTTCTCATCGGAAGATCGGGCCGACCCCATCGCATCACCTCGTGTCGCCGGTCTCATTGGAGCTTGCTTCGCTCGATTTCGCTCTAGTGTTAACTTCATTCAAACCGGGATCTGAACAAGTGGACATTATGAAAGTTTGCCCGATCACGAAACACTCAGAAGACACCGGATTGCCCTCGTAAGTGTTGTCGATCTTGTTGGAGCTTGTTTGGTTGAATTAAGCTTTGATGTTAATTTCATACATATCAAGATCACGAATAGGCGGATTTTGTGAAAGTTTACCTTTATGTGAAACACTCAAAAATGCAGGTTGCACTCCTACATTTCGCGGGTCTCATTGGAGCTTTTTCTCTCGATTTACTCTGGTGTTAACTTCATTCAAACGGGATCCGAACAAGTGGACATTATGAAAGTTTGCTCACGATCACGAAACACTCCGAAGACACACCGGATTGCCCTCGTAAGTGTTGTTAGTCTCGTTGGAGCTTGTTTTCGGTTGAATTCGCATTGATGTTAATTTCATACATATCAAGATCCGAATAGGTGCATTTTGTGAAAGCTTGCACCGGAGCGAAACACTCCGAAAATGCACCGGGTTGCACTCCTACGTGTCGCCGATCTCATTGGATCTTGTTTCGCTCGATTTCGCTCTGGTGTTAACTTCATTCAAACCGGGATCGAACAAGTGGACATTATGAAAGTGCGCTGAAGCAAAACACTCAAGACACACGGATTGCCCTCGTGCGTGTTGTTAGTCTTGTTTGAGTTTGTTTTTCTGTCGAATTTGCATTGATGTTAATTTCATACATATCAAGATCCGAATAGGTGGATTTTGTAAAAGCTTGCACCGGTGCGAAACACTCCGAAGACACACCGGATTGCCCTCGTAAGTGTTGTTAGTCTTGTTGGAGCTTGTTTTGGTCGAATCGCATTGATGTTAATTTCATACATATCAAGATCCGAATAGGTGCATTTTGTGAAAGCTTGCACGGGCGAAACACTCGAAAATGCACCGGGTTGCACTCCTCGTGTCGCCGATCTCATTGGATCTTGTTTACGCTCGATTTACGCTCTGGTGTTAACTTCATTCAAACCGGGATCGAACAAGGGGACATTATGAAAGTTTGCCCCGAAGCAAAACACTCCAAAGACACACCGGATTGCCCTAAATGCGTGTTGTTAGTCTTGTTTGAGTTTGTTTTCTGTCGAATTTGCATTGATGTTAATTTCATACATATCAAGATCCGAATAGGTGGATTTTGTGAAATCTTGCACGGAGCGAAACACTCGAAAATGCACGGGTTGCACTCCTCGTGTCGCGGGTCTCATTGGAGCTTGCTTCGCTCGATTTAGCTCACGGTGTTAACTTCATTCAAACGGGATCGAACAAGTGGACATTATGAAAGTTTGCCCGATCACGAAACACTCAAGAAGACACGGGATTGCCCTCGTAAGTGTTGTTAGTCTTGTTGGAGCTTGTTTGGTTGAATTCGTTTTGATGTTAATTTCATACGTATCAAGACCGAATAGGTGGATTTTACGAAAGTTTGCACCGTGGCGGAACACTCGAAAATGCACCGGGTTGCACTCCTACATGTCGACGGTCTCATGGGAGCTTGTTTCACTCGATTTAGCTCTGGTGTTAACTTCATTCAAACCGGGATCGAACAAGTGGACATTATGAAAGTTTGCCCCAAAGCAAAACACTCAGAAGACACCGGATTGCCCTCGTCTCTGTTGTTAGTCTTGTTTGAGTTTGTTTTTACGTCGAATTTGCATTGATGTTAATTTCATACATATCAAGATCCGAATAGGTGGATTTTGTGAAATCTTGCACGAGCAAAACACTCGAAAATGCACGGGTTGCACTCCTCTTGATGAGGACATCACCAACATGGATATGACCGGCGTGACCGCTGCCCTCCTTCCTCTCCGGCTTCTCCAATGACTCCGGCTTGCTCCATCTTCGTCACAATTGATCGGCCTTGCAACAACATCGTCGACGAGAGGCCTTAATCCAAAAGCTCAGCTATTCAAGCCCACATCAACAGACAAGGGCCTCAAGCACACACCCCGAGAACAGCCCACGCGTCAAGGAAGGCCCATATGGAAGCCCAAAATGCCAAAAAGCCCGGTTCGGCCATCTAGCAGTATGCCAACTTCAAACGGGCATAACTTGGGCTCCCGGACTCCGTTTTCAGCGTGCGACCACCCGTTCGAAAGCTTAGGAGATAAGCTTTCCAATAGATCCAGTCCAACTTTCAAATTCACTATAGAACGACGGGAAAATGCAGAACATTATCACGGGCCAGAAATTCAGGGTGCTGCATCACCCCACTTTTGGGCCAATGGCCCATGTATCTTAGGGTTTTGGTGGCCACCGCTGTTTTGGCTGCCCTACACCTCTTGGCCGCCGCTATATATGTGGCCGCCGCCGTTCTTTTACGCTTAGGTTTTGTTGTGTTTTGGTAGACCCTTGTCGTCCCTCCTCGTGTTCGCGTGTGTCGACTAGGCCACCCGTGACGAGCAGAACCTCACCCTTGTATCTTTGAGATTATTGGATTGGAATTGCTCTCACCTTGTTCTTGCATGTTCTCGGTTGCAGCGGTACAAGGATCGTCGGGTTTTTGATTCGGTTGATCGCCTCGTGTGGTGACGTTGCGATTGCTTGTTCTTGATCTCGGGGTTAATAGCGATCCATCAACCGTGCACCATCAAACCGGCGTGTCGTTCTCATCGGAAGATCGGGCCGACCCGTGCGCATCAAGTGGTATCGAGCGGCGGTTGCTGGTGAGAACACACTTATCCTTATTTAGTTCTTCTTGTTCATCCTAGAGTCAGAAAATAGCCATAAAAAAATTCTGTTTGGCGTGTGTTTGATCTAATCCGAGCCCCTTTTGGCCTTTACTATTACTACCTAGTTTAATTCTTGTTGATTTTGCGTTGCATCGTCGTGTCGTTGCTGGTCTTAGTGCTTTGATCTTTAGAGTTTCGAGTTCTTGCCACGTTCTTGTCACGAGTTGAACTCCATCGCGTCGTCGCGTCCAATTCGGATCCTCCTCTGTCCAGTTCGGTATTTTGGTCATAACTCCCTCATACGAACTCGAATTTTACTGTTCTTGTACTTTCCTGAAAGCTTGAGAAATTATCTACAACTTTGTACATTGTGAAACTTTCCAGAAACGCAGTCTTCTTGCCCAAAATCCCGTCGGATTGGAATCTGTTTTCGTCCTGGATTTTCTGAGCAGTCTGTATTTCGGGGTCAATATCTCTGGCTTCCCTTATCCAAAATAGACGTTCCATATATGCAAATTGATCAGCTCGAAAAGATCTACAACTTTCCAGTTATACATTTTTGCATTGGAAGCCAAAAAAACCGAAAACAGCATTTGAAGTTTTAGCATAGTAGATCTGTTTTGCAGCAGGAAAATTTTGAGTTGTAATTCATCATACGTGCCACTTTGATATAAAGGAAGAAAAAAAAAAAAAAAAAGCAAGTGCTTATAAAAGAGCCGCACTAAAAGGTGGAAAAAGAAGCCCTAGCTATTTGCTTGTGTCTTTGTGGTCATTCTGTTTGCTATTTACGTGACTTCATTGTTGTCGAGGCTCGCGTCTCTAATGCGGTCTAGCCTAGGACCAGCATAGTACAAATCAGCGAGCGTTCTTTCAACTTGTTTTGGCTAGTGTGGTTCTAGTATATCCTTTGCTACATATTATACCTGTCCAAGCTCCACTTACTATTAACCATAGGAAAAGCACCTTGCAATCGTTTTGTCACCTCTGAGTCTGATTACCATCATCCTCGATTGAACCATGAAAAGTCTGCGGGTAAGAACTAGTAAGAACTTGGTGTGAGCTTGGCGTGTGAGATCCTCCTTGTCCACATATTAGTAGATAGGAATATACATTTTTGCGTGTATTTTCTTGTCTACCACTAATAATGGCAGTCCACGAAAAACGATGATCTATACTTGAGGATGATCCAAGCATTCGCCGAGAACAAAAAGAAATATATCACGGAAACTTAATCATGAGTTTGAAAAAGGGAAGAAATTGAAAGAAAAAAACACAGTGAGTTCATGGAGAAATGGCGAAATGGAGAATTAAAAATGAAAAAGTTGAGCATGGGACTATCCCTTCGACCAAGAATGAGAAGGCTGTTGAAGAAAGAAGTCAAGCCTACACAATCTAAGAAGAAGGATAGTAAGTGTATTTCAATATGTAGCGATAAGAATGTGCTTGCTATTCCTGCGACTAACCACAGAGGCAAGAATGATCAAGATGGTGTGCACTGAGTCTTTGCAATGACGGACAACTACATGAGCCTCATGTCTCGCGCTACTTAGTGCACCCGTGGAGCATGCCAATGAAACTCGGCGCAACAACTTATTCCAAACTAAGTTTGTTGTGCAAGAACACTGCAGTACACGTCATCATTGATGGAGAAACTGTAGCAACCTCGCAAGTCTACACATGGTCGAGAAACTTGGCTTGACCACGACTCCACTTCAACAACCTTACTCAATGGAATGGTTCAACTCAATTGGTAAGGTTCGAATGTAAAAGCTGTGCAAGTTCTGTCTCCATTGGTTCATACCATGATCATGTTTGTTGTGATGTCATACCTATGGAATCATGTTCACTTTTATTAGGTAGACCTTGGTTATATGATGTTGATGCTATTCACTATGGTAGAACCAATCAATATACTTTCAAGTTTAATGGAAAGAAAATGGTTTTGAATCAATGACTCTGCTTGAGCTAGCCAAAATTAATGCAAAAAGAACTAATGGTAAAGAACATGAGGATGACAAACTTGTTAGTGGTGTACAACAATCTAAACCAATGTTCAAGAAAGTAATTCTTTTAAATAAGATTGTTTCCTCATATGATATTGCTTTGCAGACATCTGTTTCCTTGCCTCCTGTTGCCACTAACCTTTTGCGGGATCATGAGAAGGAGTCGGGGCGACTCCAATTCAAGAAGGGAGGATGATGAGGACATCACCAACATGGATATGACCAGCGTGACCGCTGCCCTCCTTCCTCTCGGCTTCTCCAATGACTACCGGCGCTGCTCCATCTTCGTCACAAATGATCGGCGCAGCGACAACATCGTCGCCGGAGGCCTTAATCCAAAAGCTCAGCTATTCAAGCCCACATCAACAGACAAGGGCCTCAAGCACACACCGAGAACAGCCCACGCGTCAAGGAAGGCCCATATGGAAGCCCAAAATGCCAAAAAGCCCGGTTCGGCCATCCAGCAGTATGCCAATTTCAAGCGGGCATAACTTGGGTTCCGGACTCCGTTTTCAGCGTCGACCACCCGTTTAAAGCTTAGAAGATAAGATTTCCAATGGATCCAGCCCACTTCCAAATTCACTGCAGAACGATGGGAAAATGCAGAACAATATCACGGGCCAGAAATTTGGGGTGCGGCATCACCCACTTTTGGGCCAATGGCCCATGTATCTTCACGGTTTCTTGGCCACCGCTGTTTTGGCTGTCCTACACCTCTTGGCCCGCTATATATGTGGCCGCCGCCGTTCTTTTTACGCTTAGGTTTTGTTGTGTTTTGGTAGACCCCTTGTATCTTTGAGATTATTGGATTAAATTGCTCTCACCTTGTTCTTGCATGTTCTCGGTTGCGGCGGTACAAGGATCGTCGGGTCTTTGATTCGGTTGATCGCCTCGTGTGGTGACGTTGCGATTGCTTGGTTGCTGATCTCGGGGTTAGTAGCGATCCATCAACCGTGCGCCATCAAACCGGCGTATCGTTCTCATCGGAAGATCGGGTGACCC
Organism: Guadua angustifolia; assembly: GCA_036346375.1. Lineage (NCBI taxonomy): Eukaryota > Viridiplantae > Streptophyta > Magnoliopsida > Poales > Poaceae > Guadua > Guadua angustifolia. The sequence continues at coordinate 19,820,678 of CM070522.1, forward strand.
GTCGCATCACCTCGTGTCGCCGGTCTCATTGGAGCTTGTTTAGCTCGATTTCGCTCTAGTGTTAACTTCATTCAAACGGGATCGAACAAGTGGACATTATGAAAGTTTGCCCGGCGAAACACTCAAAGACACACCGGATTGCCCTCGTAAGTGTTGTTAGTCTTGTTGGAACTTGTTTGGTCGAATTCACTTTGATGTTAATTTCATACATATCAAGATCCGAATAGGTGGATTTTGTGAAAGCTTGCACGAGCGAAACACTCCGAAAATGCATCGGGATGCACTACTACGTGTCGCGGTCTCATTGGAGCTTGTTTCGCTCGATTTCGCTCTGGTGTTAATTTCATTCAAGCGGGATCCGAACAAGTGGACATTATGAAAGTTTGCCCAAAGCGAAACACTCGAAGACACACGGATTGCCCTCGTAAGTGTTGTTAGTTTTGTTTGAGTTTGTTTTATCGAATTTGCATTGATGTTAATTTCATACATATCAAGATCCAAATAGGTGTTGTTTGTGAAAGTTTGCTCTGTAGCGAAACACTCCGAAAATGCACCGGGTTGCACTCCTACGTGTCGCCGGTCTCATTGGAGCTTGTTTAGCTCGATTTCGCTCGGTGTTAATTTCATTCAAGCGGGATCGGACAAGTGGACTTTATGAATGTTTGCCGCGATCTGAAACACTTGAAGACACACCGGATTGCCCTCGTAAGTGTTGTTAGTCTTGTTGGAGCTTGTTTGATCGATTAGCATTGATGTTAATTTCATACATATCAAGATCCGAATAGGTGGATTTTGTGAAAGCTTGCCGGAGCGAAACACTCAAAAATGCACCGGTTGCACTCCTTCATGTCGCCGGTCTCATTGGAGCTTGTTTAAGCGATTTAGCTCTGGTGTTAACTTCATTCAAGCGGGATCGAACAAGTGGACATTATGAAAGTTTGCCCGAAGCAAAACACTCAGAGACACACCGGATTGCCCTCGTGCGTGTTGTTAGTCTTGTTTGAGTTTGTTTTATCGAATTTGCATTGATGTTAATTTCATACATATCATGATCGAATAGGTGGATTTTGTGAAATCTTGCACGGGCGAAACACTCGAAAATGCAGCGTTGCACTCCTCGTGTCGCGGTCTCATTGGAGCTTGTTTAGCTCGATTTAAGCTCTGGTGTTAACATCATTCAAACGGGATCGAACAAGTGGACATTATGAAAGTTTGCCCGATCACGAAACACTCAAGAAGACACGGATTGCCCTCGTAAGTGTTGTTAGTCTTGTTGGAGCTTTTTGGTTGAATTAGCTTTGATGTCAATTTCATACATATCAAGATCCGAATAGGTGGATTTTGAAAGCTTGCAGGGCGAAACACTCGAAAATTCACGGGTTGCTCTCCTCGTGTCGCCGGTCTCATTGGAGCTTGTTTACGCTCGATTTAGCTCTGGTGTTAACTTCATTCAAACGGGATCGAACAAGTGGACATTATGAAAGTTTGCCCGGCGAAACACTCAGAAGACATCGGATTGCCCTCGTAAGTGTTGTTAGTCTTGTTGGAGCTTGTTTGGTTGAATTAAGCTTTGATGTTAATTTCATACATATCAAGATCGAATAGGTGGATTTTGTGAAAGTTTGCACGTAGCGAAACACTCGAAAATGCACGGGTTGCACTCCTACATGTCGCCGGTCTCATTGGAGCTTGTTTAGCTCTATTTAGCTCTGGTGTTAACTTCATTCAAACGGGATCGAACAAGTGGACATTATGAAAGTTTGCCTGAAGCGAAACACTCAAGAAGACACCGGATTGCCCTCGTAAGTGTTGTTAGTCTTGTTGGAGCTTGTTTGGTCGAATTCACTATGATGTTAATTTCATACATATCAAGATCCGAATATGTGGATTTTGTGAAAGTTTGCACGGAGCGAAACACCCGAAAATGCACGGGTTGCACTCCTCGTGTCGTCGGTCTCATTGGAGCTTGTTTAGCTCGATTTAGCTCTGGTGTTAACTTCGTTCAAATCGGGATCCGAACAAGTGGACTTTATGAATGTTTGCCGCGATGCGAAATACTCCGAAGACGCACCGGATTGCCTTCGTAAGTGTTATTTGTCTAGTTGGACCTTGTTTTCGGTCGAATTCGCATTGATGTTAATTTCATACATATCAAGATCCGAATAGGTGGATTTTTTGAAAGCTTGCACGGAGGCGAAACACTCGAAAATGCAGGGTGGCGCTCTCTCGTGTCGCCGGTCTCATTGGAGCTTGTTTAGCTCGATTTTGCTCTGGTGTTAACCGTTCAAACGGTATCGAACAAGTGGACATTATGAAAGTTTGCCCCGAAGCGAAACACTCCGAAGACACACCGGATTGCCCTCGTAAGTGTTGTTAGTCTTGTTGGAGCTTGTTTCGGTTGAATTCGTTTTGATGTTAATTTCATACATATCAAGATCCGAACAGGTGGATTTTGTGAAAGCTTCCACCGGAGTGAAACACTCGAAATTGCAGGGTTGCACTCCTCGTGTCGCCGGTCTCATAGGAGCTTGTTTACGCTCGATTTACGCTCTGGCGTTAACTTCATTCAAGCCGGGATCGAACAAGTGGACATTATGGAAGTTTGCCCCGCGAAACACTCAGAACACACGGATTGCCCTCGTAAGTGTTGTTAGTCTTGTTGGAGCTTGTTTCGGTCGAATTCGCATTTATGTTAATTTCATACATATCAAGATCCGAATAGGTGGATTTTGTGAAAGCTTGCACCGGAGCGAAACACTCGAAAATGCTCGGGTTGCACTCCTCGTGTCACCGGTCTATTGGAGCTTGTTTAGCTCGATTTAGCTCTGGTGTTAACTTCATTCAAACCGAGATCGAACAAGTGGACATTATGAAAGTTTGCCCGAAGCAAAACACTCAGAAGACACCGGATTGACCTCGTAAGTGTTGTTAGTCTTGTTTGAGTTTGTTTTTATCGAATTTGCATTGATGTTAATTTCATACATATCAAGATCCGAAAAGGTGGATTTTGTGAAATCTTGCCGGGCGAAACACTCGAAAATGCAGGGTTGCACTCCTCGTGTCGCCGGTCTCATTGGAGCTTGTTTAGCTCGATTTCTCTCGTGTTGACTTCATTCAAACCCATCCGAACAAGTGGACATTATGAAAGTTTGCCCGATCGAAACACTCCGAAGACACACCGGATTGCCCTCGTAAGTGTTGTTAGTCTTGTTGGAGCTTGTTTCGGTTGAATTCACTTTGATGTTAATTTCATACGTATCAAGATCCGAATAGGTGGATTTTCTTAAAGTTTGCACCGTGGCGAAACACTCAAAATGCAGGGTTGCACTCAACGTGTCGCCGGTCTCATTGGAGCTTGTTTAGCTCGATTTAAGCTCTGGTGTTAACTTTATTCAAACGGGATCCAAACAAGTGGACGTTATGAAGTTTGCCCGCAAGCGAAACACTCGAAGACACACCGGATTGCCCTCGTAAGTGTTGTTAGTCTTGTTGGAGCTTGTTTGATCGAATTCGCATTGATGTTAATTTCATACATATCAAGATCCGAATAGGTGGATTTTGTGAAAGCTTGCACGGGCGAAACACTCGGAAATGCACGGGTTGAACTCCTACGTGTCGCGGTCTCATTGGACCTTGTTTACGCTCGATTTAGCTTGGTGTTAACTTCATTCAAACCGGGATCCGAACAAGTGGACATTATGGAAGTTTGCCCCAAAGCGAACACTCCGAAGACACACCGGATTGCCCTCGTAAGTGTTGTTAGTCTTGTTGGAGATTGTTTCGGTCAAATTCGCTTTGATGTTAATTTCATACATATCAAGATCAAAAGCTGGATTTTGTGAAAGTTTGCTCTGTGGCGAAACACTCAAAAATGCGGGTTGCACTCCTCGTGTCGCCGGTCTCATTGGAGCTTGTTTAGCTCGATTTACGCTCGGTGTTAATTTAATTCAAACCGGGATCGAACAAGTGGACTTTATGAATGTTTGCCGTGATCGAAACACTCGAAGACACACCGGATTGCCCTCGTAAGTGTCGTTAGTCTTATTGGATCTTGTTTCGGTCGAATTCGCATTGATGTTAATTTCATACATATCAAGATCCGAATAGGTGGATTTTGTGAAAGCTTGCACGGAGCGAAACACTCGAAAATGCACGGGTTGCACTCCTCGTGTCGCCGGTCTCATTGGAGCTTGTTTAATTTCGATTTACGCTCAGTGTTAACTTCATTCAAACGGGATCGAACAAGTGGACTTTATGAAAGTTTGCCCCCAAGCAAAACACTCTGAAGACATGCCGGATTGCCCTCGTCTGTGTTGTTAGTCTTGTTTGAGTTTGTTTTCTATTGAATTTGCATTGATGTTAATTTCATACATATCAAGATCCGAATCGGAGGATTTTGTGAAATATTGCACCGGAGCGAAACACTCCGAAAATGCACCGGGTTGCACTCCTACGTGTCGCCGGTCCCATTGGAGCTTGCTTCTCTCGATTTCGCTCTTGTGTTAACTTCATTCAAACCGGGATCCGAACAACTGGACATTATGAAAGTTTGCCCTGAAGCAAAACACTCCGAAGACACACCGGATTGCCCTCGTAAGTGTTGTTAGTCTTGTTGGAGCTTGTTTGGTTGAATTAACTTTGATGTTAATTTCATACATATCAAGATCCGAATATGTGGATTTTGTGAAAGTTTGCACGTGGCGGAACACTCGAAAATGCACGGGATGCATTCCTCGTGTCGCCGGTCTCATTGGAGCATGTTTACGCTCGATTTAGCTCTGGTGTTAACTTCATTCAAACCGGGATCGAACAAGTGGACATTATGAAAGTTTGCCCGAAGCAAAACACTCAGAAGACACACGGATTGCCCTCGTAAGTGTTGTTAGTCTTGTTTGAGTTTGTTTTCGTCGAATTTGCATTGATGTTAATTTCATACATATCAAGATCCGAATAGGTGGATTTTGTGAAATCTTGCATCGAACAAAACACTCCGAAAATGCACCGGGTTGCACTCCTACGTGTCGCCGGTCTCATTGTAGCTTGTTTCGCTCGATTTCGCACTGGTATAAATTTCATTCAAACCGGTATCCGAACAAGTGGGCTTTATGAATGTTTGCCGCGATGCGAAATACTCCGAAGACACACCGGATTGCCCTCGTTAGTGTTGTTAGTCTTGTTGGAGCTTGTTTCGGTCGAATTCGCATTGATGTTAATTTCATACATATCAAGATCCGAATAGGTGGATTTAGTGAAAGGTTGCACGGAGCAAAACACTCGAAAATGCACGGGTTGAACTCCTCGTGTCGCGGTCTCATTGGACCTTGTTTACGCTCGATTTCGCTCTGGTGTTAACTTCATTCAAGCGGGATCGAACAAGTGGACTTTATGAAAGTTTGCCTCGGCGAAACACTCAGAAGACACAGCGGATTGCCCTCGTAAGTGTTGTTAGTCTTGTTGGAGCTTATTTGATCGATTATTGCATGTTAATTTCATACATATCAAGATCCGAATAGGTGGATTTTGTGAAAGCTTGCCGGGCGAAATCTCGAAAATGCACCGGTTGCACTCCTACGTGTCGCCGGTCTCATTGGAGCTTGTTTCGCTCGATTTCGCTCTGGTGTTAACTTCATTCAAACCGGGATCCGATCAAGCGGACATTATGAAAGTTTGCCCCGAAGCGAAACACTCCGAAGACACACCGGATTGCCCTCGTAAGTGTTGTTAGTCATGTTGGAGCATGTTTCGGGCGAATTCGCATTGATGTTAATTTCATACATATCAAGATCCGAATAGGTGGATTTTGTAAAAGCTTGCACCGGAGCGAAACACTCCGAAAATGCACCGGGTTGCACTCCTACGTGTCGCCGGTCTCATTGGAGCTTGTTTCGCTCGATTTCGCTCTGGTGTTAACTTCATTCAAACCGGGATCCGAACAAGTGGACATTATGGAAGTTTGCCCCAAAGCGAAACACTCCGAAGACACACCGGATTGCCCTTGTAAGTGTTGTTAGTCTTGTTGGAGCTTGTTTTCGGTCGAATTCGCATTGATGTTAATTTCATACAAATCAACATCCGAATAGGTGGATTTTGTGAAAGCTTGCACCGGAGTGAAACACTCCGAAAATGCACCGGGTTGCACTCCTACGTGTCGCCGGTCTCATTGGAGCTTGTTTCGCTCGATTTCGCTCTGGTGTTGACTTCATTCAAACCGGGATCCGAACAAGTGGACATTATGAAAGTTTGCCCCAAAGTGAAACACTCCGAAGACACACCGGATTGCCCTCGTAAGTGTTGTTAGTCTTGTTGGTGCTTGTTTCAGTCGAATTCACTTTGATGTTAATTTCATACATATCAAGATCCGAATAGGTGGATTTTGTGGCTTGCACGGGGCGAAACACTCGAAAATGCACGGGTTGCACTCTGCTCGTGTCGCTGTCTCATTGGATCTTGTTTACGCTCGATTTACTTCTGGTGTTAATTTCATTCAAACGGGATCGAACAAGTGGACTTTATGAAAGTTTGCCCAAGCGAAACACTCGAAGACACGGGATTGCCCTCGTAAGTGTTGTTAGCCTTGTTGGAGGTTGTTTTGATCGAATTAAACTTTGATGTTAATTTCACATATCAAGATCCAAATAGGTGGATTTTGTGAAAGTTTGCTCAGAGCGAACCACTCGAAAATGCACCGGATTGCACACCTCGTGTCGCGGGTCTCATTGGAGCTTGTTTACGCTCGATTTAGCTCTGGTGTTAACTTCATTCAAACCGGGATCGAACAAGTGGACATTATGAAAGTTTGCCCGGCGAAACACTCAAAGACACACGGATTGCCCTCGTAAGTGTTGTTAGTCTTGTTGGAGCTTGTTTGGTCGAATTCGCATTGATGTTAATTTGATACATATCAAGATCCGAATAGGTGGATTTTGTAAAAGCTTGCACGGAATGAAACACTCGAAAATGCAGGGCTGCACTCCTCGTGTCGCCGGTCTCATTGGAGCTTGTTTAGCTCGATTTAGCTCTGGTGTTAACTTCATTCAAACGGGATCCGAACAATGGGACATTATGAAAGTTTGCCCGAAGCAAAACACTCGAAGACACACGGATTGCCCTCGTAAGTGTTGTTAGTCTTGTTTGAGTTTGTTTTATGTCGAATTTGCATTGATGTTAATTTCATACATATCAAGATCGAATAGGTGGATTTTGTGAAATCTTGCACGGAGCGAAACACTCGAAAATGCACGAGTTGCACTCCTCGTGTCATGGGTATCATTGGAGCTTGTTTCACTCGATTTAAGCTCTGGTGTTGACTTCATTCAAACCGGGATCCAAACAAGTGGACATTATGAAAGTTTGCCCGATGAAACACTCGAAGACACACGGATTGCCCTCGTAAGTGTTGTTAGTCTTGTTGGAGCTTGTTTGGTTGGTCGCTTTGATGTTAATTTCATACATATCAAGATCGAATAGGTGGATTTTGTGAAAGCTTGCACGTGGCGAAACACTCGAAAATGCACGGGTTGCACTCCTAAGTGTCGCCGGTCTCATTGGAGCTTGTTTAGCTCGATTTAACTCTGGTGTTGACTTCATTCAAGCGGGATCGAACAAGTGGACATTATGAAAGTTTGCCCCAAAGTGAAACACTCCGAAGACACACCGGATTGCCCTCGTAAGTGTTGTTAGTCTTGTTAGTGCTTGTTTCGGTCGAATTCACTTTGATGTTAATTTCATACATATCAAGATCCGAATAGGTGGATTTTGTGAAAGCTTGCACAGGAGCGAAACACTCCGAAAATGCACGGGTTGCCTTTCTCGTGTCGCTGTCTCATTGGATCTTGTTTACGCTCGATTTAGCTCTGGTGTTAATTTCATTCAAGCGGGATCGAACAAGTGGACTTTATGAAAGTTTGCCCGAGCGAAACACTCAAGAACACACGGATTGCCCTCGTAAGTGTTGTTAGCCTTGTTGGAGATTGTTTCGGTCGAATTCGCTTTGATGTTAATTTCACACATATCAAGATCCAAATAGCTGGATTTTGTGAAAGTTTGCTCTGTAGCGAACCACTCCGAAAATGCACCGGATTGCACACCTACGTGTCGCCGGTCTCATTGGAGCTTGTTTAACTCGATTTCGCTCTGGTGTTAACTTCATTCAAACCGGGATCTGAACAAGTGGACATTATGAAAGTTTGCTGACGAAACACTCCGAAGACACACCGGATTGCCCTCGTAAGTGTTGTTAGTCTTGTTGGAGCTTGTTTCGGTCGAATTCGCATTGATGTTAATTTGATACATATCAAGATCCGAATAGGTGGATTTTGTAAAAGCTTGCACCGGAGCGAAACACTCTGAAAATGCACCGGGCTGCACTCCTACGTGTCGCCGGTCTCATTGGAGCTTGTTTCTATCGATTTCGCTCTGGTGTTAACTTCATTCAAACCGGGAACCGAACAATGGGACATTATGAAAGTTTGCCCCGAAGCAAAACACTCCGAAGACACACCGGATTGCCCTCGTCTGTGTTGTTAGTCTTGTTTGAGTTTGTTTTATGTCGAATTTGCATTGATGTTAATTTCATACATATCAAGATCCGAATAGGTGGATTTTGTGAAATCTTGCACCGGAGCGAAGCACTCCGAAAATGCACCGGGTTGCACTCCTACGTGTCGCCGGTATCATTGGAGCTTGCTTCGCTCGATTTCGCTCTGGTGTTGACTTCCTTCAAACCGGGATCCAAACAAGTGGACATTATGAAAGTTTGCCACGATGCAAAACACTCCGAAGACACACCGGATTGCCCTCGTAAGTGTTGTTAGTCTTGTTGGAGCTTGTTTCGGTCGAATTCGCTTTGATGTTAATTTCATACGTATCAAGATCCGAATAGGTGGATTTTGTGAAAGCTTGCACCGTAGCGGAACACTACGAAAATGCACCGGGTTGCACTCCTAAGTGTCGCCGGTCTCATTGGAGCTTGTTTCGCTCGATTTCGCTCTGGTGTTAATTTCATTCAAACCGGGATCCGAACAAGTGGACATTACGAAAGTTTGCCCTGAAGCGAAACACTGCGAAGACACACCGGATTGCCCTCGTAAGTGTTGTTAGTCTTGTTGGAGATTGTTTCGGTTGAATTCGCATTGATGTTAATTTCATACATATCAAGATCCAAATAGCTGGATTTTGTGAAAGTTTGCACCGTAGTGAAACACTCCGAAAATGCAGCGGGTTGCACTCCTACGTGTCGCCGGTCTCATTGGAGCTTGTTTCGCTCGATTTCGCTCTGGTGTCAATTTCATTCAAACCGGTATCCGAACAAGTGGACTTTATGAATGTTTGCCGCGATGCGAAACACTCCGAAGACACACCGGATTGCCCTTGTAAGTGTTGTTAGTCTTGTTGGAGCTTGTTTCGGTCGAATTCGCATTGATGTTAATTTCATACATATCAAGATCCGAATAGGTGGATTTTGTAAAGTTTGCACGGGCGAAACCCTCGAAATGCACCGGTTGCACTCCTACGTGTCGCCGGTCTCATTGGAGCTTGGTTCGCTCGATTTATCTGGTGTTAACTTTATTCAAACCGGGATCCGAACAAGAGGACGTTATGAAAGTTTTCCCCGAAGCGAAACACTCCGAAGACACACCGGATTGCCCTCGTAAGTGTTGTTAGTCTTGTTGGAGCTTGTTTCGGTCGAATTCGCATTGATGTTAATTTCATACATACCAAGATCCGAATAGGTGGATTTTGTGAAAGCTTGCACCGGCTGATGAGGACATCTTCCCTATTGACACAACCACGCCAAGTGATTCTTCTCAAGCACAACAAGTTTTACAGGACCTACTACTGGGTGCTCGAGAATGTCTACTCAATTATCAGGTGAATTCGTTCCTAAGTTTTTATACAAATGATTCACAGAATCGAATGCTATTTAATTCTTGTGATGATCTTATTGTCCTTAGGAACCATGGAGAACCTTCAAATGCCAAGCATAAAGCACCATCATCATATGCGCAAGTTGGACATGGAATCAACAAATTCGCGGGTTCGGCCTCCGCGACAGCATCAACTTCAAACGACCATAACTTTTGTTCCAGAAGGCTTCTAGAGGTCTATGAGTACAAGAACGAAAGCCCTAGTCGTTCTCTTTCAAACGGATCTGAGATCACCTTAAAATTCCCTTCGAGTCAGCGGGAAAACGCAAAACAATACATAACACTTTTTCAGTCCGAGTTCGAGTCCAATTCGAACTCAGAAACAGCACTGACTTTAAAGTGCCATAACTTTTGATTCGGAGGAGTCTGGAGGCCCATGAGTATACGTTTGAAAGATCTCGGAGTCTACTTTCCAAAGGATCCGGCCTCACCTCAAAATTCCTTCAGATGCGTCCGAAAACTGCCTAAAACCACACGTTGCTTTTCCAGTCCGAGTCAAACTCGAGTCAAAAAGACTTGGTGTTTTGGATTTGAGTTGTATTAGATTTCCTTTACTATGGAAGGCCCCTCCTGTTCCTCTAGTATAAATAACCACCCAAACCCTCATCTAGGACTTGGGTTTTGTTTATTTGATAGTTTAGCCATTGCTACTATTTTGAGTCTTCGGGCGTGCTCAACAACCGCCTAAAAGCTCCTTGTTTCAGAACCCCACCTTGTCAATCGTTCATCTTTATTGCAATTTCAGATTGCTTTACTTTTATTCTTGCTTGTTCTTGATTTGCATGCGAGAATTGAACCTCGTGTTGAGTTGATCGTGCTAACGCAAGATCAATAACCCTCTGAGTTGGTTTAGCGATTGCTAAAGTAGCGCGTAAATGTCGTAAATGCGTTGTAGTCGGATCGTCAAAGTCAATTCCTCCAAATCGAAGTTATCGCTCTCATCGAAAAGATCGGGACCCAAAGTCACATCAAATATCGAGGCGCCAAGTTGCTTTCTGATTGAGAGATTCGTTACCCTAGATTAGTTTTTGTTTTTCTGTCCAAAATTGAAAATCCTCCACAAAATTCAACCTTTAGATTCAATCTGGTATTTTAGTGAGTTTTGTTAGGTTTTTGATCCATTAGAGTCCTTGTTTTAGTTGCTTTGATCGTTTTTCCTTGCGTTGCTTTTATTTCAATCTGTCAAGTCTTTGTTTTGACCATAACTTCTACATATGAGCTCCAAATTGTGTGTTTGAATACTTGTTTTAAAGCTTAGAACAGTGGCATCATTTGGTTACATTGTGAGAAAGCTTCATTCGGTCATTTCAAGCCTTAATTGCAGCAACAACCTTATTGCATAGTTCTGGCGAATTTGGGTTTGTTTCTTCAATTTGTGTTCTAGCTTTGTTGCTTTGAGTTGGTTGAGTCAGTAGCATCTACAACCATAAAAGTTCCAAAATATCAGTGTACATACCTTTGGGAACCAATTCATCCTGCGAATACTTTGATCCCAATTGAGACTAGCAATTTGACATTGCTTGGGGCTGCTCCTTTTGATCGTTGCACTATCATAACTCTTGTGATATCAAGTTAGGGATTCAAAACTTTGCTCATACTAGTGTTGGCGAAAGTCACTAAAAAAGAAAGAAAATAGCCAAGCGACCAAAAAAAAAAAAGAAAAAGAAAGAATAGTGGCGTGGCAGCACTACATTGATCAAAACCTAATTTGTGTTTGTCATTTTCAGATTGTTGCAATTGTATTATGTAGTGAGCAATCTTGTGCCCTTATACCTTTTCTGAAGCAATTAGCTAAGCGTCTCTCCATAACTTATGCAACACGAGTTTTAGTGCTGAAATTATTCTTATTTAGCTCATTCCATTGGTTGCATTAAGTTTCACTATCTTTGCGTGTGTGTTGCCTTGAAATTCACTTATATCTTTGAGATCGGCAACTAGGGCTTGTGAATTCTAGTTTGGATCATTACTTATCATTACAATAACTAGAATTATTAGATTGCATAGGAAATTAACATAGCCTCCAAGCTCCACATATTCTACCTCGTTACGTTTGTTCGGTCCCTTGGCAATCGCTTTATCCAAGCTTAAGGAGAATTTTGACATCGCTAATGGCGGCAACTCCTCTGCACGGTAGAACTTGTAAGAGCTTTGGTTAAAGTTTGAGAGTTGGCGACTTTCTACATCCTCGTAGTGATAGGAACATTATACTTGCGATTTTGTTTCTCGTCTTCACTAACAATGGCGGAGTTCTCAATATCGTGGCGCTTGGGCCAACGGTATTCTAGGAAAGCGTTGGTTCACCTCGAGATCTGAGAACGTCTGAGTATAACTTCAACACCACGGAAGGTACAAGCTGCATAGCACCACGTTCCATAAATAAGTTTACCGTTCCCAATTTTAGTGGTAAATATGATCCGAAGGTTATCTTACTTGGGAATTAGGCTGTCGAACAATCATTTGATAAACATGAAATTCTGAGCATGATAAGGTTAGGGTTGTTACAAATGGATTCTCTGAATTTGCTTTGCTCTTTGGTGGAATGATTACATGAGTAAAAATCAGGACATTCCTAGCACATGGAAAAAAATTAAAAAAATTATGAGAGCTACTTTTGTCCCATCATATGTTTGCTCAAATCAATTCTGAAATGAATTGCAACATCTAAAACAAGGTAGCAAAAGCAGTGGATGAGTACTACCAAGAATTTCAGCATAGATCTTTGCGTTACGAGTTAGAAAGAGGCCGAAAAGACTACAGCGTGAATAACTTTTATTTTGGACTAGATTTAGACATTCGGATCATGATATCTAGTAAAGAATTCAATTCTTTGTCATGTTTACTTAATCTTTCACGAGAAGCTGAAAGAAGATCTGAAGAAGACAATCAACTAAAATTCAAGCTCCCCACAAGTTAAATGCTACTCCTTTTGCATGCCTTGCACAGAACTGAATGAAAGCATACACTGGGCATGTGGAAGAAATACAAGAAAATTCGAGAAAGTAGAGGATAGCACATGTGAGGATGATTCTACTAACACAATCCAATCTATTTAGATTAGTCTGTTTACTTTATTCCATAAGCTATTCGGAGTTACCGAAGAAGGAAGCAACAAGTAGGAATACCGGCATTATCAATTGAAAGTTTTGATATTCCTACTTGAGGAGGGCGAGGCTAATGACCAGGTACAGATCTGATTTTGAGCAAGAAAAGGATCAAATTTGTGAGTATATGCCTTCTCTACATAATTCTTGTGATCTACCACCTTGTGCCACAATTGTAGAACCATATAATGAATTGCATGCTTATAATTTTGATCATGTGGTGCTGATTCACGCGATGAGGAGGTGATAGCTACAATATCACCTACCACTGTTTTGTGCTATATCATGTTGAATGAGCCTATTAGTTTGACTTGTGCTATGGACAAGATTTCCGAAATTTCATCTCTTAAGTCTTTGTCTAGCACCCTTGCCTATTGTTTTTAAATTCAATTTATTTGGTGAATATGGCATAGATGGCAAGTTTCTTGTTTACTGAGAATATGCATAACTTGTGATAAACTTGCTTGAATTGAAGCTTGCTATTTTGGGCAATTTTAGTTGTAAGCAACAACTTGTTTCCTTCTTGGCTCCATCAAATTTTCTCGATATGTGTGATACCCATAACTTCTTTGCCACATTGTTCGAATTTTAGTACATTAACTTGTTTTACAAGTAAGCATGTCATAGTTGATGCGTGGAAGCCCATTAAAATTGTGTCATCGTTATTGGAATTGTTTGATATTGCTTACATACAATTTGATGATATGAATTATACATGCTTGATGCGAGGACTTGTAGTTTTGCCTACAAACATGTTATTGAGCAGCGGCTCACAAAACATGAGTTTTCTTTATCGAAATCGAGGATGGATATGTGCTTTACTTATATTTGCAAATCAAGTTGCAAACTAAATCATGTTAATTTTGATGCTATATGCTTCACTTATAACCACGAATCAACTTGCGAATTGTGAGGAAAGGTTATTTGCTTAAATTTGATTTCTTCTTTTGTTGTTATGAAAATAACTGCCCATGAATCCAAAGAACAATGAAATATGGGACATATACATATATGTTGTGTACACACTCTTCTTTTGTTAGTTGTTTCTTTTCTAGCTTTCCCAAAACCGAGAATGGTTTTCCTTCGAGGAGGGAGGAAAGTCGAAGAGTGTTTCCGATCATCAAGCCATTATATCTTTGGAAAAAGTCTTGAGCTATATCGATAATTATCAGGTGAATCCTTTCAACATTTTTCTTGTATTTAAAATATATCAAGAAGCGGAGCTACTATTTTATTTAAATAAATGCAGGATCTATATGAGAATGTTTTGTCTTTGAAGAGCGAGTTAAAGGGTGAGCTTGAGTGGAGGGCGACTCAAATTCAAGAAGGGGAGGATGATGAGGACATCACTACTATGGATATGTCCACACCAAGTTGGACCAACTCCATCACGTCAACCATAGCCCAAGAAGAGGAAGAGCTTGAGTCGAGGACAACTCAAATGGAAGAAGGGAGGATGATGAGGACATCTTCCTATTGACACAACCACGCCAAGTGATTCTTCTCAAGCACAACAAGTTTTACAAGGACCTACTACTGGGTAACAAAGAGAATGTCTACTCAATTATCAGGTGAATTAGTTTCCTAAGTTTTATACAAATGATTCACAGAATCGAATGCTATTTAATTCTTGTGATGATCTTATTGTCCTTAGGAACCATGGAGAACCTTCAAATGCCAAGCATAAAGCACCATCATCATATGCATAAGTTGGACATGGAATCAACAAATTCACGGTTCGGCCTCCTTGACAGCATCAACTTCAAACGACCATAACTTTTGTTCCAGAAGGCTTCAAGAGGTCTATGAGTACAAGAACGAAAGCCTAGTCGTTCTCTTTCAAACGGATCTGAGATCACCTCAAAATTCCCTTCGAGTCAGCGGAAAACGCAAAACAATACAGAACACTTTTTTCAGTCGAGTTCGAGGTCAATTCGAACTCAGAAACAACACTGACTTTAAAGTGCCATAACTTTTGATTCGGAGGAGTCTGGAGGCCCATGAGTACACGTTTGAAAGATCTCGGAGTCTACTTTCCAAAGGATCCGGCCTCACCTCAAAAATTCCTTCAGATGCGTCCGAAAACTGCCTAAAACCACGTTGCTTTTCAGTCCGAGTCAAACTCGAGTCAAAGAAGACTTGGTGTTTTGGATTTGAGTTGTATTAGATTTCCTTTACTATGGAAGGCCCCTCCTGTTCCTCTAGTATAAATAACCACCCAAACCCTCATCTAGGACTTGGGTTTTGTTTGTTGATAGTTTAGCCATTGCTACTATTTTGAGTCTTCGAGGCGTGCTCAACGGCCGCCTAAGCTCCTTGTTTCAGAACCCCACCTTGTCAATCGTTCATCTTTATTTGCAATTTCAGATTGCTTTACTTTTATTCTTGCTTGTTCTTGATTGCATGCAGGAATTGAACCTCGTGTTGAGTTGATCGTCTGACGGCAAGATCAATAACCCTCGAGTTGGTGTAGCGATTGCTAAAGCGCATCGTCGTCGTCACGGTGTAGTCGGATCGTCAACGTCGCCTCCACCAAATCGATCGTGTGTTTCTCATCGAAAGATCGGGACACGAAAGTGCTATCAGTTGGTATCAGAGCTAGGTCCCGAAACAAGAGGGTGGGAATGATAGTACCACCTTGCTTGTGGAGGGGAGAGAATACCACCTTAAAAGGGAGAGCAACCCTCCCCCCATCAGGCTAGTCTTTTGGGGGCCACATGGGACTCTTATGGCCTGGCTATGGCAGCCAAGGTGTGTATTCCCTCGTTGGGCCAAATTGCCCGCCCTGAAGCCAGTTAGGCGATCCGCTCGCAGGCGAGAAACACGTCGCCATCTGGTGGGCATGAAAGGCGTTGCGCACCGGGAGGATGCATCACCGGCGACACGTAGAGTGCTACCCGGTGCATTTTCGGAGTGTTTCGCTCCGGTGCAAGATTTCACAAATTCCACCTATTCGGATCTTGATATGTTTGAAATTGACATCAATGCAAATTCGACAGAAAACAAACTCAAACAAGACTAACAACACAGACGAGGGCAATCCGGTGTGTCTTTGGAGTGTTTTGCTTCGGGGCAAACTTTCATAATGTCCACTTGTTCGGATCCCGGTTTGAATGAAGTTAACACCAGAGCGAAATCGAGCGAAACAATCTCCAATGAGACCGGCGACACGTAGGAGTGCAACCCGGTACATTTTCGGAGTGTTTCGCTCCGATGCAAGCTTTCACAAAATCCACCTATTCGGATCTTGATATGTTTCAAATGAACATCAATGCGAATTCGACCGAAACAAGCTCCAACAAGACTAACAACACTCACGAGGGCAATCCGGTGTGTCTTCGGAGTGTTTCGCATCGCGGCAAACATTCATAAAGTCCACTTGTTCGGATCCGGTTTGAATGAAATTGACACCACATTGCGAAATCGAGCGAAACAAGCTCCAATGAGACCGGCGACACGTAGGAGTGCAACCCAGTGCATTTTGGAGTGTTTCACTCTGGTGCAAACTTTCACAAAATCCACCTATTCGGATCTTGATATGTATGAAATTAACATCAATGCAAATTCGATAGAAAACAAACTCAAACAAGACTAAGAACACAGGCGAGGGCAATCCGTGTGTCTTGAATGTTTAAGCTTTAGCATAAACTTTCATAAAGTCCACTTGTTCGGATCCAGGTTTGAATGAAATTAACACCAGAGCGAAATCGAGCGAAACAAGATCCAATGAGACAGGCGACACGTAGCAGTGCAACCCGGTGCATTTTCGGAGTGTTTCGCTACGGTGCAAGCTTTCACAAAATCCACCTATTCGGATCTTGATATGTATGAAATTAACATCAAAGTGAATTCGACTGAAACAAGAACCAACAAGACTAACAACACTTACGAGGGCAATCCGGTGTGTCTTCGGAGTGTTTCGCTTTGGTGCAAACTTCCATAATGTCCACTTGTTCGGATCCCGGTTTGAATGAAGTTAACACCAAAGCGAAATCGAGCGAAACAAGCTCCAATGAGACCGGCGACACGTAGGAGTGCAACCCGGTGCATTTTGAGTGTTTACGCTCGGTGCAAGCTTTACAAAATCAACCTATTCGGATCTTGATATGTATGAAATTAACATCAATGAATTACGAAACATGCTCCAACATGACTAACAACACTTACGAGGGCAATCCGGTGTGTCTTGAGTGTTTAACTTCAGGGGCAAACTTTCACAATGTCCGCTTGATCGGATCCCGATTTGAATGAAGTGAACACCAGAGCGAAATCGAGCGAAACAAGCTCCAATGAGACCGACGACACGTAGGAGTGCAACCCGGTGCATTTTCGGAGTGTTCCACTTTGGTGCAAGCTTTCACAAAATCCACCTATTCGGATCTTGATACGTATGAAATTAACATCAAAGCGAATTCAACCGAAACAAGCTCCAACATGACAAACAACACTTACGAGGGCAATCCGGTGTGTCTTGAGTGTTTTACGCGCCGGAACAAACTTTCATAATGTCCACTTGTTGGATCGGTTTGAAGCAGTTAACACGAGCGCGAATCGAAGCGAATCAAGCTCCAATGAGACCGGCGACACGTAGGAGTGCAACCCGGTGCATTTTGGAGTGTTTAGCTCGGCAAGCTTTCACAAAATCCACCTATTGGATCTTGGTATGTATGAAATTAACATCAATGCGAATTCACGAAACAAGCTCAACAAGACTAACAACACTTACGAGGGCAATCCGGTGTGTCTTGAGTGTTTAAGCTTTGAGACGGCGACACGTGGGAGTGCTACCGGGTGCATTTTTAGAGTGTTTACGCTCCGGTGCAAATTTCACAAAATCCACCTATTAGGATCTTGATATGTATGAAATTGACATCAATGCAAATTGACGAAAAACAAGCTCAAACAAGACTAACAACATGAATCGAGGGCAATCCGGTGTGTCTTTGGAGTGTTTTGCTTGAGTCAAACTTTCATAATGTCCACTTGTTCCACTAGGATCGGTTTGAATGAAGTTAACACGAGCGAAATCGATTTGCTTTAAACAAGCTCCAATGAGACCGGCGACACGTAGGAGTGCAACCCGGTGCATTTTCGGAGTGTTTCGCTCCGATGCAAGCTTTCACAAAATCCACCTATTCGGATCTTGATATGTTTCAAATGAACATCAATGCGAATTCGACCGAAACAAGCTCCAACAAGACTAACAACACTTACAAGGGCAATCCGGTGTGTCTTCGGAGTGTTTCGCATCGCGGCAAACATTCATAAAGTCCACTTGTTCGGATACCGGTTTGAATGAAATTACACCAGAGCGAAATCGAGCGAAACAAGCTCCAATGAGACCGGCGACACGTAGGAGTGCAACCCGCTGCATTTTCGGAGTGTTTCACTACGGTGCAAACTTTCACAAAATCCAGCTATTTGGATCTTGATATGTATGAAATTAACATCGATCACGAATTCAGCAAAACAATCTCCAACAAGACTAACAACACTTACGAGGGCAATCCGGTGTGTCTTGCAGATGTTTAAACTTTGGAGCAAACTTTCATAATGTCCACTTGTTGGGATCGGTTTGAATGAAATTAACACGAGGCGAAATCGGCGAAACAAGCTCCAATGAGACCGGCGACACTTAGGAGTGCAACCCGGTGCATTTTCGTAGTGTTCCGCTACGGTGCAAGCTTTCACAAAATCCACCTATTCGGATCTTGATACGTATGAAATTAACATCAAAGCGAATTCGATCGAAACAAGCTCCAACAAGACTAACAACACTTACGAGGGCAATCCGGTGTGTCTTCGGAGTGTTTTGCATCGTGGCAAACTTTCATAATGTCCACTTGTTTGGATCCCGGTTTGAAGGAAGTCAACACAGGCGAAATCGGCGAAACAAGCTCAATGAGACGGCGACACGTAGGAGTGCAACCGGTGCATTTTGGAGTGTTTCGCTCCAGTGCAAGCTTTCACAAAATCCACCTATTCGGATCTTGATATGTATGAAATTAACATCAATGCAAATTCGACAGAAAACAAACTCAAACAAGACTAAGAACACAGACGAGGGCAATCCGCTGTGTCTTCGGAGTGTTTCGCTTTGGCGCAAACTTTCATAAAGTCCACTTGTTCGGATCCAGGTTTGAATGAAATTAACACCGAGGCGAAATCGGCGAAACAAGCTCAATGAGACCGGCGACACGTAGGAAGTGCAACCGGTGCATTTTGTAGTGTTTAAGCTCACGGTGCAAGCTTTCACAAAATCCACCTATTCGGATCTTGATATGTATGAAATTAACATCAAAGTGAATTCGACTGAAACAAGAACCAACAAGACTAACAACACTTACGAGGGCAATCCGGTGTGTCTTCGGAGTGTTTCGCTTTGGTGCAAACTTCCATAA
>CM070522.1:20440205-20776381 GCA_036346375.1 Guadua angustifolia
AAGCAAATTCTCTGGCAAACTTCGGCCTAACTAGACACAAGATATTATAAAGCTCTAGTAAGTTGTTTTGGAATGGAGTCCCTGATAGAATTATTCGCTTTGCAGTACGGATATTACTATTGGTTGGAGATTGTACAAAATAATTGTTACATATGAGAAAATAAACATGCCGTTCATACAAAAGAAAGCATAACCTCAATTTCCATTATTGCATATATTACATTAATTGTTACATATGAGAAAATAAACATGTTGTTCATACAAAAGAAAGCATACATTTCATTATGACAACCAAGCTAAAATTCGACCTTCGTTATGATCGCGGCGTATGTACGTAGCTTCGTCACTCTCTTCCATGATACTTAGGTCAACGTCCTCTCCGAAAGGGGCAAGCTCATCGAATTGGTTGTACTCTTCCTCGTCGACAACATTCTCAACTCCAACAATTCTTCTTTTTCCTTGAATAACCACGTGGTGCTCCGACAATCCTTCTTATGTTAGCAGAGTAACCAGACGGAACTTTGATTCCGTGCAAACATTCGTAAATGCTAATTTTCTCTTTCTTGCTCAGAGTGTAGTAGACTGCGGGAAGGTACTTTTTGCCTGTATCCATTTCTTCGTGATGCAGCTCCTTCCTGAGTTTCATATCTTCGAGGACCATCCGTGCTTAGAGTGTATCTTTTACTTTGCTAGGTATGTCTAGTAAAATGCTAAGCAAAAAGAAGGATCTCCAAGTGCAAGCAAGACGTCGATTGCGTGTCGAACTTCCAAGTGCTGCCAATAAGGTAGGACCCAAAATACTGCTCTCTTTTTCCACAAAGGAGCCTTATCCCGGGAACTCGGGATAGATGTACTGCTGGCTTCGTTTTCATGAATAATTGTAAGATCTTTTACGGCAAAGAAATATCATTTCACCTTAATCGCTTGAGCTAAGGCGTCTCCTTTGTCCCGTAAAAACTCTCTTATTATTGCGGTATGGGTGATCCTTATGAGGAACCTACGATGCCGCATGTAAGCCATTTTTCAGCTTCTTGAACCACCGGCTAGTCAGATTATCTAAGCAATCGGACGATCCATTGAAGCCTTTTGTTGTCCGCCCGACAGTTGCCAAGAGTAGAGTAATCGTTGATGGTTATGAAAAACAATGCCTGTAGGATAAACTTCTCTCTTTTATATTCATCCCATACCCGTTCACCATCGTTCCACAATATTAGAAGATCTTCAACCAATGGTTTGAGGTACACATCGATATCATTGCCAAGTTGCCTGGGCCCTTGGATCAGTAGTGCCACCATAATGTACTTTCGCTTCATGCAAAGCCAAGGATGAAGGTTGTAGATGCATAAAGTCACCGGTCAAGTGCTATGATAACTACTCATGTTGCCGAAAGGATTCATCCCATCGTACTCAACCTGAACCTTATATTCCTCACATCATATGCAAAGTGCTTCTTATATTTTCTATCGATGTTCCTCCATTGACAGAATCAGTAGGGTGTCTGAGCATTCCATCCTTCTTACGCTCTTCGACGTGCCATCGTAGCAATGGGGCATGTCTTTTGTTCGCAAACAATCGCTTTAGACGGAGATTATAGGGAAATACCACACCACCTTACGGTGACACCTCTTCTTCTTACACTTTACCCCGACATCATCGTTCTCAATATCATCATCGTTGCCCTTATACCGCTTTGCTTTGCAAACAATACAGGCCTCCAAGTCTACAAACTCATTGCGATACAATATGCAATCGTTTGGACATGCGCGTATTCTTTGTACTTCTAGTCCCAAAGGGCAGACAATCTGGTTGGCCTGGTACGTAGTTGCAGGCAACACATTACCCTCTGGAAGCAAGTCCCCCAAGAGACATAACAGCTCAGTAAAGTTCTTTTCAGACCAACCATTGCTTGCCTTCAACTGCAGTAGTGAAAGCATAGTATGCAGCTTTTTGTGCTCCTCCTTGCAGCCCGGGTACAATGGCGTTGTAGAGTCCTCTACCATACGCTAGAACTTTTGAAACTCCCTTTCATTCTTGAAGTTCCCCTCCCCATCACTTAACACTTGATCTAGATCATCTTCGTGGTTATCAACGAACGTATCTTTCACCGCCATCATATCGTTGTTTCTGTCATCTTCATCAATGTGTTGCCCTTCATGTACAATATCATCTTCACCGTGCTCGGTCCAACAGGTATAGCCAACCTTGAAACCCCTTTGAAACAAGTGTGCACGTATTGACTCTATGTTAGAAAACAGCTTCTCAATGCATGGACAACACATATAGTCCGCCAGGTTCTTCGACTTGTGTGCTGCAGCCGCATTTAGAAAACAAGTCACACCATTATCAAAAAAACTCTGGACCGTGACGGTCCGTGTCATAGATCCACCTACGGTCCATCTACAGTTAATTATGTCAAACTACATTTCAGTATATCAATAAACGATACCAAAATAAGTTATTCTTTACATTAGTCATGCATTGCTAATTAATTAAAATGATAAATACATTATAAGCATATAACTCCAAATAACAATATAATTGTAAATGATTAGATTTACAAATACATCTAGCAATTTTGCCTATATTAAAATACATCAAACCCTTTTCACTATTTAAATATCCATCTAGCATTTTTTAATTATTTAGAAGATTTATTCATTTCATTTTGTTATGTAGCGCTATTAAATTAAATTAATATACATCAAATAAGCATATAATTGAATATAAAGATATATTTCTAAATAATTATGTATCTTGCAACTTTCATTATTGGAAAATCCATATACCATTTTTCATTATTTAAATATTGAACTAGCAATTCTCATTATTTATAATTCATCTAGCAATTTTACTATTTAAAATTCCATATAACAATTTTTCATTATTTAAAATAATTACAATTATGCATAATTGTCCATCGAGCAATTTTCATTTCTTAAAAATCCACTAAATCACTAAAATGGATAAAAATTATAATTTATTCAATAATTTAGCTAGATCTTAATTTGAGCACTACCGACATAAAATGTTCACACCATACAATCAATAATTATCAACATCTAGAGCAATCTATGAAGTAAAATTTAACTACAAATATAACATAGATCAAGTCAGTAACCTCGAAGAGAATTACGAGACAAATTTTAATACAATTTTTCAACAGCAACTCGCCAAGATAATAACTACCAAGCAAAACAGAGCTCCTCTCTATTCTGCTCGGTAGAGGAAGATGTCGCCTCGAAGAGAAATAGAGAGAAATATTAACACAATTTTTCAATAGCAACTCGCCAAAAAAATAACAACCAAGCAAAACAGAACTCCTCTCTCTTCTGCTCGGAAGGGGAAGGTGTCGGTCGGGGGCAGCTATATAAATACCTTATCACTACCGGTTCTCTGCGTAGAACCGGTAGTGATAAGATTAGATTACGTGGGAAAATTCAATTGCGCGGAAAAATACATATCACTACCGGTTAAAGAGTAAAGCCGGCAGTAAAAGTTCCGATATCATTGCCAGTTATAAATGGAACCGGCAGTGATACTTCAGTACCGATTTTGGGTATAAACCAGCAGTGATAGTGTGTTATCACTACTGGTTGGTTTCTCAAACCGGCAGTGATACATTTCCTGCGCGGCCAAGCTTACGAACCGATAGTGATATGTTATCACTGACGGCTCTAGCCCAAATGGCAGTGGTATGCTCGCAAGGATTGCCTATTGTGTAGTAGTGAGTGCTAGTAGAGCAGACGCCGTTAGAAGCAATTGAGTTGCAAGAGGATCTAACCTACAAGCAGTAGCTGATCAAGATTCTGGATGTGATGGAGTGCAGGACCAGAAACAAGTCTGTTCTCTTTTGCAGAGTTCAGTGGAGCAATCACTCATAGAACGAAGCAACCTGGGAGTACGAAGAGGACCTGAAGGAAGAATTTCTAAACCTATTCCCTAGATTGCCCTGAATCTCGGGGTCAAGATTCTGTTAAGGGGGAGGTTTGTAACATCCCAAAATTTACTCTTTGTTATTAGTTAATAGTGTTTTATTGCAATTTTATGAGTTTTGTGAATTTTTTGGATTTATTGGATTTTTCTAGGATTTATTAAATTATTTTAAATTAAGTATATTAGCCTTTTGTTGAAAACTAATTAAATATAGATAATATTTAAATAATGTTTTGCCAAAAAAAATTTATTTTAGTCCAGAATGTCTCAAAATATTTTTGAGATTTTTCTTGGATTTTTCATATGCTTTTGTTTCCTAAATAAGTCAAAGTTATTTTCTGTATTTATTTTAAATCAGAAAACGCAAGAAAATTGTTAGAACAATATCTGGTCGAGCCTAGCACTGCACGCTTAGGACAAGATCTTTGTATGCCCAAATTTCACTCAAAGAAATCACCAAGACACAGATTCTAGCTCCTCCACCGATCGTTGGATCAAGATCGTGGTCAAGAATAAGCAAAGATTGAAGCAAAACACTAGCAAGGGAGAGCCGTTGGATCAGCATCGCACGGTGGAGATTAGATCCAGTTGTTTTAGCCGTGTTCGATCTGGACCATTGGTTTGATTGAGCAGTTGAGATCGTAGCGGACCTGGAGTGCTTCGTGGCCACTGATTTGGAATCGGACGGTCGATTTGTGCCGTTCCTGTGAAAAACGTGGAATTACTCCGCCGTCTCACCACTGGACTCGGGATGCGTGTCGGGCTTCCACATGCCTGCCAAGGGCTATATAATCCACCACCCTGCGCGCTCCAAGCACATCGCCACTTGCCGCATTGCCTGCCTGTGCCTCGTCGCTCGTGCCGTCGTGATTGCGCTATAGTAGCTCACCTGAGTTCACTACGGTTCTTCCCGTGTTCCACCACCGTCAAGCCATCGTGCGCTGCACTAGTTCCAGCATTGAGATCCTCATGCCAAGTTGCACCAAACCATCCACTTGTCGTCGATGTTCTGCCATCGAGTCACCGCCACCGTGGTCGCCTTCCCCATCCCTGATGAGGTTGCGCCGCTGCACCACCATCGCCAAGATCAAGCATCGTCAGCCATTCAATCTCCTATGGAAGCCTCAGATCAAGCCACCACACATCGTTGAACAGTGAACAACTTGGGTAAATGATCATCGTCCGATCGAAGATGGACACATTGGATTGCGTTGCGTAGGAACACAATTGGTGGCCATTGGATCTATGCCGTGCGGACTACATCACATCTCAGACCAGACTAATCAGGAGTCGACATGTGGCACATGACATCAGCAATGGCATCAGCCGGTGCACAGCACTGTCGAAGGTTAGTGATCGACAACACACTTATGCTCAGGTACCTTTGAGATATGCAGGATGAAGTACGCAATCAGAAACACACAATGTTGACAGGTTCAGGCCTCGTTGATGAGTAATACTCTACTCCTATTCGGCAATGACTGAGATCGATGAAGAGGTTATAGATTGATGTGGGTATCCCTGATTATAAAGAACTATCAATCTAGGGGATGGCTAAACTATGGCTTGTATATGGCTATGCTAAATCACTAAGGGTCGTAATGGTTCCTCCTGACTTCTCGTGGGCTCCTCGTGGACTTGTTCATGGACGACGTCCTCCCTGGTCCTTATATAGTAGCTGGAGTACCGAATCGTAGTCAATGAGGAGTCTTGTTGCCGTTATTATCCCTGTATCGCATCTGAGTTCCCATAACCGTCGGGTGTATTCAAGGATCGGAACTTCCCCTGCAGGGGGATATCCTTTTTGCGTATACCTTATCCCATAGACTCAGGCTAGAGATACACAGAATATCCTGATACTGGTAAGTATGTACGTGACGTGATTTTTGACTTTATGGCGCATGCCCATAACCCATATTTGGATATTTGATAAGCACAGTGTAAATCTATTCAGACAGTTGTGCTCACGGTATTGGGCATAGCTCGTGAATAACAGTCAAGGGTTAGTTGATAAACTGGAAAACTGTATGGGATGGCAGGTTGCCATGTGGAAGGATTAAACTTGACTTAGAGCTGGAAACTTGGTTTACTTGAGAAAGTGTTGAATCTATCTATTACTGTTATTTGTTTTACTCTCTTTTCAAGCTATGTGTCGTACTTGTTCATAAAAACTTTTATTGCAAATGAGCCATGTTAGCCATATCTTTGGAATAAGCCTTGCATATAGCTATATTAGATTGCATTTTGTGCACAACTTGTTGAGTGCTTTTGTACTCATCCTTGCCATCACCAACAACTCAACAGTTGAGGAGTTATCACCCTTGTTGGAGTTCCAGGTGGATACGTGACATTAGGCCCAAGACTTGTCAGTCGCCTGTGGTAAATTGATGAGTCACCAATGTCTTCTACCTATTCCGCTGCATTTGTCTTAGCTTTTATTTTCAATCCAGCCCTACGTGGCTTATTAATGTAAATTGGTCATAAGATCATATAGTTAGTTATATTAATAAATGGAGTATTATTATGCTTATCGCTGTGTATGATGTGATACTTGCCAACATGAGCTGTGTGCACTAGCGTTGATCTAGGGACTGGTCCTGGTTGAACAAAATGTTTTCTCTCGGGTAAGTGATTGTGCAGTAAAGGGGTTGCTTTCTAGCATATTGGGATGTAGTTGTCTTGCCTGAGATAACTTAAGGACTTAATCTTGTGCGCTATTGAACTAGGCCTACCCGTGCAACCACAAGTCTGGTATGGACATACCTAGCTGATTAATTTGCAATGTTTGATCTTGAGTACTGCCAATTGTTGGTGTGGGTTCTGGGATGGACAGGTAGATTCACATGGCTCAAGAGGGAGCCCCGAGGGGTGAAACTTTAGAGGGCAGTACCGAGTTTAGATAGTGCATTGTAAAGGTTTTGTCATGATATCTCTGCGACACACCAAAGGAAGTGTGTTAATATCGATTGCACCAAGAGATGTTCATGTCTTCTGAGTAAAGCTGTACAACCTCTGTAGAGTGTAAAACTATTCGAATAGCCGTGTAAGCAGTCATGGACAAGCCCGGGAATTTCACACAGGGTATAGAGTGTTTCATGAAATGTGGAATTGTTGGGATGTGAACAGGGAGTTCACTGTTGTTTTGTTGTCTAAAGATATACTGTTGAATTTAGTGGTTTGATACTTATTTTGGATTGTATAGGGTGATGCCTCGCCATTCTGTTCATATTGTCTACCATTGATTTACTAGTTATTTATTATCGTTTTCATCAATATGCTTTCAATTTATTTATTGTATTTCAATTCAAGTTATTGCTTTCTTCAAATGAACCATATGATCATCCTTTGTCAAGCTGTTCATGAAAATATTGCATCAATTCCTTACAGCTTGCTAAGTATTTTTTGTACTCATGGCTTTATATTGATCAGTTGCTAAGGAAGGACTAGGAAATAATGAGTATAAAGAAGAGGAGTACTATGAAGACTACGTGGACTAGGAAAGCGTTTCCCTAGACGATTGCCTGTGGCATGTCGAATGGCTCCAGTTATTTATTTTTCGCTGCAATGTTTCATTTGTTTCTGAAGCCATGAGGCATAGATGTATGAACCTTGACCATAAGGTCATTTTCTTTGAATAATAATAATTTTGCTTCTTCCTTGTTAATTCGTTGTATGGGATGATATTTCATCTATGTTGCCACTGTGTGCACTAGCTTGATCCTAGACTAGTGCATTATGCACAGAGGGTTTCAGATTTGCATATCTGGGTCCCGACATTTGAGATTCAATCCAAATGATTTCGTGTACCTCAGAGTCACTCCCCTTAAGGGTGTAAAGAGGTTCCATGCTAAGGGAAAGCTTGCGCCAAGATTCGTCGGGCTGTTCAAAATTCTGAGCTGTCGAGGAGAGGTTGCGTATCATTTGGAGTTGTCGTAGTCGCTGGCAGGGGTGCATGATGTGTTTCATGTATCGCTTCTCAAGAAATGTTTTAGAGTGCCAGCAGAGCAGACGCTGCTAGAAGCAATCGAGTTGCAAGAAGACCTGACCTACAAAGAGCAGTCGATCAAGATTCTGGATGTATGGAGCTTAGGACCAGAAACAGGTCTGTCCGCATTTGCAGAGTTCAATGGAGCAATCACTCAGAGAACGAAGCAACCTGGGAGCACGAAGAGGACCTGAAGGCAGAATTCCCAAACCTGTTCCCTAGATAGCCCTGAATCTCGGGGTCAAGATTCTTTTAAGAGGGAGGTTTGTAACATTCCAAAATTTACATTTTTGTATTATTTAATAGTGTTTTATTGCTATTTGTGAGTTTTGTGAATTTTCTGGATTTATTGGATTTTTTAGAATTTATTTGAATTATTTTAAATTAAGTATATTAACCTTTTGTTGAAAACTAATTATATATAGATAAAATTTAAATAAAGTTTTGCCAAAAATATTTTTATTTGAGTCCAAAATGTCTCAAAGTAATTTTGAGATTTTTCTTGGATTTTTCCTGATATCTTTATTGCCTCAAATAAATCAAACTATTTTCTATAATTAATTTAAATAAAAAATCTGAGAAAATCCTTTCAGACAGTACTGGGCCAAAGCCCAGCACTGTGCGCTCCTGGCCTATGCGTCGCATAGTCCGCACAGCCTATCTTCTAGAAGGTCACCGCTGACCATCGGATCGCGATCGGATGAACCGCAGCAAGCCACATCGCAGCCGAACCCTAGCGCCTTGACGCCGTCAGATCAGCATCAAACGATTGTTGTTTATCATATCAAACCAAAACCCTAATCCATCCCGGCCATTGGATGTGCTGATCGGGAGAGATCGTGCTGCGGTGGGAAATTCGCATGGCCGTCCGATCAAGATTGTGTGGTGGTCGCGTTTCGTCTTTGAGTGTGTTTTGGACACCGCCGCCACGTCGGTTGAGATTTCCAGGGCTGGTACGTGTCGCTCGAGGGCTATTTAAGGCACTGACCCCCCTCCCGAGAATCACCAATGATCGCCGTGTCCATTGCCTGAAGCACCGTCGCCCGAGAAGCCCTAGAGCTCACGCAAGACCTCGCTGGAGTCTGCAAATGTTTACCGCGTTTTCGTCACCGCCGAAGACCTTCTTCCGTCACACGGGTTCCATCTTCGAGCTCCTCGCATCACACCACGTCTTCTCCGCCACTTCTTGGTCACCAGAGGTCCCTGAAGCACTGAGGCAATCGTCGTCGTCTCCAAGTCCGGTAGCACCGCGCCGCCGCATCGCCATCTCTGAATCAAGCAACGTCAACCATCTGATCTACCATGAACACTCCAGATCGGCCCACGTTGCATCGGTAAGTTGTGACCAGCTCTGGTGTTCATCGCCGTTGTATCAGAGACGGACAATCAAGATGAAGCCACATCACTAGGGCAATAGTGAAGTATATCAGTAAGCGTCAACCGTTGGATCTAATCGGAGGGTTGCCACTTGGCCGTGTGGCCGAGATCTGTGGCCATCAGATCTAATCTGGACGGTGCTAAACCTAATCGCGTTGTGAGCCGTTAGATCAGTACCGAGCGAACTAGATCGTGTTCCGGATCGGACCGGTCAGATGTTGACGCGTGTCGCATGACGTTAGCACGACATCAGCTCGGTCCACGGCACAATGCCTCTGGTCCATGGTGAATCGGCCGTATGGTGCACCGAGTCCATAGCATAGTGCCGAAACCACGTGTTAGCTTCTGGTTGGTTCGGGTCCGATGCTGATGTCAGCATGACATCATGATGATGAAATAAATCACATTTTCTTTTATAAAATAATTTGGATATTATTTAATTTCTCGATTTTCTGATTTTTATGATTTTTTAATCTTTCGAGAGCTCGTTCTCCCTCATACGAACTCCGATTGAGGTGATTCAAATTTCTAAAAATTTGTAAAATTGAGATATATCTAATGGTGGCTTTTGTTTGATTTTTGGAGTTCGTTTGCTCTCTGTTTTGGGTATTTATTTTCTTTTCTCTCTCAATTCGCGTAGACGTTGAACTGTGTGACGCATCGGAGGATGATTTGTCACCCCAAGATCAACTTCCAGATCAAGACCAGGAGCTTTGCCATTGCATGTTCTGCTTTGATCATGTTGAGCCCATGTTTATAAAGTTGCTATTTTGTTTTACATTATCGCATATTATTTTATGTGTATAAAGGCTTTGAATCTAACTTGGGATTTAGCTACCATACCTTTTGATCTATACCCTACCTTGTCAATTGTATGCCATGATCTATTTGTCACGCTAGATTGGATGACTATAGTTGATTAATATTAAAGTCCACATGGGATGGTTAGATCGTAATAGATTGCTTAGCTATGTCACGTCATCACATGTACTCGAATCATTGAAAATTAATCTTGACTAGTAGAATATGGAACAATGACATAAACTTGCGTGTCATGTGTCACTACTGCAGAACGGCACATCAGAATCGGTTCTTTTTTATCATTAGAATCGGTTCTAGTCGCGATACGATGTCCTTCGATAGTGATGAGGTGGAGCTATCAGAATCGGTTTTGACCCGATCGTGATAAAACGTCATCAGAATCGGTTCTTTAAGGGAAGTGATTGTGATGATACCATCATCGGAATCGGTTCTTTAAGGGAAGTGATTCGATGACCCCATCATCGAATCGGTTCTTTTAAGAAAAGTGATTTCGATGATATATTCATCGTAATCGGTTCCACAAAAGAACCGATTTCGATGATTGTGTCATCGTAATCACTTTTCTTAAAGAACCGATTTCGATGATAGGTCATCGTAATCACTTCCTTAAAGAACCGATTCTCGATGAGTGTGTCATCGTAATCACTTTTCTTAAAGAACCGATTTCGATGAGGTGGTCATCGTAATCACTTCCTTAAAGAACCGATTCGATGATGGTATCATCACAATCACTTCCCTTAAAGAACCGATTCTGATGACCCATTGGGGTGTGCCATTTTTGCAATTTCTCCAAAAAAAGCACAGATTAAAACAATATGCACAATATATATATCATCACATTCACAACACGTAAGACAGATGCATATATCACATTCACGTAACGTAAACGCTTTAATTACAACACATATATATCATAGTCGTTCACAATAGACAACACAAACATGACAATCAGTACATGGACTTCCTCTGATACATATCACATTGACATATATTATATTGTTTACATATGGACTAGTACGATGCGTCAGGATCTCTAAACCTGCCATCCTCTGATATAACTTCTAACCAAGACCACCGCATAAGTGGTCTCGTAAATTGTTGAGTGCTTTGTTGTCTAAACTCTTCTGGGGGATATTGATCTTCTGCAAAACAGAAATGACTGTATTAATTTCAGTTTCAAAATTTCTATGTAAAAGGCTATGTATATTATTATGCACGTACATAAAATTAGGGAAACATAGATAAGTATTAGGGGGCAATCACAAAAATAGACAGAACTACGAAAGGTGTTTAGAAAATATTTGGATTATAAAAGATTAATTCAAAAGCAGAAAAAATTCCAAATGTGAGAAGCTAATATTCTAGTAAAGACATTGAGTAATGCCTCAATGCGCTGAAAGGACAAATGTAAAAGCTACTCCTTCATGCCATTATATTTGTCTATAGCGTTGTAAAACGTTGTCTAACGCATACGATCAATCACAAATTATAGACGCAATCGCGGGATCAAAAACAATAGACACATAATGTAAGAGGTGAAATTCTCTCGCTTTTTATTGATTCTATCTTTTGATTCTCAAATAACAAATATTTTAAAATAGATACTCCTAAGGCCAAGAAAAATATAGTGATGTAATTTTCTACTAAAATTCAAATGGAACAATATTCGTCATGTAGCACCGCCTTTTAGAAGCTTCACGTTTTGGATTGGACCACACTAGTGTTTCATGTAGAGCTAACTAATACTAGTGCTTTTAGATAATGGCAGTGTTCCAATAGAATTATTTTGTATTACTTCATAAATCTAATACTTGGTCAGATAGAAAATTATACCTTAGGAAATGGTGTGAGTTGTCACCACGATGAGCATGTATTGCATGACATAGAAGCCGAATGGTCACCGCTGCCTGCTGATGGCAATCGCTGAAGAAAGAAAAGAAATTCAGCCCACGAAGATTAGATGTCAAAAAATTAATCATATATATGCTAGGCACTTGTACCTTAAATCGCTTATATCGCAGTTGTCTTGCCCTTTTTGTCGTCGGCGGCCCTCCTTCATCGACATAGTCCGAGAAACCCCTACATACATTGGAGAGCACCATTGAGTCAAAAAAATAAACGTAGTTAAATTCCTCGATGTGTTAGGTTTCAATAATGCGCTTACTTCGCAAAGGAGGCTTGATCACAGATGCCATCGGTCTCTTCTCGATCGAAGTTAAATGTGTAGATCGTGTTTTCACTCGGAACGAGGACGAGTAGAACCCAATGGTTGCTTATTAAATAAAATGTAGTGCAAGGAAATAAGTTCACAGACGGTTTTAAGTGCGCATAAGTAATTGAATCGAAAAGTACTACTTACTCGTGGTACGGCAATACAATGAAGTCCTTCTTCGACTCAGCTTGCAATA
This sequence comes from Guadua angustifolia, assembly GCA_036346375.1. Lineage (NCBI taxonomy): Eukaryota > Viridiplantae > Streptophyta > Magnoliopsida > Poales > Poaceae > Guadua > Guadua angustifolia. The sequence goes on from CM070522.1 coordinate 20,452,731, forward strand.
CCCCCTTGATGTAGCTAGCAACGAACCCCGGTTGAAGCCTAGCCATGATCGCAGACACAAGCTCGGGGTCGACAAACCCAACTTCGTGTAGATTCGTCACGGCTCGTTGTCTCATTATCCTGCAACTCGTGTTGAATGTGAGAAAACATAATGCAAAATCCTATAAAAGTCATGAGCGCAAGCTATATGGTGTGATACTCACAGCGTCCATGATCGTAAAGTAGAAATATCGACGGCTTTCATTTGGTACACACGAATAGATCCTCAAACCGACGGGAATGTTCCATTCTCCTCGCGGTGAAAATGTACCATTTTATACTTCACGCTGAAGTCGACTCGACGCTCTTCCCCTTCACCTTATCAAGGTACCATCCATGGAGGAGGCGAGTCCACTTGCCTAGCTCATTCATTTCAGGCGATGCAATCAGGGCTTTCCATGCTCAGAGGCCTTATAATCATACAGGTGCCTGTGGCTGTGGCCGACTCTTCTTTCGGGCCAAGGAGTGTCCGAGGTCGGGCAATGGGCTTTTCAGTACCTTAAGGGCGCTGTGGCTCTCTGCTGCCTTTGCCCTCTTGGCGGAAGGAGTCTCGGAGGCCTCTTGTGGTTGTACGGAGTCTCTGAGGCCTCTGTGGTTCTACGGGAGCGTAGCAGGAGCGAGCGGTGTAGCAGAGCAGGATCAAAGCGCAGGAGTAGGAGCAGGAGCAGATCAGAGCGCAGAGCAGAGGAGAGGAGCAGCGAGGAGGAACCTACGAAGCACGATATATTTAACTTATCGCAGAGTATCGAATGGTAGAGAAGACGGAGGGACTTTTTACCTTGACCAAGACGACACCCGTCGTGGGCCACTTGATGAACGATATGCGTGCTTGCCCGAGAGTGGTGATATCTTCTGGGGGGAAATCGAGCACATGTGATAAGAAGTCTTCGTGGACGAGTCCACCGCACCCTCATGTAGCCCTTCCCCACAGCCGACCATGCACAAGGTCGGTCTCGTTGCATGGAAATGCAACCTCACAGGCAACCTTGACGGAAATCCATCCTCCGTCAAGATGGTGAGTCGGCACTTCGCAGCACCGCAAGAAGTGTACAACTTGAGGAAAAACATTGCGGAGTTACACTCGTAGCTTGAACTCAGAAAATTAATTATTACCTTCACCGGGACCGGTCAGATCATTTTGGAACCGCAATGATAGGTCGGGCACGACTTTCTACGAGAGTCGAGGGCATCCGGCTCGACTGGGAAATCATCGCCATCATCTCGCCCTCAGCGATCCTCACGTGCCGCCATCTCCCCCTCATCTCCCTCTTATCTCTTCCTCACGTGCCAAGATCTCCCCTCATCTCCTCCTTAATCTCCTCCCACCGCCTCCCTTAGTGCGTTGAGGCGCCCCGCACGTGCTCGCCATGACCTTGAGTTGGCACTGCAGAGTCATCTTGAAAGTAGGACTTCTTCGTGTGTCCCGCCTTACGGCAAGCACCCGCCTTATGGTCGGACTTCCCGATCGCAGACGACGTGATGTCCTGCGACCCTTGGCTCAAGAAGGTCCCCCGTTTTTCACCGGCTTACCTCTTCCTGTAATAAGCTTAGTACTAATTAGATTTGAAATACAACAAGTTGGGTCAATTGTATTGTACTAAGTTAGATGTCTTACGATGGTAGAGACGACTTGAGCGGTAGAGTGGTTTGCAACTACAAGCTGCCCGTCAGGGTTTTTTGTCCTCGCTAATACCCGCTATGCGTCTCGCCTCGATATGTGGGAGTAAGGCATCACCATCCGGAGTTAGCGACTCTCGGCTTGTCGCGCCCACTCGCCTTCTTCCCTCATAGCCGCATGTACCGAGGTGGTGCGGGTGCGTGTTAAGCCTCGACAGCGGTGTTCTCTCTCTCACCGCTGCCTCGGCGCATTCTTCATCCTCGTGAACTCCGCCCAAACATCGTGGGTCACAAATGGATACTTCTAATGGTGTACGGCCTTTCAAAGACGCATCACTGTGCATAAGGGTCTTGAAGTGCCTCAAGGCCACACCCATCCTATTCAAGGCACTGCCTCATTGTGGGTTCATCGTCTCCGCTCTATAATCCATTTACTCTTAACCTCGCCCCACAACCGATTCTTCGCTTTCGCCACGACATCCTTTCTCCAATCCTTAATTGTTATGGGCACTCTCCTCACCAATTGGCCAATAAATGACCCAGATCGCCCTTGTACTTAGGAGGGCCCGTGCACTTCCCCGGCATTGAAGCGAGAACTGCTGCTTCTCCTCAGAGCCCCTTTGTTTGGTCCTCGGCTCTTCCTCACCTTACTCGCCCTTGAGTAGTTGGAACCATGCTCGCCCTCAAAGAAGACCTTCTACTGTCTCATGCGACGAGCCGATGCTCTCTAGTTGCGACATTTTGAGTTTTCTTATCCGACAAGTTTCAGATTTCACAACATCAACAGAGAATATGAGCATTAAAGTACTAATGCAAGAATAGCAACACAAGAAGGTCAAGTTAGTGTTTACATAACATGCAATATCTGCTGACCAACTAAATACGCACCAACGATAACCCCTAATCTCTAAATAGGTTTGGTCCTAATCCCATTCGAGGATATAGAGTTGGGCAAGTTGTTGTAACAACTCAGTACATTTCAAGAAGATCTTCGCCGTTCTCCGTGATACACGCCTCGACAACAGTCAAGAGGGTGTGTATCCGGAGAACACCAGGAAACGCTATCAAATCAACTCAAGTTGTACAACATAGCTCAGAACTTGCCCAACCACATATCTCGAACTCGCCCAAAAACGTGGACAATTCGAGATCGCCGCTTATAAATATGCTATTCCAAAGATATTTATAAATAAGCACTTTAACGGGAGACGAGGTTACGCAACCTAAACTCTAACATATGCCGAGATAAAAACAAAAGTAATATGCTAAAAGTAAACACATGTCTAAACAAAATTAATATGCCGTAAAATAAGCCATTAGCAAAACTGTGATTCAGATATCTACATATAACAAAATGGAACTTAACAAAGACTTGTAAAATATAGGACACACAGTTCGTAAATTTACCACATTGAAATCTATATATTGTAGAAAATGACGACATTGTATGCTCCTAATAATATAGCACCATTTCTATAACCGATAGCACGCAATTCAATACTTAGAGTGTAAGAGCAAGATCTTTATGATTAACCCAAATAATAATACGATTACATATACATGTTTCAAAATTGACCAATCTAACATAATTGAGAAGATGACACAAATTATGTAGACTATGGCATTCAGAGATGAAACATGTCTACCATGGCCGAAAGAATGTAATATATTTATAGATGTTTGCTCTCAGATTTTAAGCGCTTGAAAGAAGATTAGAATCTTCACTTCAATCACAAATAGGCTAGACAAATTAATTCAACAAATTGGGCCTTGAACCCTTACCACCTTAGCACAAGAATGATTGTTTTATTCATCGTTATAAGCACCTAAGCGCAGTAATGAACTTAGGTCTAACAGATGTGATAACCCAACATCAAGAAATGGACTTATCGACAAGAAAGTACCAACAAGAATGAATTTTAATCGAGAAATTTAGTCCTCGCAAACAGCTTAAATATCTAACCGAACTCGCTAATGTTCAGATCAAGAACAAGGTATTTCAAAGATGCGACTCATCGATCAACAATTTATCAATTTGGCTAGTTAAATAAATCAATTCTTTCTAACAAGTGATCTACCGCTCAAGGCCTAATTCATTTCATTAATTGTCATGATCATAAGATAACCCAATATCATCACAGAGCAAAACCTCCTTCACCAAAGAAGAATCAAGTGCAAGATCAAAGTGGCAAACGAAATGCGATCGGGAGACTGAATCCCACCGGGAGGAGAGGTCGGCGACAAAGTGAAGATGGCGTGGCGGTGATGTTTTGAAGACCGGAATCCCACCGGGAGCGGGCGGCGGCGGCCGGGCGGTGTGGGGTGGCGTGGCGGGGCCCCTCGGCGACGGCGACGGGGGGAGGCGCCCTCGAGACGGCGACGGGCGGGAGGCGCCCGGCTACGACGGGCGGGAGGCGCCTTGCGAAAGGGTTAGGGTTAGGTTAGCGTGAGCAGGGTCATGCGAATGGGTATGGGTAGGGTTTTAAGAATTATGCTAGTCATTAGTATCACTTTTTAAGAAAACCGATAGTGATGCTTAACCATTAGTATCACTCTTTTAAGAAAACCGACATCGATGCTTCATCATTAGTATCACTTTTTAATAAAACCGACATCGATGCTTTATCATCACTTTTCTAATAAAACACCGATGTTAGTCATTAGTATCACTCTTTTAAGAAAACCGACATCGATTCTTTATCATTAGTATCACTCTTTTAAGAAAACCGACATCGATGCTTCATCATTAGTATCACTTTTTAATAAAACCGACATCGATGCTTTATCATCACTTTTCTAATAAAACACCGATGTTAGTCATTAGTATCACTTTTTAATAAAACCGACATCGATTCTTTATCATTAGTATCACTCTTTTAAGAAAACCGACATCGATGCTTCATCATTAGTATCACTTTTTAATAAAACCGACATCGATGCTTTATCATCACTTTTCTAATAAAACACCGATGTTAGTCATTAGTATCACTTTTTAATAAAACCGATATCGATTCTTTATCATTAGTATCACTCTTTTAAGAAAACCGACATCGAAGCTTCATCATTAGTATCACTTTTTTAATAAAACCGACATCGATGCTTTATCATCACTTTTCTAGTAAAACACCGATGTTAGTCATTAGTATCACTTTTAATAAAACCGACATCGATTCTTTATCATTAGTATCACTTTTTTAATAAAACCGATATCGATGCTTTATCATCACTTTTCTAATAAAACACCGATGTTAGTCATTAGTATCACTTTTTAATAAAACCGACATCGATTCTTTATCATTAGTATCACTCTTTTAAGAAAACCGACATCGATGTAGTTTATTACACTATTTCTTTTCGTACATCCGCAAGTTCTGAATTTTCAGCATTTCATCAAAGAGAGAAAATGGCATAACTTTGTCATACATTGTTGAAATTATTAGAAATTTTGCGTAAACATATTTCAGATACTCGCAAAACTTTTCATAAAATAATTTTTGGAAAAAGCGACCTCATTCAAGAAATATGCCAAAATTCATTTCAGAGACATGATTTGTGCGAAGCGAGAAAAGTCAAAACTTTTTCAAATTAATCTGGAATTGTACGAAAATTTCCGTAAATGAACTTTCGACTATTTACAAGCTTTCCCAACAATAATTTCGTCAAATGGAATTTTCTTTCACAAATTATGGCACAAAGTGCAGCATAAAGAGAAATTGCATGCATTTCCATCAAGCCTCCAAACAGCAATTAATCACCTTGGATTTACAATACTATTTTACATACATTATAATAGTCCATTTATTTACAATATTGCCCTTCATGATGATCTACTCGCATGTAATTGGCTCCATGTGTGTCGCCATCCCCGCTAAGACAAGCCCCATCTCGCAAATGAAGGTATCTCATCGAATTGGTTATACTCTTCTTCATCTACAACATCTTCAACTCCTACGATCCGCCTCTTGCCATGAAGAACGACGGCAACCTTGGATTGGCCGGATCGCAAGACGTAAAAGACTTGAGTTGCTTGCTTCGAAGGACAAACGGATCATCTTTGTAGGCTAGTCTCATCGAGATCCACAATAGTAAAGCCTCTCTTGTCGACCTTCACTCCATGTGGAAGTCGCATCCACTTACATCGAACAATGGAACTTGGTATATTCCGTAATCGAGCTCCCAAATTTCTTCGATCATCCCATAGTAGGAGTTCATTATGTTGGGGAGACTGCTGAAAGTGATGATCATCGAGAAAGCATTTATACTCACACCACTGCTTTTGGACAAGATTTTGGCATCTTGACTCTCAAAGGTAAAAGGTGTAACCATTAATATCGCACTTCGCCATGTCTCAGACATTAAATCTTGGTCCGTCACCAACCATTTTACATTCTCAAGAAGGAGACCTCCGCTTTTCTTTTGAACCATGTGAGGAATCGATCATTGTGTTTTCAGCGATGGAAAGCTCATCCATTTGTGGATTCTCTTCCGTAATATCAACTTATGCTGCCGATGTATGGATCTAACTTCGCTTATTCTCGCAAGATCGTGAAATGCGCCTTGCAATACATATCAAACTCTGACTCATTAGTTTGGACCCAACGGTTCCTTTACCAAAGAAGTCGCCTCATGACGAGATACAGAACACCGATTGCTTGTCTTTACCCGTAGTCCACGCAAAACTCAATAACCTCTTCATCCATAACCTTCAACAATACTACCTCAAAGCTTCGATCGATTCCTCACGACGACTTTAATATACCCATGTACCTCTCGAACGGATACATGTAACGAGGAAAGCGGGTCCACATATCTTAATCTCTCGACAAGGTGAACAACAAGGTGGACCATTACGCCAAAGAACGACGGTGGGAAATGCATCTCAAGGTGACACAGAGTCGCACCACCTCACTCTGTAAGTTGTCTAGTACATCGGGTCAATAACTTTGCAGAGATCGCATTGAAGAAATAACACAACTTTGTGATTGCCAACCCGACATCCTCTCGGGAGAATATTTCGATTGCAACGGGAGCATTTGGGTCATCAAGACATGGCACTATGGGACTTCATGCCCAACAACTTCAAATCATCCATAGACACAAGCTTCTTAATGTTCATGAGTAGCCGATGGAACTTTAATACTTTGGAGACATTTGCAGAGATCTTCTTTCTCCTTCTTGGACAGGTGTAGCATGCAGCAGGATGTACGGTCTTTTCCATCCTCCTCTATCACCGCAAGTCCGGCCCCGATTCCCATGTAGGCCATGTCGCGACGAGCATTGACACCATCTTTGGTCTTCCTGTATGTTCAGCAGATGCCAACCAAGTTGTCGCAGACATTCTTCTCAACATGCATGACATCAATACAATGCCGACATCTAACTCCTTCCAAAGACGGTAAGTCCTAGAATATTGACCTCTTCTTCCAAATGGTCCTAGGATCTAACAGATTTACGGCTCTTTCCGCATCAACATCGATATCCTCTACACGTGAATACACTTGGCTTCCACTCATAGGTCATGTGCCGAACGGCTTCCTCTTCCCATCAAATTTGTCATCCATCTTACAGATCGATGACTTCGAGGTAGAAACCCACGGTGACCCATATACACGCTTTTCTTGGAATTCGCACCATAGACTCTCGCCTCTTCACAAATAGGACACGCTTTGGCTCTTTCAGATCAGAATCGCCAAATTACCAAGGGCCGGAAATCATTTATGGTGCAAAATACCATAGCCCGTAGGGTGAAATGCTCTCTTTGTACGCATCCCACACGATTTACCCCTCATTCCACAATTTTACCAAATCCTCGATCAATGGTGCAAGGTACACATCAATATCATTTCCTACCGTTTGGGTCCCGAGATTAGTAATGACATCATGATATACTTCCGCTTCATGCATGTACCAAGGAGGGAGGTTGTAGATACACACATGAATCGCCAGTGTCAGGACGATCGCTCATGTTACCAAACGGATTCATTCCGCTTGGACTCAACCCAAATCTTATGTTCCTCATTTCGCACCAAACTCCTCATGTTTCCAATCGATGTTTCTCCATTGAGCCGAATCAGCAGGTGTCTCACTTGCCATCTTCCTTTCGAGACTCGTAATGCCAACGCAACAATTTTGCCTCTCTCGGATTTGCAAACAACCGCCCAGACGGGAATGATGGGCAAGTACCACAATACCTTGGCGGTGCACCTTTAGTGATGACCTCTTCACCGTCGTTGTTCCGCTCTTACGCTTCTTGTCGTTACGCTTCTCCTTTTGTTTGTACCGGGCACACCGCAAACCGGACAAACGTGCAGCCCCGATGACAAGCGCTAAGACAAGATGCAATCATTCGACATGCATGTATCCTTTCTATTTCCATTCCCATGGGACATAGTAGCTTCTTCGCTTCATAAATGCTTGTTGGCAACTCGCTTCTCCTAAGCAGATCCGATAGAAGAACTAGTAGTGCATTGAAACTTGTATCCGTCCAACGGTGTTTTGCCTTCGCTCGAACAATGCAAGGACCGAACCCAACCTGGTGTATTCCGCTTTGCAACCCGTGAACAAGTGGTTTGGCATCGCCTTCTATCAAGCTTTTAAACTTTTCAAACTCTCTTTCCGTAATTACCTCCACATCCCGCAACATTTGCTCCAAATTATCCTCCTCAAACATATCATCGCAACTCGCCATCCGGTTCCACCGTATCTTCGTTGTATATCGGAGTGGTACTACCGCCTCCCGTGATGGATCCAACATGTGTAATTCCTCACGGCCACGCCGAATCGTGGTCCTCAATTTGAGATGAGTTGTTAAATCTCCTCGATTGGTGCAATCAATGCAAGGACAATATATGAAGTTTACACCCTCCTCACCATGTCGCCTTCTCGCAATTTTTTGAACTCCTTAACACCCTCTCAAATTCAGCACTCACACGGCTTTTCCGATACATCCATTCCTCACGGTCCATCTCGCAATTAAATTTCGCACAATAAATTAAGGAAAAATCGAGCAACAACTAGCTATAGCTATTTTAAATATTGAGACATCATTTCAATTAATATTACCTTTGCAAAATAGTGGATGTGTTCCAAGATATATAAATGTACTCACGATCGATACCTAGCTTCTTCCCCGGTTTAAAGCTTCCGCCAATTCCTACATAAGAGACATAAATTTTAACAACAACAACGATATCAAATAATCTAATTATATAGCTAGTGCAAGAGCTTGCAAATCTTTCTACTACAACTAAACAAATCAAGGGTACCAACGATGACTCCTAATCTCTAAATAGGTTAGGTCCTAATCCCATTCGAGGATATATCGGGCAAGTTCTTAAGCGTTGTACAACTCAGAGAAAATTTCAAGAAGATCTTCTCACGTTCTCCGGATACACGCCTCGACAACAGTCAAGAGGGTGTGTATCCGGAGAACACCAGAGAGACGCTACCAAATCTACTCAAGTTGTACAACACATACCAGAACTTGCTCGAATATATATCCTCGAATTGTCCAAAAACGTGGACAATTCGAGATCGCCATTATAAATATGCCCTTTCGCTCAGATATTTATAAATAAGCATCCTCGAACGGGAGACGAGGTTACGCCGCCTAAACTCTAATAACAAGCTACTACATGATAGCAATAATAATTCCATATATATAAACAGAGATCGTGACTACAAAATTAAATAGATATGCGCTTGTCAAATAAAGAGTGTGAAATCTGAAAGCACGTACACAATTCCAAAGGCAACCTAAACTTTATTGACGACATATCGAAATTACCAGAGCAAAATTGAAGGGTTTAAAGAATTGCTGCTCACATTTTGAAGAAAACCGCAATAGAGGGCAAAAGAGGGAATCTCCTCAAGATAGGGTTTCAATTTTGCCCTCTTAATACCCACCCATGAGGACTTCAAATTTTTCACCCAACTATTGCTTCCAACCACACAATATGAGCTATTTTCTGGTGGCGGGAGAAATCTCCTCCGAGCAAAAACAGAGAAGAGTTCAAGGCGAAAGTGGTATATATAACCTAGCGAGGCACATCGAATCGGTTCTTTTCAAAGCGATATCGATGTGCACGCCATCAATAGATAAGCACGAGCACATCGTAATCGGTTCTTTTCAACAAGTGATAGTGATGTGCACGGTCATCACTATCGCTTCTATAAAAAGAATGATAGTGATAACCATATGCACATCGTAATAGGTTCTTTACTAAAAGTGATAGTGATGTACGGTCATCGTAATCGGTTCTTTTCATAGAAGTGATAGTGATGTGCACGTGATCATCACTATCACTTCTATGAAAAGAACCGATTCGATGACCGTGCACATCACTATCACTTTTAGTAGAGAACCGATTCGATGTTCCAGTTACATCACAATCACTTATAATCTCGTAACCGATAGTGATTATTACTAACACCCTTCCGAGGTTACTTATCACAATCGTTTTTTCCGAAAAACTTAAGAACCGACACAGATAAAGTGATAGTGATGTGTCGTTTCTGTAGTAGTGTGGTCACACAAAGAGATTGAGTTGTTGTGGCGAGGAGGTCACGCAATGATGTTGATTTGTGGATAGCACATGGTGCTTGGTAATCAACTGGGTTGGTAATCACTTAGATCGAGGCAAGTGGCAAGGGGCAAGTATGCCAAGGTGGGCGGGCCCGATGGGTTGAGGGTATGTGCAAGTCTTGCTTTGATCACCCTAAGGACTTAACCTTGCGAGCCTTTGATCTGAGTCAATCATGCAACCACATGTCTGTTATGCGGCAGCCTAGCTGACTAATTTGCAATGTCTTAGCTTTAGTACTACTTTGGTGGTGTGAGTCCTGGTTCACAGATGAATTCACATGGCGCAAGATGGGGGCCCTGTTGTGGTGGTTCAGCCCTTCAGTGTTGAAACCTCAGCGGGCAATACTGGGTTAAGGCAGGGCATTGTAAAGGCTTTGTTATGATCATTCGCCTGTGTGGTGCATGGTTGTATCATGTGGGTAAAGTGCATAACCTCTGCAGAGTGTAAATCTATTCAAATAGCCATGCTCACGGTACTGAGCATAGCTCGGGAATACAGTCAAGGGTTAGTTAATCAATTGGACAACTGAATGGGGTGGCAGGTTACCATGTGAAAGGATGAACATGGCTTAGGATTGGAAACTTGGTTTACTTGAGAACCAATGAATCTATTTACTACTATTATTTGTTTTACCACTTTTCAATCTATGTATTGTATGTGTTCATAAATGCCGCTTTACTACAAATAAGCCATGTTAGCCGTTCCTTTGGAATAAACCTTGCATATAGCTATGGTAGAGATTCATTCTGTGCACAACTTGTTGAGTGCTTTTGTACTCATCCTTGCCATCACCAACAAATCAATAGTTGAGGAATCGTAGCCCTTGCTGGAGGAGGAGTTCCAGGTGGACATGCGTAACTCGGCCCAAGCCTTGTCAGTCGTCTGTGGTATACTGATGAGTCACCAACGTCTTTTGCTATTTTCGCTGTATTTGTCTTAGTTTTATTTCTAGTCTAGCTATGCGTGGTTGAATAATGTAAGTTGATCATAAGATCACACGCTTAGTTATATTAATAAATGGAGTCCTATTATTCTTATCGCTGTGTATGATGTGATACTTGCCAGTGTTGAGCTGTGTGCACTAGCGTTGATCCAGGGACTAGTGCGGTAAACACAATGGGTTCGAATTGGTGAATTTGGGCCCCAACAATGCGTAATGTAAGCTGAAGCATAAAAGAAAATGATTTGCATTTCTGGAAGCACTACTACACAAAAGCTCATCACAGACGGTTTTGTGAACCGTTTGTAAGCAAGTGTTAGTGATGACAAAGAGTCATTGTAGACGGTTTTCCAACCATCCGTGAAAAAGCTCATCATAGACGGTTCCACTTACGAACTGTCTGTGATGTGGTATCATCTCAGACGGTTCCACTTACCAACCGTCTGTGACGGGGTATCATCTCAGACGGTTTGACTTACAAACCATCTGTGAAGTGGAATATACCACAGACAGTTTCAATTTGAAACCGTCTATGATGATGCCCTCATCATAGACGGTGCCACAGTGGAACCATCTGTGATCTGTGCCTATTCACAAATGGTTTTTCATTAGAACCGTCTGTGATGTTGATTTTCTATTTTATACTAAATTTTAATATATTGGCTAGCCTCAGGAATTGCTAGGCATGCCCTTTGAAACAAAAGATAGTGCACAGTATGACCAGCATATTATTATGACATAAATTTAAAAAATGTACTCCAATCACATGTTACACAACATACAGCGCATCCATTTCATAAATCAACTCACATCGCACATTACAACGTATGTATAGCGCATCTATTTTAGAAATCAACTCACATATGTACTAACCAATTGGATTCAGAAGTAGAAATGACAAATTCACAGCACAAGGTTCACAAATTAATCTAAATGTATGGTAAGTAACAAATTCACAACTCATGATTCGTTGAGCCCTGAGTAGCATCTGCCCTTTGGATTTAAGACCTCATACAGCAAGAAGGCACAGAGCTATCCTCCAATTGTTTGTAGGTCAGCCTGTTCCAACGCAGATTCAACGCATCGCCAAGCCTGTCAATGAGAAGGGTAAAGTCTCGCGTGTATATAAATTAAGTAGAGACAATTGTTGCAAGATTGACAGACCTGTATGACATTGGTCTGTTGGGAACCAACGAGGAGTGCCATGTTGTGGCAAACATAGAATCCACATAGGTCAGTACCCTTTTTCTGTTGATGGCACTGCCAAAACATAATAGGTTAATTAGTTCCGAAGGTATTATTATGGAGTATGAAGGATTATTGCGTATACTATTGGATACCGGAAACTTAAAAGTATGTGTTAGAGTGGCTAGGCCCTTCTTGTGTGGCCCTCCCCTCGATTTGTAGACACCGAATGACGTGTCGAGAAAATCTCCGATAGGCTTTAAATCGTGGGTGCCACCCTTTTTGGAATCAAGGTAAATTACTCGGTTCTATCTTGGTATAATTATGAGTAGAACCCAGTGATACCTACACAGGTATGTCGTCATGGTCACTGAACCTAACTTCGAGTTGTGATATATAGTAGAAATCAATGAGTATAGCATCTAGACGAAGCACTTACCTCGGGTTGTAGGGTAAAAGTATGAATTTTTTGTTCAAATGAGTCGCAAAGATTTTTCCATGTACTGTGAGATCTAATTCTTTATTTTCATCCATGGTTTGCTTGGACACCATGTGTGGGTCGGTGAAACCTACCGGTTGTTCCCTTGTTGTTGCTTCCAGGATCATATATCTACATATACAAATCAAGGATGATATATATATGACATTTATCGGTGTGTCAGAAATGTAGATGGTGATTGCACACACTTACATTGTCCAACATCTTATGAGTGAGGCGTCAAACGCTCTGAGGTTATACATAACGAACAAGTCAATGAAGCCGACCACAAAGATGCCATCTAAAAACTGGTGTAAGAAATACTCCTCCTTGAAGCTCACCGTGATACTCGCTATCTGTTGTACCACCAGCTTGTTGGCTTGTTGCATGTACCAATTTTGCAATGTAACGTAGGCTAATGAAAGCGTCTCCTTGTGCTCATCCGGTACGAACGGTTGCCCCAGCTCGAATTGCCGCACCAATGGGGCAAATGGAAAGTTGTCAGCTGACATGTTGAATTTTGATTTGCCTTTGTCTCTACGTCCCCTTCTACCAAACTTCATCTTCACAGGAGACGAGTGGGCCCTTACTGTAGTAACGGTCTGCGCATGACCGAACACGATAGCCAATTTGGTGGGCTCCTTCAGTGCATGGCATGGCTTCGGTAATGCTAGTAGCTCTGGCGCATTATATGGTGCCTCTTGGACTGCTTGTAGCTTCAGTGCTCCTGGGTGGGCATTGAAGGAGATGTCCTTCTTGGGCCACTGAATGAATGTGCCGATGGCATCCCCTAGTGTGATGATCTCGTCGTTTGGGAGGATGTCCAGTGTGACGGCCTTGAAAATTTTATGTACACCGTCGACATGGACCTTTGCATAGCTCGGCTCTAAAGTATGACCGTGTATGACTGCCCCTACACCGGATGCATACGCTTGTCCCCAAGCAACCTGCAGGGCAACAGAGCTGTTGGCAAGCCTCACTTGCAGATTGCAAGGCAAGGGCACCTACATAAGGGTACATAAGTAATTAGTTAACATGTCCAACATTAAAAGTGTAGGTAAGGAGCATTGCAGACATGTTACTAGGGTGTCATCAGGAGGAAATCTGGCTTCATCCATGTTCGTCTCAGGAGCGGACGCGCAGCTGCTCCGAGGTTGGTTGGGCTGAACTGCGCATGTGCTTCTTGGGCTAGCACGTTCCGTGCCTACCTCTCCTCAGCCACCCTTTGCTCTAGCCTTTCCTCAAGGCTTCATAGCTGATTATCAAACTATGCTCTAAGTCTTTCCTCAACCCTTTCCTCAATGAGGGCTACTAGCTGTTCCTCACACTCAGCTTTGCTTCTCTTCCTACTCTGGAACGTGGCCGAGTCCTGCGGGAATCCCAATTTCCAAGGAACAAAAACACCTAGGCCTCTGGTGCGACCTGGGTGCTCCTTGTTTCCCAAGGCCGTGGAGATCTTTCTCTCTGTTCGAAGTGAAAGAGCTTTGAGAAGATTCCATGCTCAACGATATTAGGCGTTGGACACTTCCTCATCAGTGGGGTCTACAAAGGACACACCGCCCGAGAAGTGTGATGTGACCGCGCTCTTACCCAGTTTTGGGCACGTGGGTCCACGATCGAGGCAAATGGCAATGTGACCTCCTTCTGGACTGCCTTGTCGTCCTCCCTCATCCATTGCATCATCTTACCCGCATACCTAGTTGAGCCGAGTCTGTGTGGGTGTGTGTTTTTTGACTAGACGGTCTTGTGTGCCGTGCTTTGAAACATGAACTCTTTCGTCATCTTCAACTCAACAGATTATCCCCAAATGTCTTCAGAGATGAACCTGTACTTCTGGAATGGAGTCATTTCCTTATTGACGTAATTAGCAACTAGGATGCTCTTGAAGTTCTTCCACGCCTTTCCCGCCACTAGCAACGCATACTGTCGCAGTGCAGGCATGACGTCTTGTGGAAGCTCGAATGATGTGAATATTTTTGTCACCAGGTTATCACACTCCTCATCTGTCAGCGTCTTCCATGATGGATAGGTGATGGAGACCCGTTCATGCCCAACGATCACGCACATGGCCTGGAAAGCTGCCGCAACCTTTGGAGGCGCGGTAGGGGCACCATCATGCGGATCGACTGCCGTGATAAGCCCTCTTGCACTGCACCTGCTTCTTTCTACGTTGGGCGCGTCATTAGATACCTTCGGCACCGAGGATTGAGGAGACGCCATCTTGTATGATGCAAGGTTAAGCTAGAGTAGGTAAGTTAAGAGAAGCAAATTTAAGAGAAGGTAAGTTAAGAGGTATGTACATGCAACACCAGTCGGACAAATTGAATGAAGATTGTATTATATTGCTCTAAGATAAGGGTTGGTTGAAGATTTTAAACCTTCAAGCTTAATCACGAATGGGCTAACAATTAATTTAGTGAATAAGGCCTTGAACCCTTACCACCTTAATATGCAAATTAAGCACTTGCTAACTGAATCAACAAAATACTACTAGTTCAGCATTTTAACAATATGATTCCGTCGTAGTACAACAACACTAGAACTAATCTACTCAATTAACCACACTAGTAATAGTTAAGATAACAAAGTGTATGTAGCTAAGCATGTAAATAGCACAGTACTATATAACAATCAAGATATAATCTAATCAACATTTAAGCGTATGGTTCAAGGCCTAGTGCACAGAAATAAATGTTCTAGTCATCAGAATACCCATTATCATCATGGAGAAAGCAAGGCAACAAAGAAATAGACGGGGGGAGGGGGGAGGTCACCATCGATGGAGAGGGGAGACACCACCTAGGGGGAGGGGAGACACCACCGCGGGGGAGGGCATGGCCGAGCGGGGTGGTGCCACCGAGGGGGAGACCATGGCCGAGGGAGGGCACCACCGAGCTAGGGCGAGGGCGTGGCCGACAGGGGAGGGTGACGCCGATGGGGAATGGCACGGCCGAGGGGGGAGGGCACGACCGAGGGGGGAGGGCATCGCCGAGGGAGAGGGGCTCACGATAGCTAGGGTTGCAATAAACTAAGTATGCGCGGGTCTTGGTGAAATGGCAAGCGCACGATTTATTGAGTGGCGCAGGAAGACCATCCTAGACAGTTCTGGGATTGAACCATCTGGGATAGAGTCATCCCAGATGGTTTAATCCCAGAACCGTCTGGGATGGGCCATTGTATTATTTTTTGCCGTGCAAACATATATGTCATGTATTAAAATTAATCATACTACATACATCTCGTTTTGTACATGCTACGTAGGAACACAGGCCCGCACATCTTTATCTCCCTCACAAGGTGAACAATGAAATGGACCATGATATCGAAAAACGATGGAGGGAAATACATCTCAAGATTACATAGAGTCATTACCACCTCGGCCAGCAGAGCATCAAGTCCTTCAAGATCGATGACCTTCTGAGCAATTGTGTTAAAAAAATATCACATCCTTGTGATTATCTCCCGAACATTGGTCAGTAAAATACTTCTAATTGACACAGGGAGCATCTATGTCATAAGCACATGGCAATCATGGGACTTCAAGCCAGTTAAACTCAAATCATGCATCGAAACAAGTCTCTTCATGTTAGATGAGTAACTGGACGGAACTTTCACACCATGCAAGCACTAGCACAATTCGGGTCTCTTGGCCTTGGACAGAGTGTAACAAGCAGGCTCACAGTATGTTCAGCCTTTATTAGTCTCTTTCGGTGCTAACTCAAGTCTGATGCCTATATCAACCAAGTTAAACTGTGCATTCATACCGTCCTTTGTTTTACCCTTAATGTTCGGTAAGAGACCAATCAAGCTATCACAAACATTCTTCTCTACGTGCATTATGTCGATGCAGTGCTGAACTTCTAGGTGCTCCCAATAAGATAGGTCCCAAAATATTGATCTCTTCTTCCACATGCTTTTCTCATGGGTCCTTGATTTACGTCCCTTTCCTAGCGCAACATCCAACTTCTTAACCATATCATGAATGTCTGTCCCACTTAAAGGCTTTGGAGCTAAAGCGTCTTCGGTGGTGCCGTCGAATTGTTTCTTCATCTTGCGGTATGGGTGATTTCTTCGAAGGAACCTACGGTGACGCATGTACATGGTTTTGCATGAGTGATTTATCTAGACACTCTCGGTGTCATCCAAGCAGTGAGTACATGCTTTGTCTCCTTTTGTACTCTACCCCGACAGGTTAACAAGGACAGGATAATCATTTATGGTGTAGAACAACAAAGCAAGAAAGTGAAGTACTCGCTTAGAGCATCCCATACCGCACCCCTGTGAGCCCGCCATGTGTTGAGATCTTCCACCAATGGTGCTAGGTATACATCAATATCGTTACCAGATTGCTTCGGACCTTCGATGAGTATAGACTTCAATATGTACTTTGGCTTCACACACAACTAAGAAGGAAGGTTGTACACACAGAAATTTATAGGCCAAGTGCTATGACGGCTGCACATGTTACCGAAATGATTCATTCCATCTGTACTCAATCTGAACCTTATATTCCTCAGATCCACTGTGAATTCTTCAAACCTCCTATCAATGTTTCTCCATTGCATCGAATCAGCAGGGTGCCTAGTCATTCCATCGTTCTTATACTCATCCGAGTGCCATCGAAGCAATTTTGCCTCTTTTGGGTTCACAAACAAATGCTTCAAATGGGGAATTATAGACAGATACCATGCCACCTTAGTGGGAGGTCCTTTTTTCACCTCCAAGCCCTCGTCGTCATCATCCGATCTATCTTTACACTTGTAACTGGATGCGTTGCACACCGAACATACATGCAAGTTTGCGTACTGTTTATGGTACAGGATACAGTCATTCGGACAGGCATGTATTCTTTCTACTTCCATTCCCAAGGGACAAAGAACCTTTTTGGCTTTGTAGGTGGTTGTAGGCAACTCGTTTCCCTCCGGAAGCATATCCACTAACAGACCTAATAGCATCGTGAAACTCTTGTCAGACCAACCGTTGCTTGCCTTTAATTTCAGTAGTTCCAGCACGGACAACAACCTTGTGTATTTGGACTTGTAACTCGGGAACAAAGGTTTCTCTGAGTCATCCATCAAGCCCCAGAATTTTACATACTCCCGCTCATCACGGTTCCCTTCTGCATCCCTAGCATCTGATCCAGATTGTCATCGAAAGTACAGTCGATATCATCTGGAGTATCGTTGACTTCATTGATGATATCTAGAGTATCGTCGACTTCGTCCACGATGGTAGTACTACTTGGTCCCTGCGTAATCTGCTCTTCACCGTGACTGGTCCAATATGTATACCCCCTTTTGAAACTCCGTATAATAAGTGTGCTTCAATCTGCGCTGGGTTTCAAAACATCCGAAGATTGTCACAGTCAATGCATGGACAAGGCATAAATTCTAACCCCTTGTTCGACATATCTTCCTCTGCAGCTCTTCTAAAAGCGGAGACACCATTAATGTACTCGGCACTCGCACGGTTCTCAACGTACATCCAGTTTCAGTCCATCTACGCTACATATGTAACAATAGGTGTTAAACGACGAATTTAGATCAAAAAGTATGAATGGATCCACACAAGGTATAGCAAATGTATCTACTTTACATCATAGAGAACAAATTAACCAGCTTCATTTCCCTCTTCACCAAGATAGATATTAAATATAATGCAAATTTAGACCAATTTAGATTAGAAGCAATTACTAACCTTGGATGACCTAGAGCATAAGGATCTACAATTAATTCTCCAAATCTAGGGTCTCTTTCACCAGAACGCTTCTCAATTACAGCCACCACATAAATATCTAGGAAAACCTAAAAATACAAAGGCGGTCGAGGCTCTTTGTTTTTTATAAGTAATAGATATCACTACAAATGGTTTTATCAACAAACTGTTTGTGATGTGATGACATCGCAGACAGTTTGTAGGTAAAACCATCTGTGATGTCATCACATCACAGACGGTTTGTAGATAAAACCGTCTGCTATGTGATATAATCGTAGACGGTTTTATCTACAAACCGTTTGTGATGTCACTTCACATCACATACGGTTTATGGATAAAACCGTCTACGATGAGGTCATTACAGATGGTTTTATTCCTCCCAAAACTCCCTTATCTTTGGGTACGTGTCAAAATTTGCCGTTTCATTCTTCATCACATAGTTCTTATTCAATGTTGTCCTCCAGTTCTTCCACAATATGCACATGATGAATGGTGAACGTTTCTTTGCAGCCAACTAGGTCCCTTGGGGGAACTGGAACACTTCTTTTAGCTTGTCTCACAACATGTCCTTCAGGTCATTGGGAACCACCCACTGGTCACCTCGGCAGCCGGTCCATGATCTATAGCTTATGGGCACATAATCCCTAACAAGAACCCCGCATGTTGTCCTGTACGGCCCCAACGATGACTTGGATATACCAGGTTCCCTGACTACTGAGAGCTCTACTATATTGTAAGTTCCCTTAGGCATCTTGCTCGAACCATGACCTACACGCCGCCTCGGTTCATCAGACTTCTGAGTCTGCAATTTGATCTTCTTATTAGTCGTCTGACCCTGCAATGTTTTGGGAATCACAATCTACTAATACTTTACCTCGTCTACGTTGGTGGCGTCAGGTTGGTCCATGGCAGTTGTGCCAGGTTGCTCCATGTCAATATCCTGTAAGTTTAGGTAGTACGTTGGGCTATGGTTTAGGCTACCCATTCCTCCTTCATCCATATTTGAGGGCCGAACTCCCTCCGGCACTTTCCCTGATCAGAGGCCATTCCTAGCAAGTTTATCAGAAATTTCACATTAACAATGTCATATTTGAAAGACACGTATGCATCTTTCGAAAACATATACACATACAATGTTAACGAAGAAAGACGTAACGAGGAAATAAAGATAGATGTTGTTATATGGTAGTCTAACCTTGAAGGCAGCATTTTATCTTTTGTCATGTTTGGTTTTTGGTGTTGGGTTATCTGTGAACATAATAAGCGCTTGTGAATTTGTCTATTTAGTAAAGAAAGCCTTTGTCATACAATATATAATTCTACCTGTTAATTCTGTAGAAGCTTCCTTAGATTCCCATTGTTTCAAGCTGTATAGAAGTCTAGAATTCACACAAATGCAGTCAAATTCATACAAATCCAAATGCAGTCAAATTCATAAAAATCCAAATGCAGTTAAAGATTTGCACTCAAATCTTTGGCCACACTTTTCTTCGAGCTGCCAAAGAACAGAGCGACCCAGGTTGGAGCATAACCTCAATTTCCATTATTCCATATATTACATCAATTGTTACATATGAGAAAATAAACATATCGTTCGTACAAAAGAAAGATACATTTCATTAGTACAACTAAGCTACGATTCGACCTTTCTTATGATCGCGGCGTATGTACGTAGCTTCGTCACTCTCTTCCATGAGACTTAGGTCAACGTCCCCTCCGAAAGGGGGAAGCTCATCGAATTGGTTATACTCTTCCTCGTCAACAACATTCTCAACTCTAACAATTCTTCTTTTTTCTAGAATAAACCACGTGGCTCTCCTTGATAGTCGGGTTAGTTACAAAGAAGATTTGTGTAACAGAATCAGCAAGTATGAATGGTTCTTCTCTGTATTTGATGAGTTTGAGGTCCATGGTAGTGATACCGTACTTGTCGATATTCACTTCCCCTGGAAGTCTAACCCATTGGCACTGAAAGAGAGGGACCTTCAAAGGTCTATAGTTAAGCTCCCAAATCTCTTCTATGAATCCGTAGTAGGTTTGCCTATTTCCATTGCTATCATAGGAATCTATACGGATACTGTTGTTTTGGTTGGTGCTCTTTTTATCTTGCGCTCTTGTATAAAATGTAAAACCATTTATGTTGTATCCTTGGAATGTTTGAATTGTAGTTGACGGTCCCTGGAGTACATGGACCCCGGGTATTTGCATGGTGGGCCACGAGGACCACCCAAGAGGGGATGGGCTGAGCCGATTACATGGAGACGGGTATTACCTGGACTGCCACCGCCGTGCTCAGCAAGGAAACCCTAAAGATAGCAACCAACCTTGATTAAGTAGCATACGATTGTAATCCTAGCTGCTGGCATATTCGACAGATAAGGGTAGAGATAAAATCTCCACCTTGTAACTAATCAGGGATCTTCCTTGTAACCGCACCCCTATGCTATATAAAGGGGGGTGGGGGGACATCATCATCAGATCATCAGCATTAAGATAGACTCTCATAATCCCAGACCATAGGACTAGGGTATTATCTCCTCTGCGAGAGCCTGAACCTGCATAATTCTCGTGTCTTGTGTTACCATCAAGTTTGGATCCGGCACCTAGCCCCATAATCATTATTGCCGACAACAAACGTTGATAGTTGGTGCGGTAGGTAGGGGAAGCGTGAAGATCAATCTCGTTAAGCTCGATGGCCGCCGTCAATGGAATTGCCGTCACTTTCGCTCTTGGCCAAGCTTTCCGCTTTAGGAGCTTAGATTTCATCGCCGATAATCTCGGCAAGCTTGCTCTCTCGGATTCAGATCAGATCCAATCTGGGAGAGACTTCAGCAGCACCTTGCTCTCACTCCCATTCAGGTTGGGGAACGCCGCGGCTACCTGCTCATGAGCAGTATGCCAAGGGCTTACTTCCCAACTTGGATATGGTGAGGATTCGACCTGGGACGAGTCTCGGCTGGTGGGCGTCATCAGCATCAAACCACTCAGATTCAGAGATCTAGTTGGCTTATCCCCTCTTTGTTCTTCTGAGTCAGAAGCCGAGTCAGAGAGCAGCACGAGGAAGTTGCCAAAATTTTCGTGGTGTCTGCGTAATCGAAGATCCACGGACTGAATCTCAGCACCAGCGGGATGCTGAAGAAGCTGCTGAGGCAGATTGCCGTCGGTGTGAGGCATAAGAAGTGTGCTCAAGGGCTCTTCGAACCCGAGTCCGCAACGTCAAGTAAGATATCCTGCAGACAAAAATGGGGGACCAAACTATTTTCCATATGCCGCAGCAAAACATAGTTGCCTCCAAGACGCTTCTCGACACCCTGGGCCCAATGCTCAGTGTCGATAGCCTCACTGCCCCGACCGTGGCCCAAGTTTAGGCCGTGGTAATGGCACCAGCAATTCAGGACAACCAGGGAGATCTAGCGGGGATGTCACATTCTCGCGCTCACACTCAAACTGCCAGCAGCCAGACCGCTCGCAGTCGGTTCACGCGCAGTCAGCATGAGCCTCGCCATGGGGAGGACACCCGCTAGAGTCTCAACTGCGACCTCCACTTGAACCTAAATGCCAAGCGACGTGAGCGAGAAGAGGATGATCGGCGCCGACGCGACGACGACTACGAGTGTTTCAGCATCGACCATGATAGCTGGGATGACCGTGACGATCGACGTAGCAGCCGTGACAATCGAAGGGATCACCACCCCCGTGGCTGACGTGACAATGAAGACCGCTGAGTCAAAACTTCGCCACGTCGATCTCTGCCATAGCGTCATGATGGATCCATTGATGGGGTCCGCGTGTTCGCCACTCGGCTCCGCCGAGTGGTGTGGCCCGAAGGTTTCAACCCTAAGGGCATTGTCAAGTTCGACGGGGAGAGGGACTCAGAGGCTTGGTTGCAGGTGTACGCCCTCACAGTCAAGGCGGCTGAAGGAGACCATAATGTGATGGTGAATTACTTGCCGGTCATGCTCACCTGTCGGCTCAGGCCTGACTCACGGGACTTCTAGAGAACTCTATAGATTCCTAGGGAGATCTTTGTGAGCAATTCATTGCAAACTTCCAAGGCACTTATGAGAGGCCCGAAACCCCGTGGGACTTGTACCAACTTCATCAGAAGAAGAATGAGTCTCTTCGGGAGTTCATCTGGCGCTTCATACAGAAGAAGAACACTATTCGGGACGTCTCAGAAGTGGTCATCATAGTGGCTTTCTAGAAGGGAGTCAGCGATGCTGACTTGATCAAGAAGATGTCCTAGAAGCCGCTGACTATGGTAAAGGATATGTTCACATTAGCGGACCGCTACGCCTTGGCCTCGGATGCCCTAGCTGAGCACCAAGATGATCGTCCGCAGCAAAAGGACAAGAAAGACCACGCCAAGTCCTCCAAGTAGAAGAACAAGACGAGGAAGGGTGTGGAGCTAGTCGCGGTAGCTGAATGTGGTCGGCCTCGACCACCGTGGACTGATTATTATGGCAAGATGATGGACGGGATTTGTCCTTTCCATCCCAAGGGGAAACATGCAACCAATGATTGCTTCACCTTGAAAAGGTTCGCGCAAGAATGCTATAAGCGACCGGGCTTAGATAAAGGTGAGGCAGGCAAGAAGCAAGACCCCCTTGAAGATGATGAAGGTTACCGCTTGGGAGATCAATGCGGTTATGCCGTCGACCCCCCAATACTTGAGGTGGTCCGAGGTTCCGATCACATTTGATCGCTCAGATCATCCTGACCATATTCCCTATCCAGGTAGATATCCTCTGGTCCTAGACCCTATTATTTGCAGCGTCAAGCTTAAGAGGGTGTTGGTTGATGGAGGGAGTGGACTCAATGTCCTTTTCTCCAAGAGCTTCGATGACATGAAGATCCTTCGCTCGGAGCTGAAGCGCGGCTCATTGCCATTCCATGGGGTAATCCCTAGGACCACGGCGGTACCACTCGGGCAGATCACCCTTCCGGTCATGTTCGGGACCAAAGAGAACTACCGGACCGAGTACTTGAACTTTGAAGTGGCTGATTTTGAGATGGCATACCATGCCATCTTGGGAAGGCCAGGCCTAGCTAGATTCATGGCTGTGCCGTACTACACGTATCTGGCACTGAAGATGCCAAGGCCAAAAGGCATTATCATGATTCATGGTGATGTCAAGCAATCCTTCATGTGTGACAGGTAGAGCTGCGAGATGGCTGAGATGTAGGAGGCAATGGCCGACATGGAGAAGATCCGACTGGTGGTTGAGGTCCAGCAAGATGGAGGGACGTCCCAGCCAAGAAGCAGGCTAAGTCAGGAATAAAGCCTAACGAAGGGGTCAAGAAGATTGCGCTCGACCTGTCCAACTCGGCCAAGACAGCTCTGATTGGGACAGGGCTCGATCACAATTAGGAAGACGTGCTCATCACCTTCCTTCCGGCGAACAGAGATATCTTTGCTTGGAAACCATCTGATATGCCTGGTGTCCCTAGGGAGGTGATCGAGCATGCTCTGAATGCCAATGAGATGGCGAGGCCTATCAAGCAGCGGCTCCAGCGGTTCACGCAAGATCACCGTGATGCTATCAGGGAAGAGATCACTAAACTTTTAGCAGCTGTTTTTATCAAAGAAGTGTATCATCTCGACTGGTTAGCGAACCCAGTTCTTGTTCGCAAAAAGAATAAAAGTTGGCATATATGTGTTGATTATACCGATCTCAAGTAGTGGATTCAACCACCGGGTGCAAGCTCTTGAGTTTTCTAGATGCCTACTCGGGGTATCACCAGATCAGATTGAAAGACGAAAACTGCATCAAGACCTCATTCATCACCCCGTTCGGGGCTTTTTGCTATGTCACAATGCCATTCGGGTTAAAAACGCTAGCACAACCTATCAGCGCGCGATACAGCGGTGTTTTGACACTCAACTCGGATGCAACATGGAAGCATACGTGGAAGATGTCATCGTCAAATCTTGTATAAAGGAGAACCTCATCTCTGATTTGGCTGAGATGTTTGAGAGCCTGAGGGCCTACAAGATGAAGTTCAACCCTGAAAAGTGTGTCTTTGGAGTCCCTTCGGCAAAGCTACTCGGATTTATCGTGTCTCATCGCGGTATCGAGGCAAACCTAGAGAAGATCAATGCCATCATGAAAATGAAACCCCCGACTTGCTAGGACATCTAGAAGCTCACAGGATGCATAGCCTGGGGATGCGGGGGATGCCGTTTTTTAAGCTCCTTAAGAAGCAGGGCGACTTCCAATGGACTCCCAAGGTGCAGTAAGCTTTTGAGGATCTCAAGGCATTCCTGACCACACCTCTGGTTTTGGTTTCACCGATGCCCGATGAACCCCTTTTGCTTTACATAGCAGCAACGACTCATGTAGTCAGCACCGCAATAGTTGTGGAGCGGGAGGAGGCAGGACACCTGCAAAAGGTTCAACACCCAGTTTATTTCGTCAGCGAAGTATTGGGTGAGTCCAAGGTACGGTACCCTCAAGTACAGAAACTATTGTATACCGTACTGCTTACCTCTCGCAAGCTTAAGCACTATTTTCAAGGGCATTCGATTTTGGTGGTTACTTCTTTTCCGATTGGGGACATACTCCACAACTGGGAAGCCACCGGGAGAATTGCAAAGTGGGCAGCCGAACTCACAGCCTTCGAAATCTCCTTCAGGCCGCGACCTCCCATCAAATCTCAAGCACTTGCCGACTTCACCGCCGAGTGGATAGAACTACAGAATCCCACAGCCATGGAGGAGCTTGAGTATTGAACAATGTACTTCGATGGTTCTCTTATGCTCAGCGGCGCGGGGCTGGCATAGTGCTCATCTCTTCAAGAGGGGAACGGTTGAAGTACGTTATTCAAATCCACTTTCCGGCATCGAACAACACTGCCGAGTACGAGGCACTCATCCACGGGCTCCGTACCACCATATTGCTTGGTATCCGACGATTAACGGTTTGCAGTGACTCGTAGCTGCTCATCAACCAAGTGCTAAAGGATTGGTCGTGCATCAGCGACAATATGGCTGCGTATTGCCAGGAGCTACATAAATTGGAGGATAAATTTGATGGGCTGGAGCATATTCATGTGCTTCACCGAGACAATGAAGCAGCGAATGAGCTCGCGATACTAGGCTCCAGTCGGGCAACAGTCCCGGCTGGCGTATTTGTTGAAGAGCTTCATAAACCCACGATAAGCCGACAGCAGGAGTAGAGTAAGTCAGAGGAAATGCTGGCCGAGGTAGAAGTTTTGGCCATCAACCCCGACTGGACAATTCCCTATTTGGATTATCTATTGAAGGACAAGCTTCCTGAAGATCGCACATAGGCAGAGCGCGTTGCGCGTCGGAGCAAAAGCTATGTGGTGGTCAGAGAAGAGCTCTTTCAGAAGAGTACCTCCAGTGTCCTAAGGCAGTGCATATCAGAGCAAGAAGGGAAGGTCTTCTCAAAGAAATCCACTTGGGAGTCTGCGAGCATCATGCCACATCAAGTACTCTAGTTGGAAAGGCTTATCATCAAGGTTTCTTCTGGCTGACTACAGTAACAGATGCGGAAGACATCGTCCTTACATACGAAGGTTGTTAGTTTTTCGCTCAGTAGGTTCACGTGCTGGCGTAGGAGCTATTCGCAGTTTGGGTGCTCGACATGGTTGGACCCCTGAAGAAGGCCCAAGGTGGTTGCACTCATCTCTTCATCGCCATCGACAAGTTCATGAAGTGGATTGAGACCAAGCCAGTTGCCATGATCACAATGGCCAAGGCCAAAGAATTCTTCCACGAAATTTTGGTCAGATTATCACTGATAATGGCACTCAATTCGGAGGCGAACAATTTCAAGATTGGTGTGATAAGCTCGGCATCAAAATCTACTTTGCTTCCATGGGGCATCCCTGGAGTAATGGGCAGGTCGAACAGGCCAACGACATGGTGCTACAAGGCTTAAAGGCAAGGATATTCTATCGCCTTAAACCGTACGCTACACGATGTGTCAAAGAATTGCCTTCAGTGCTCTAGTGGCTTAGAACTACTCCCAGCAGAGCGACCAGATAGTCACCTTTTTTCCTGGTGTATGGTTCAGAGGTGGTCTTGCCTACCTTAAAATTTGGATCGCCACGAGTCCGGAAGTACAAGGAAGCCGAGTCAGAAGAAAGCTGACTAGAAGATCTCGACCGACTAGAAGAAGCCAGGGACGCCGCAGTAATCCAGTCGGCTAAGTACCTTCAAGGCTTGCGTCGCTATCACGATCGCAATGTTCGGAGCCATGTTTTCTTCAAAGGAGATCTGGTTCTAAGAAAGAATCAAAAAAGCGAGCACAAGCTCTCCCCAAGCTGGGAAGGCCCATACATTATCGATGAAGTGACACGCTCGAGAGCTTATAGACTCAGGCGCGAGGACAGCGTAGTCATTAGCAACACCTAGAATATAGAACAACTACGTCATTTTTACATTTAAATCTTGTACTCAATCATGTTATAATGAATAAAGTTTTTTCTTGACTTGCTACTTAGTTGATACCCAACTAAGCAGTAAGTCGGGGGCTACACCTAATAGTGTTGCGCATGCGCAACATTTTTTTCTGAGTTGTTTTTGCATCCTTTCTCTAACGATTGCGAATGTGTCTGAGTGCGTTAATTCCGAGTAGTGAAGCTCTGACCCCATGAGCGGCGAACTCTAGTCACTCAAAATGCATGCTTGGGAGAAAGAGCCATGAGCCGACTCTCGACGCTCGGGGGCTGGACTAGTCGGGCAGAGTGCTTAAACGAAAAGAGACAAACCACTCAAATAAATTTAAAAATCAAATGTGGAAAAAGGAGCAAATAGCATTCAAATTATATATAATCTAGTCAAACGCTATGCCCAAAGGAATGCTTTTACATTGCCTAAGTATTACATATATATAATTGCATGGCAACTAAACCTAAGCGCGACGCGCGCGGTCCAATGATTCGACGATGGCGTCAACAACCTCATTGATGGTAGGGGCAGCTTCAATCAGAGTGGCGATGGCGGCGACGTCGTGGGCGGCGGCCTCCTGCTCAGCGTCCTCGGCCAGAGCAAGGTCGTATTCGGCCCAAAGCTCAGCAAGGGGGTCCTCTTCAGTAGCAGGCAATGCCGACGCCTCGTCCCCAAAGTTGAAGACTAGCACCACTGCTGCTGCTGGAGGCGGCACCACTTCATCGACGAGTGCGGCTGAATGAGGAGGAGATGCCATTGGAAGTTTTTAAAAACAAGTCAAGGGTCACTAGAAAAACGAAAGCTTGGAAGAGGGTGATCGCTCCTGTAGTGGTGACGCCCTTATATAGCAAAAGCAAAGAAGCTGAAGTGATCCCCAAGGCGTCTTTGGCATGGGAAGTCAAATGGTTTCAAGATGCCGCACGGAAGTCAAACAGTTTCAAGACGTCGGCAAGGGAAGCTGAAACAGTTTTGGAGAAGCGCTGGCGTGGGAAGTTGAACCAGATACGATCAGCGCGCAAGCCTTAATTCGAAGATGATTCCTTGGGACGCGGTGAAGCAATTACGGCCAAAGTAAATTCCTTGGGAAGCGGTGAAATAATTACAACCAAGTTTAGCATATATATTTACATAGGACTCAAGTCTAAATTTTCCACTAAGGCGGAAGACGTGTCTTTAACTTCATCAAAAAGGGCGGCAACTTCATCATCGTTGACGGTGCAGGCGATGCCCTCCTTGACAGCTTCAAGATCCACTCTGGGATACAGGGACTTCACGATCGTCAGAGCTTGTTTAGCACTCGTGGTCGCCATTTCCCTTATGTGGGTTTTGAGCCTCTCGGGCCCCACCGTCAGTTGAAAGATGGCCTCATCCTCATTGCTTGGCCCTGCCTCTTTAGGGCATAGGAACTTCAGCGTGGCCTCGAAGGCTTTTAAGACCTGGTGTATGACGCCTCCGCAGACTTGACCTTCTCGCTGAGAACACTGAACTGTGCCTACGTCTTTCTCTTGTACTCTGCAAGCAAGCTGGATCAGCTCCAAGGGTGCTACAAGCATGATGGAGGCAAAGCCGAGTTGAGAAACATACCTTCCAGCTCCTGCTCCAGCCTTTCCGAGTTGCTCTGAGCCTAGAACTCTGAGACCTTCAGCGCCTTGAGCAGCTCCTAGGATGCCTTGAGTTGTTCCTGAAGTTCCGCAATGGTGGAATCTCGAGCTGAAGCAAGGAAAAAGAGTTAAAAGACAAACAGTCAAGAACAACAATAAGACGATTGAAGAAACATTTACATCGAGGGAGCCTGCTGGGTCAAGCTTCTCCTCTCACAGAGTCTGGACTTGGGCCCGGAGCACTCGTAGCTCAGCTTTGCCCTCAGCCCTAACCCGCTCGAGCTCGGTCTTGATTCGCTCGAGGTCGGCCTCGTACTCTCACTGTTCTTTGATCTTCGGGAGTATCTTCTGGAGAATTTTGTCCCTCTTCTCAGAGCGGTCTCCCAAGCTCTGAGGATAACAAGAAGAAGATTAATGAAGACATGCCACTTGCTGCGGACAAAAGAAGGAAAGGACTAATAGCTCACCTGGACCAGTCGAGCGCACGCGCTGGAGTGCTCATAGAGCTCCCGCCACTCCCTTTCCTCCTACTCATCACCAAATGCCTCCCATTCACCCTCCTCGCCATGAAATATGATTCGCAGTGGAGGCCTGGGGCTAGGAAGGGGGTCGCGGCTCTCGATGAATTTCCTCCATCGGAGGGGAGGAGCAGGTGGTGAGATCTAGGGCCATCGGTCTTGTGGCTGGCTTCAGCAGAGTGTGCGGCGGCGATGAAGACGTCTTCGATTCAGAGATCGCCTTGTCATCCTCGGGTGCAGCGGCAGCCAGTGACGCTGTCTTGGCTTGATCTAGAGCTGCCTCGGTGCTCCCGAGTGGGGTAGCAGTCGGTGAGGCCACCTTCGCCTGATCTATGGCACCCTCGAGTTCAGCTTCCTAGGATGTCCTAGTGGGCACATTCACAGGAACATCGTCCGACAACGTCCTATTAAAAGAAGAAGTCAGGACACAACACTACAGTGCAAGAGTCAATAGGGAAACAAACCTGTTGAACTTCTTTATCCTTATCCCGGGTATTTTTCGAGTGGCCGAGCTACTTGCGGAGGAACCCAGCTTCATGCTGGACTTTGAAGGCGGCGGCGGCGGCTACACCATGTGTGGAGCCGGGGGCTCCAGGATCGTCATGCCCCTAGTCGGGCGTTGAGGCCTCGGAGGCCCCTCAGCCACCAGCTTCTTTCCCCTTTTGCCACTTAGCTCCCCAGCCGAAGGGTTGGCAGGTCACTTCGGCCTCAGAGGCACCTTAGCCGCCAGCTTCTTTCCCTCTTTGGCACTCGGCTCTTCAGCCGAAGGGCTAGCAGTTCGTGTCTGCCTGGCACTCTTGTGCTGAGGGACGTCGAGGAGTGAAGCGTCAGAGAAAAAGGCGATTCGCTCTTGTAAATGATGGTAAGCATGGAGCCAGTCAGCAACCATTCAAAGGTCAATGATCAGATACTAGTGGATAAAAATATTCACCTTAGGGGGAAGATGCGTCACGGTGAAGGCCTTCGGGCATCCCTGGTTGGAGAGCTAGGTGCCTGGGGCAAAGAAATCTCCCAGCTGGTTGAACAACACCTCTCTCGGGACTTTCTCGGGTGCTTCTCGAGTGGGGTCATCGTCCCCACTGTATTCGAATCCCAGGTGGACCCGTTCCTTGAGGTGCTGCACTCGGTAAAGGGGGAAGCTGACAGCGATTCCAACCCCGGTGAGGCCCTTCTCTTCCAGTTCACTGATTAGGCCCAAGAGTTCCTCAACCTGGTCCATCTCATTATTCGGGGGAATTAAGACCCAAGAAGGAGAAAATTTGGGTCAGAGCCCGGCTGTCGGTGTATTCTACACCGGGGTACTCTCTCCACCGCTGTTAGGTGGGAACACGTGCGCAAGACATGGAAAGAAGAAGGTCCTGTACAAAGGACTCAACCCACTGAAGAAAGGCTTGGCGGGCGACCAGGACACGTGGCTGCTCGGCGAGAAGTCAAGCGCCCTTTGCTTTCTTCAGCAGATCATCAAGGGAGCTGGGCCACGTCCACAAGGTGGGCGATGTCCCGTAACCATGGCGCGGCCGGGGTGTCACCCCCAGCTCCACCACCAAGTGCTCCGGAAGGAGGCGAGCCACATGCAGGTTCTGGGCCGGTGTGGACTCCTCCATCGCTAACCACCGTCGGATCGGCTGTGCTCCTGCCACGGTGGGGGCGCCGCCGTCTTCTACGGAAGGTGTTGGATGGTACCCCGCCTGATGGGAGCGCGAAGCTTTCATCTTCGCTGCTGGTGCTTGATGATCTACTGAAGAAAGCAAAGGGTGAAACAACTACTTCCACCCTAACCTGGTGTGCCCTGTTGGCGGGTTTATGCCAGACAGTATTGGTTCGGGTGTATAACCGAGTTTCGGTAGAGCGGGGTCTTCGCAGCTGCGTCACTCCCGGTACTGGCTAGGGCAAGTGGAGGGAGTGGTTTTACATTAATTACATTGATTGTGTCTAGTCCTATCGCTATTGATTGTGTCTAGTCTTATCGCTATTGTCCTTTTGAGCCTCTTTGTCTACACCGTTGCTTGACATCGCTTTGCCTTGGATTGCCCGAGGGAAGGGTTCTGACGCCTTGCGTGATTTAACGCTCGCACACGATCTCTCGGCTTGCCCCCGGCAAAGGCAGATGGAATGGGACAGGTCATCATACCGACAGGGAGCCACGCCTATTTAATGGCTCCCAAGTGCATTGTAACAGCTCCCTACGCATTTAATGGCTCCCATGCGCATTTAATGGCTCCCATGTACATTTAATGGCTATGATACGTCGTGATCCTGGCGGAGGCTTTGGGCGGGAGCCTCCCAGCCCTGTCTGCGTGGATGACTGACAATGGGCCTACCTGCTCATCGAACGACCACGTGGCCTGGTCACTCAACTGCTCTCCGAGTGGCACACGGTGTCCGGTCATCGTGGGTTGGGACTGTTGGGCCACCAGTGCCACGTGTCCTAGCGTCAGTGTTGGGTCCTATGCATAGGACCTTCTTCTTCTTGTCCTAGTCAGCAGGTTGAGTCCTATGCATACGACCACATGTCCTAGTCAGCAGGTTGAGTCCTATGCATAGGACCTTCTTCTTCTTGTATCTTGCACACGCGTTCCCACATAACAGCGGCGGAGAGAGTACCCCAGTGTAGAATACACCGACACGCCACCGCCGCACTCGGCATCTATTGTCTGCACATCAAGGGCGACTCTCTACTCATCGTCAACCAAGCATGAAAGGAGTTCCAATGCTCTGATCCCATGATGGCCGCCTACTTAGCGGAAGTCAGGAGGATGGAGCATCACTTCGATAGGTTGGGGTACATCCATATCCCCCGACGTGACAACCACTTGGCAGATGAGCTTTTGCAACTCGCCTCGACGAAGGCTTCTATTCCAATTGGAGTCTTTGAAGAAAGGCTTGCCCAACCATCCATCGCTGCCCCCAACCTCGGCGGGCTGATGGTGCTCTTATTCCAGTCTGCCCCTCCGAAAGGAGTCTTGCGAGACTGTCTATCGCTTCCCCGGTCTCCAGCGGGGATGATAGTGCATGACCGTCCATTGCCACCTCGGTCTCCGGTAGGGCCAATGACGTGTCAGTTCCGGTGCAAGTATTTGAAAAAAGGTTTCCGCGACCATCCATTGCTACCCCCAACTCCGGCGGGGCCAATGGTGCGCCTGTTCCGTCCTCCAATTCTAGGCAGGGAGGCAACGCATCCGTCTCAGTCCCCAACTCCGGTAGGGCCGACGGTGCGGCTGCCACATGCTCGATCCCATGAGGGGAGGTGACGCATCTGTCTCGGCCCCCTACTCCGGTGGGGCCGACGATGCGGTTGCCATATCCCCCGATTCTGTGCGGGGAGACAACGTACCCATCTCGACCCCCAACTCTAGTGGGGCCGACGATGCAGCTGCTACATCTCCCAGTTCCGGGAGGCGAAACGGTAACACCGCCAAGGCGGTACTAGTGGAAACGCTCAGCTTGGCGGAGACCCAGGCGATCATCACGAGATCGCCACACTTGGTCAGGGGGGTCAGTGGATGGATCCCATCCTGGGCTTCCTGTGTGATCAAGTGATCCCCGATGATGATGCTTCAGCTGAGAGAATTGCATGCAAGGCCAAGTGCTATACTCTGATAGGTGGGGACCTATATCGCTAGAGTAGAAACAAAATTCTCCTGAAGTGCATCACTTAGGAAGCAGGAAGCAAACTGCTCTTTGATATCCATGGAGGCATGTGCGGGAGCCATATGTCCAGTTGGACACTAGTCGGTAAAGCTTACCGCTAGGGATTCTATTAGCCTACTTCCCTCCAGGATGCTTGTGAGCTAGTAAGGAGATGTGAGGCATGCCAATTCCACACCAAACAGACCCACCTTCCAGCCCAAGCTCTACAAACCATCCCGCTCTCATGGCCGTTCGCAGTCTGGGGGCTGGATATCCTGGGTCCGTTCCCACGGGCCACAGGGGGCTTCGCCCACTTATTCGTTGCCATCGATAAATTCACCAAATGGGTTTAAGCCGAAGCAGTGCACGCCATTACGGCCTCCGCTATCGTCAGGTTCATGCGTGGGATCTTCACTCATTTTGGAGTTGCTAACCGCATCATCAACGACAATGGCACCCAATTCACCAACGCAGTGTTCCTGGAATTCTGTGAAGAGATGGGCACCAAGGTGTGTTTTGCCTCCGTGGCCCATCCGCAAAGCAACAGACAACCTGAGAGCGCCAACGTGCTGGTCCTGAGGGGCCTCAAGACCTAGGCGTTCGACAGGCTCCGCAAGCGTGGAGCACGATGGGCGGAAGAGCTTTTGACGGTGCTGTGCTCTATCCGAACCACACCCATCCATGCGACTGGGGAGACTCCTTTCTTCCTGGTCTACGGCGCCGAAGCGGTACTACCCTCCGAGCTCTCCATGGGCTCGCCACGCGTATCGGCCTTCAATGAAGAAGACTAGGAAGACTGGCGCCAACACGACATCAACTTCCTGATGGAAGTAAGAGATCGGGTAGCACTGCGTGCTATCCGGTACCAGCAATGTCTCTGGCGCTACCACACCACCAAGGTCCGTGAGAGAACACTAGCAGTAGGCGACCTCATCTTGCACCGAATTTCACCGCAGGCGGGCCGCAACAAACTGTCTCCCCATTGGGAGGGCCCCTTCAAGGTGGTCTCTGTCTCTGGTGACCTGCTCCCTAGCCCCGCAGTTCTCTAGCTTCGTCCCACAAAGATGGCAAGGGCATAAGTTCCGGATGGTGACGGGAAAGTGACAACCTAGCGAGCGACGTTCAGCATGCTGTAAGTTTTTCGTGGTCTCACCCCGGGTCGGCTAGTAGCCTATCATACACTGCCCAAGCTGATCTTGGGCTCCACATGCTCAGTATGCAGTCGATTATCACTTTGATTCATTCAACTTGCTTATGCCTATAGGATTTGTGCCACACTTGGTTGTCACGAGTACTAGTAGCCTGATAACCCCTTGGCAACTCATTTGGACCCCCAGTTTCGGCGCCAGCTCCGGACGGGCATTTAGCAGGTGTGTGTGGCACGGTGCGTTGCGGCTATGCTCTGCCCACCATGGTGCTTCGCGGCAATGTTCCGCCCACCATTTTCCCCGCCTCTAAGCGACCTGCTCTTTAGCCCTGCAGTTCTCTAGTCCGATCCAAAAGGATTGCAAGGGTCCCTTGGCAATACCGTGGGCTCCCAACCTCTGTGCTTAGCTCGAACGGGCGTTTAGCAAGTGTGTGCGGCACGGTGCGCTGCGGATATGCTCCGCCCACCATGGTGCTTCCCGGCAATGTTTCGCCCACCATTTGCCCCGCCTCTAAGCGACCTGCTCCCAAGCCTCGTAGTTCTCTGGTCTAGACACGGTAAATTACAAGGGATTAAGCTCTGGATGGTGATAGGAAAATGACAACCTAGTGTGCACTCCCTGCCCATTCAATGGTAGGGACTTAGGCTTTGTGCGTCTGTTTGCCTGTTTATTCCTAATAAGCATGGCTTAACCTTAGCTTGTGTTTGGAGTAGCTCTGTGTGATTGTAGAAAAACTCCTAATCGTTGATCCATCCGGTCGCCTAGAGGGTCCGTGCAAAATGCTCGGGGGCTGGTCGCCTGGCGCTGAATCGAACAAGTCACGAGCAAGCACGCACGAGGGCAGACAATAGGTAAAAGTGAGGTACTTTCATTCATAAGGGCCAAAAGGCCTATGTGCATGTTTACACAGAAGAAAAAAAGGAAAAGAAGACGGCAAAAGTGGTCGCCCGAGCTACCCGTCGGCGATCTCGATGTTGCCAGCATCTTCCACGGTCCTTCCTACACCTCGGTACCAACGTCAATGAGCGGAGGCACCATCTCCATCAGCCCAGCAATGTACTCTGCCGCCTCATGCACTCGCGCTGGTGCCGGGGCGGGGTCGCACTCCACCCCAGCGACGGTCGCCATGGGGTAGAAGGAGTAGTCGCGGCGGGTGCAGCACATCAGGACGAAGCCTGCTGTGGCGATCGTGACTTCCCGCCCCTCCCGGGTGGAGCGGTCTACCAAGGCGGCAGGCAGGCCGATAAGGGCTTCAGTGACAAGGGTGACGCTGTGGGTGTAATGTACCACTAATTCTTCTAGCGGACCACTCACCGTCACCCCCAGCGGCCGCAAGCTGCTGACCATGCGCTTAAAAGCGGGGCGGAGCATGGTGACGAGGTTGCGCAGTTTGTGGCCCATCTCCACGCTCAACGCACTGCACTTCTCCTCGGCACCCTTCGCCTGCACCTCAGCGGCTTCGGCTCGGGCCACCAAGGACATCAACTCCTCCCATAGTGACGCCGTCTGCTTGTCATGGAGGGAAGTCACCGCGACAAGTTCGGCAACCAGGTCAGCAAGCAGGGTGGCGAGCACTGAGGGAGCGGATGGAGCGGCCGAGCAAGAGGCAGCAACCTCGATGTGAGCAGCTACCTCCTAGCCCAATGACTGGGCAGGTGGTGGTGACGAGGCGGCAACCGTGGTGGTAGCAGATGGCGTGGTCGTCCGACAACCAGAACCACCTTGAGGGTCCGCACTAAAAACACCAAGAAGAAGGGTCAACGCTAGCAAGCAGAAGAATATGTCAAAAAAACGAAGAAGCTTACGTGGTAGAAGTGCCCTGAAGCGGACAGAAGAAGCACGAAGTGCGAGCCCACTCCTTGGCCCAGCACTTTGCGCCGTCGGCACCGGTGCTAGTGCTGGCGCTGGTGCCGGTGCCAGAGGCGGCGGCATCTCTGCGTCCTTCCCGGTGGAAGGCGCGGCGACACCAAGAGAAGACCCAGCCCCCGCCATGCTTGAAGGCACGAAGGGGCTGGAAGAAGAAGAGATGCCCGCAGCGTAGGGTCTCCTCGGGTCCGGACCCGAAGTGTCAGCGGTGGCCGGCTGTTTCCCCGTGCTCCAGTCATCAACAGGAGCCGGAGTCCCCCTTTTCATCAGGGGGTCACATGGTGGTATCACGGCCCTCCCGGTGGAGTCCATCAAGGGGAAGTGTGCGATGATCACGTGCCGCTCCGCCGGCAGTAGTCGGCAAAGCGGTTGGGCTTTGGTCAGGAAGCCCGGGCTGCTTGGCATTAGCAGCCCAGTCACCCAGGCCTCGATCCCAGTGACACTCAAATTCCCATCGCCTGGCAAAAGACAAAAGACGTCAACCAACCGTTGGCGGCCACGAAGGTAAAGCAAGCAAAAAGACGGGCTGAAACTTACGGTCTGGGTACGTGCGGGTCAGGTCATCATCGCCGGTGTACTGCTAGGACGGCCTGACGCGTCGCCATAGGGGGCTGATCTGCCGGACCATGAAGTCCCCGACGACCAGTGCCCCGGTTAGCTTGGAGGCCCACAACTGGTCGATGCAGGCCACCATGGACCAGAGTTCCACCGTCTTCTCGATGAGGGAACCCCAGTTGTCGATGGCGACTGCCGACGCAGATGGCAGCTCCAGGATGGCAAGACCACTGTTATCAGCGATGTACAACCACTCGTTTCGCCACATCTTCCAGGTGGTCTTCATCTGGAGGAAGATGTAGCGGGAGACCGAGCCATCACGGAGGCAAAATGGCAACTCCCCACGACACCACCATCAATGGAGCTGCGGAGAGTGTAGAAGTATCGAAAGAGAGGAAGATTCGGCATCACCCCCACGAACATTTCACAAAGGTATGCGAAGGTGGAGAGGATGACGATGGAGTTGGGGGTGAGGTGAAGATGGTGGATTTCGTAGAAATAAAGGATGGTGAGGAAGAACTCAGAATAAGGCAGCATCAGGCCCACCGCCAACGCCCAGGCGAAGGTAATCACCTCCCCGGGGTTGCATTTTGGCGAGACAGTGCCTAGCCCTGAGGCGGAGGACCCCTTCGGGGGCCAGGCAAAGGACCATCCCCAACCGCGACTCATCTATCACCGAAGGGGGAGTGGCTGAGCCATGCGGTCGGAGTGCTGTCTTGGTGCCGTGGCGGCAAAGAAGCTTGCAATATGGAAGCAGAAGATGAAGGAAGCAAGAAGCGTAGACAACGAAAGTGACAAGAGTGCAGATAGTGAAGAGGAGGACATGCCTATTTATAAGCCGCGCGCTACGTCAAGACACGAGGAGTCACGTCCCCACGAGTCGACGGTCCACAAAAAGGTCATAATGGTGCGGGACGATAAGACCCGAAGTGTTGCGGCGGTTGCAGAGAGAATCTGTACGGTTGGATGTACAGGAGTGGGCCCCGTCCATGAGTGTGCCAGAGTCAAAAGAATATCTCCAAAATCTTCTAAGGTGCTCTCCAGGGTGGATCCAGCGGCTACTATAGATGTATTTTACACCGGGGTACTCTCTCCACCGCTGTTAGGTGGGACCAAGTGCGCAAGACATGGAAAGAAGAAGGTCCTATACAAAGGACTCAACCTGCTGAAGAGAGGCTTAGCGGGCGACCAGGATGCGTGGCCACCCCGCGAGCAGTCGGGTGACAAGGTCTCGACCCCGGGCAACTAGGGCATGATCCCCGATGACCAGGACACGTGGCCACTCGGAGAGTAGTCGGGCGACCAGGCCACATGGTCGTCTGACGAGCAGGCGGACCCATTATCAGTCATCCACGCAGACAGGGCTGAGAGGCTTCCACCCAAAGCCTTCGCTAGGATTGCGACGTATCTAGGTCATTAAATGCGCATGGGAGCCATTAAATGCACATGGGAGCCATTAAATGCGCATGGAACCGTTACAATGCGCTTGGGAGCCATTAAATAGGCGTGGCTCCCTGACGCTATGATGACCTATCCCTCCGACTGAGCCGGCTCCACCAAATCCCGTTTCATTTGCACCGCCTAGGGCAAGCTGGGGAGACGCGTGTACCAGGCATTCATCACACAGTGTCCTAACCCCTCCCCTCGGGCAATCCGAAGATAGGCGGTGTCCAGCAACGTCGTAGACAAAGAGGCTCAGAAGGACAGTAGCGATAGGACTCGACACAAACAATGTAATTAATGTAAAACCACTCCCTCCACTTGCCCTAGCCAGTCCCAGGAGTATATAAGGGAGCTAGTGTGCATAGGGTGGGGAGGTCAGTCGATTAGCTCACAACAGAGAAGAGATCCAAAGCTCGAACGATCGAAAGATCGGGCGAACTAAGAACAAGCGGTATACTAGAGCTACACGACCTTGAGCAGGATGTAGGGCTGTTGCCCGCATTGGGGGCCTGAACCTGGGTAAATCCCTGCGTGTTCTTGAGTTTCCTGTTCTGCTCATCACGAGAAGAGAGTCGAGAGTGACACAGCTGCGAAGACCCTTCTCTATCAAAACTCGGTTATACACTCGAACCAATACTGTCCAGCATAAACACGCCGGCTCCGGCAAAAGGAGGAAGAAAAGGATCGGGGTTGGCACAATAAAACCATTCCCGGTGCCAACCCTTGTTAGAGGATTTAAAGGGGATAGAGAAATAGGACTTCTTCAACTTGTTCCGCAATTGGAAGTCGGCCCCCCCAATTGCCTTAGGGGCGCTCTTGTTCGGCTAAGGTTTAAAACGAAAAGGTGGCGAAAAAGATTGAAATATGGCGAATGCCAAGGAATGCCTCACAAAGGTGGACAAAGATGGAAATTTGCAGAATGGAGTTGGGGTTCAAGTTGATCAACTCAATCCCATAAAAATTGAGAAGACCGCGAAAGAAAGCGCTGCTAGGGAGGCTAAATCCGTGCTGGAAGAAGGATTCAAAGACCACGATTTCCTTAGATCGGGGGGTGGGAGAGGATTCACCAGCAGTCGGACGTGCAGAAATCAACGCCAATGCCGAGAGAACTCCGACGGTGACCATTTTCTCCAGCCACTTCTTTGTCGTCATCGAAGTAGCCCAATCTTTGGCTGAGGGAGCCGCGGTGGCATCCTGGGAGGAGGAAGAAGACATACTCGGCAAAGGGGACCAGCGGTGGCATAGGATTTTGAGTGCGGCAGCGGCTAACCCTAGCGGCGGAGTGCGTTGCGGAGTTTAGAAGATGAAGGGGCGAATGTGTGCAGTGCGGAGAAAAACTCTTTGCTAGCACTAAGCCTCGTATTTATAGGGAATGACACTAATTTAACCATGAGCAAGAAAGGTGTTTCTACTTCCACATTTTATCTGGGCCTGACCTACGGTACACTCCATGATGGGCTACCAGCTGTGCACCACAACAGTCGTACACAGGTACTCCCAAGCCAAATCTAGTTTGGGATATGGTACGCCCCATGATGGGTCTATTGCCAGACACTGTGTTAAACAAGATTTGGGTACCTTCCAAACAAAATTAAAATATCTTCTCGTAATATGCCCAATGCAGGGTCGATCGCTGGTTACCGCGCAAGTCAAAATCGGGTATCACGAGTTGATTTTGAGTAAGGATTTCGAGGGTACGCCCCATGACGGGCTGCCAGCTGTACACCGTGACTAGTGGGTGTAGGTACCGCTTGGCCAATCCATGGTACGCCCCATGATGGGTCGCTAGCTGTACACCGTGACAATCGGGTATAGGTACCACTCGGCTATAGCCAATTTAAACGATGGTATGCCTCAAGATAGGCCGGCTGCCAGTATCCCAATGATTGGGCTAGGTACCACTCAGAAAATTCAACACGTAGAGCTCTATTGAATCCTTCATGATCTCTTTGCCTACAGCAAAGCACTCGGCATGGAAGGGAAACCAGTTGGAAAGCTGCGCCAAGAACTGGAAGCACTCGGCGTGAAGCATGACTTAGTTGGGATGTGACCAGAAAGGTAGCAACTCGATTGCAAAGCACTCAGGGGCAACTGTGGAGTACATGGACCCTGGGTATCTGCATGGCAGGCTGCGAGTAGCACCCAAGAGAGGATGGGCTGGGCCGATTGCATGGAGACGGGTATTACCTAGACTGCCACTACCGTGCGCAGCAAGGAAACCCTAAAGATAGCAACCAACCTTGATTATGTAGGATACGATTGTAATCCTGGCTGTTGGCATATTTGGCAGATAAGGTTAGAGATAAAATCTCCACCTTGTAACTAATCAGGGATCTTCCTTGTAACCGCACCCTTCTGCTATATAAAGGGGGGCGGGGGGACATCATCATCAGATCATCAGCATTAAGATAGACTCTCATAATTCTAGAGCACAGGACTATGGTATTATCTTCTCCACAAGAGCCTGAACCTATATAATTCCCGTGTCTTGTGTTACCATCGAGTTTGGATCCAGTGCCTAGCCCCATAATCATTATTGCTGACAACAAACGTTGACAGTCCCTAAGCCAACACTTTCAACAAAGTATAGTCTGTCTCTGTATGCATCATGTGTCTACGCAACCAATCGCCGAAGTTATCTCTGTGCTCTGTCGGGAGCCAAACCTCTGACCTCCCTGGGTTTGTTCTGGATAGCATGTTCTTGTGCATGCTGACATACAGGGCCACCACAACTGATTGTCCCAAAACAGCGAAATGTGCTTATGTAAATGAAGCTAGATTACTAGTACGTAGTAATTTCTCGCCTAGTGTTCCTTTCCCCTGTAGCCTCCCCTCATGCTGAAATACAAGCACACCAATCAGTTTGAGATCCATGTAATTGACACATAACTCAATGACCTCCTTAGTTCCCCAACCATCAGTAATGCAGCCTTTCGGTCGATGTCGGTTATGAACATATTTCTTTATAATCCCCATGAACCTCTCGAAAGGATACATCTGATGTAGAAACATGGGACCAAGAATCCGGATCTCCTTCACAATGTGAACAATGAGATGGACCATAATATCAAAGAAAGATGGAGGGAAACACATCTCAAGGCTGCACAGAGTGTGGATCACATCTTCCTGTGGCTTATCAAATTTTAACGGATCGATGGCCTTTTGTGAAATTGCGTTGAAGAATGAACACAACTTTATAATTGGGTCTCGGACTTTCTCTGGCAAAACACCCCTAATTGCAATTGGAAGCATCTGTGTCATCATCACATAGCAATCGCGAGACTTCATACCAATTAATTTTAAATCTTTCATTGAGACTAGTCTCTTTATGTCAGCAAAGCAACCAGATGGAACTTTGACTCCGTGCAAGCATTCGCACACGCTAATTTTTTCTTTCTTGCTCAGAGTGCAGTAGGCTGCAAGAAGGTACTTTTTGCCTGTATCCATTTCTTCTTGATGCAGCTCCTTCCTGAGTTTCATATTGAAAGACCATGTGGAGGTATATCCTTGTGTGTGATGAGTAATTGATGAGATTTGAGTTTGGTTTGATTTGAAATTGAGTTTGATTTGAATTGGATTTTCAATTTTAAGCATTTTGAGTGTTGGATGCTTTTCCCAGTGTTACCAACCTAGGGACAATGGCACCGGACCTTTGAGCAAAATTATGATTGATTAATGATTTTGGGATAATCATTGAATATCTTTGTGGGCATTGCTATTTGAAAGGTTTTTCCTTATCTTTGATGGTTGCAGGGCGACGGTGCTTGATCATGGTGAGGCGGAGGATGACCGGGACAAGGCGAGGAGCGTCAGAGGTCCAGACAGCCGGGAGATTACTGGAAGATGATCATAGATGGAGTCTGGGCAAGCCAAGAAGGCAAGAAAAGGAGGAGATGCTAGCTAAATGCCACGTAGATCAAGGAAGACCATCGGATTGCAGTCTAGTAGATAGGTTAGCGGGTTTAGGTAGCATGCTTTGAAAACCATTCAAGAAAACTCATTATGTGTGTGGGTTTTGGGTTA
This sequence comes from Guadua angustifolia, assembly GCA_036346375.1. Classification (NCBI taxonomy): domain Eukaryota; kingdom Viridiplantae; phylum Streptophyta; class Magnoliopsida; order Poales; family Poaceae; genus Guadua; species Guadua angustifolia. Next base: position 20,494,492 of record CM070522.1, read on the forward strand.
GCCCTTGCGTGACTGTATGAGTGGGATAATCCTAGCCCTTAGATGAGTGCTCTAAGGTTGAGGGACTCATCTAGGGGTGGTAGGTGGCACAAGAGTAGTATAAATAGGGGTGGAGGGATAGCCTCCTCCCTTGAAGGTTGTAGAGATTTTTGTGCTTCTTTGAGCTGTGCCCACCTTGTTGTGAGGCTTTGTAAATCTCCTCTTTCCAGAAATACAAATCTTTTCATTCATGCTTGAATTTACATTACGCATTTACTTTATGTCTTAAATTCAGCATTTAAATTCCTACAATTTATTTTCTCACAATTTACTTTCTTGCAATTTGGATTTGCCTCCTCTCCTTCCAAATTCTGCTAATCTTGGATGTCTTGAGTGTGTTCATATGGTTTTACATCTCTTTTGCACTCTTGGATAGACTTGTGATCAAGCTTTCTATCAAGTTGCATCTCTATTCAGAACTTGTTCTTCGTGTAGCAGTCAGTTTTGGATTTTTAGAAAAATATAAAAAAGTCATTGATTCTTATTGAAGAAGGTGCGGGACTCTCATATCCATCTGTGAAAAAATTTTGGAGTCCACTGGTTGCACCATTTGGTCGCCATGAGGTGAAAACCGAGCCGTAAACTTTCTGGTCAAAGTTCCTAATAGTATGTGATATTTGATCATAGGAAGAAAAATTTCCAAAATTTCTAGAGCTCCAAAAGTCCACCAACCACCTGCTCCAAGTGAGGATAGTTTCTGAAAATTCTGCTTTTGTTTTTCTAAAAATGACTTTTGTGATTTGGCTCAATCTCCTTTCTAAAAGCAAAAGTTGAATTTATTCCTTTTGTTTTTGATATTTGACAACCAGGATTGTGATTAAAAAATTCCCACATATTCCATGGTTCTCATCCATGCAAGCTAGGGGTACACATAGTTGTCAAGTTGTTTAGGTCTTTAACGATTTCTTTTGTATGATCTTTTTTAGGTCTTAGTTAGAGTATTTTGTGGGAAAAATTTTGTTTGTGACCATTCACCCACCCCCTCTGTTTGCCATCTCGATCCTTCAATTGGTATCAAAGCCGGTCTTACTTTTCCATAGATCTTGACCGGTCCCGAGAGTTATGGCGACGAACAAATATTCCACCAAGCCTCCCATCTTTTCTGGAGTTGATTTTTCTTTTTGGAAATCTTGGATGGAGTCATACATCACTGCCCAAGGCTTCTTGATATGGCAGATGGTGAAGCTCCCGTATACGGTTCCTGCCGATGAGAACATCACGGCCAGCAATATGGCTGACGTTAAGGCAAATGCTAAGGTAAGGAACATTCTCATATAGGGACTCAGCTGCAGTGAGCATGATAGGATTGCTCACCTACGATCCGCTCACGAGATTTGGGTGACCCTCGATGCTTACTATGAGGGCACTACCCAAATCAAGACCGTGAGGCAGGATCAGCACAAGCGTGAATATAACAAATTTGAACAATAGGCTGGTGAGAGCCTTGATGAGTGTTTCGGTCATTTCACAAAGATTTTTAGTGATCTTTGAGATGTCGGTTGCACATACCCTGACTCGGACAATGCTCGACATTTTCTAACCACACTCGATCTTCTTGTTTAGGAGATAAAAGTGACCACCATCAAAGACACTACCGACTTGTCGACTTTGACTCTTAACGGGCTCTATTCTAGACTCAAGACTCATGAGATTGATGTCATCTCTCGCAAGACAAAATCACAGTCGATGGCCTTGGTCACTGATCCCATTGGATCTTCTTTTGATTCTTCTACTGGATTTTCTCTCTCTGCCCTTTGCAAGCTAAGCGATGACCAACTGGAAAAATTTTTAGCTCACAATTCTCTCAAGCATACAAGAGGGTGAGAGAGGAAGAGAGGTAGCATGATCACCTGCTTCGAATATGGTGGCTCCAACCACATTCAAGCGAACTGTCTCAAGCTGAAGAAGGGCAAGAATGACTCCAGCGGTTCCAGCAAGAATGACTACACTGACAAGAACCACAACAAGAAGCCTCCAGTTCGTGAGCTGGTGCACGAGAAGAAGTACCACAACTTCTCGAAGAACGAGAAGCTCTTCCACCGCGTCCTCGCTGCCCTCAATGTATCAGCCTCTCCGACACGGAGACATGGAGCGACAAATGTGAGGATGATTTGCAAGAGAAGAAAGGCGGCGATGACTTCTCTGGCATGTGCTTCATGGCAGACGCCAACGACATCAACGACTCCGAGCTCTACAACGACTCGGATGAGGTACCCACCTACGACCAACTCAATGAAGTTTTTTGTAAGTTAGAAAATTTTCATACTAGAGCTAGAGTTATGTGTATGGAGCTTGAGAATGAAGTAGGTACCTTGACTCGAGAGTTAGCTTCTCTTAGATCTTCTCTCTCCCGAGTCACTTATAATTGCGTGTTGTGTGATGCTTTGATTGTGGAGCTAGAGAACCTAAAGACTTTGCATGATAGTGTGCAAACTGAACTTGAAAGTCTTAGTTTAAAGAATGATAGCACTTGTTCTGTTGATGTTTCTTCTTTAGATGCTAGATATTTTCATGCTCACTCTACTCCTTCTTGCTCAAATTGTCCTAAGTTACTTGCTGAAATTGATGCCATGAGTGCTCACCTTAGGAAACTTTCTTCTAGAAATGATGAACTTGACATGTTTGCTTCTAAGGGCCCTCTCAACTCATGTGAGGGCTGTAAACAAATAAAACTTGGCAATGAAGCTTTAAATGTCAAGTGTGCTAAACTTGACAAGAATTTACTAGATAAGTCACATAAGAGTTGCTTGCATTATTCAGTGATTGAGGGGGACTTGGATTAAATCCAAGTCGAACATAGGAAGAAGTTAGAAGACCAAGCCCATAGGATTAAAAAAGCTCCTTGTATTTCTTGTGAGGCCCTCAAGATTGAGGTGGCCGTGCTGAGGGAGAAAAATGCACGTGCTGGTGTTTCTTCTTCTCTTTCTGGTTCTTCTTCTTCCTCTCACCCCTGTTCTTTATGTGCCTCTCTCTTCTGGGAGTGCGAGTATCTCATGAGCACTCTTGAGAAGTTTGTAAGAGGTAAGAAAAAGCCAAACCTCATTCTAGACCAATAAAAAATTAGTAGATTTAATCAGGGTCTACGATTTGACTACTTAGAGCACACTAGGACTCATGCTCCTACCATTGTGCATGGCTCCAAGAGTGGAGAGATTTGGTAGCTCCCAGGGTGAGTATGAAGGGAACACGTAGGCTACGCTAGACGAAAATAAAATTTTCTACGCATTCAACCAGGATACATGCGAGTAGTGGATCATGGATCATTACCCTTGGAGCACGTTAGCAGTGGAAGAAGAGTGGGTGAAGCGTCCCTGCGTACTCCAAAGTACAGTAGTAGATGCCGGAGTTGATCGTCTCCTCCTCGCGATCGCGGATGCAACGCTGTAGAGGAAGTAGACGTTCTCGCCAATCAGCGACGAGCGGATGCTGTGGCGCCTCTATGGTATCCACACGCCCGGTAGGATCACTGCTATTGGTGTGCTAGCACCCACGCGTGCGGCTAGGGTTTAGGGGGCGGTGGGATGCAGCGACGGCTAGGGTTTGTGGTGGGGAGAGCCTCTCAGCTGCACACCCCCACGACCCTTTATATAGAGTGCACTAACGAGCCTTCTACGATAGAAGCCCACTAGGACTCACACTAATGGATCTTCTACAGTAGAAATCCATTAAGACACCAGAGGATCCAAATCCGTGTAAACCCACTAATGGATCCAATCCATCAGACATGATCCAACCCGTTAAGTGTGTGACCCGTTAGGTTCATGCATAAGCGGCCATAATACGAAACCTCTTTTCCGGACCATCGGTTCTTGATGGTTCCTAGCAGGACATGTTGTCCCCGAATCTGCAGAATGATCGTATCGGCTGAACCTTGATATACTCGTATACCAATCCTTTTGCCACGTGATACCAGTCAAGCTCAAGGCAAGATGTGTGCCATCCTTGTGATAGCTCGACCCATTCACTCGTCAATGTAATGGATATAATTCGTGATTAACACTTTAATCACTTTGGCATGGCCATGCACTTTTCTTATCCATCCACACGAGGGGCTCGAGATATCTCTCCGTTATCAAGGAGGGCAAATTCCATCTTGATCTCTTATATCTCACGTCATGTTTCATGGCATACTCGTAGCTACCTTTATAACTCTCCTGCTCACGAGAAGCGTTTGATAGCCCCAAAGTATACAATTACACATGATGAGAATCAATAAGAATCTCAGGTCAAAGGATCGTATAGGTATACCACTCGAGACTACACTCTGATGGCACTTAAAGATAACAATCTCATTAGTGTCTCAGAGCGGGTTTATCCAACCCCATGTTCTCTAACATGTGCCCACATTATTGATTTGATATCTCCATATCTATGGTATGTGAAACATTACCATCAATCAATAGATGTGCTGGTCAGATCACTATTGTCCCACATAATGATATGTGACCAGGGATCGTTTAGAATAATATCATATAACCAATGTGTTTCACAATTAAGTCATACTCAATAAACAAAGGAGTGACATTTATTCATGGAACTGATAAGTACATGAACATAGACATATGATACAATCATCTCACATGATCGCCTCTAGGGCATATCACTAACAAAGTACCACTGTGTTTAGGTCTGCTAGGGTTTTCTATGGAACTTCTGAGCAGAAGGGTGCTTCTCTTGTCTCTTCTGCCTCTAGCAAGGCGAAGTATTCATGCACCTTCTATAAGAAGGATGGTCACCTAGTAGATTTCTGTTTTAGGCATGCCAAGATCACGAGGCGTCAGCGTGTTGCTGCTCTTAGGGGTATTCAAGGTCATCCCCAGACTCTGAGTGCTCCTGTGGCACACACTGCTTCTAGACAGATTGGAGAGTCGCATGTTTTTGGGCAGCGTCTAGGACTTAATTTTCATGATGTTCAGTCGAGTTTTAGTCCTAGAGTTGCTCGTGGTCAATCTTTCCGCCGTCCTCTTGATATTCCATGTTTTTCCATCGAGGTAGATATCAGCGGCGTGAGGTGTTTTCAGGTAGGAGATTTAGGCAGCCACATTGGATGGTCCGGCCTTTGCACCATGGGGGCCAAACCAGTGATAGCTCCCAAATCTTCTAATAGAGTTGCTTCTTCTAATCTTGTGAGAGTCGAGCGTCAAAGAGACACTAGAGTCCAATCTTTTTCTTCTATAGCTGGTACTTTGAGGCATCGTATGATTCAGTATTGGGTTCTCAAGTCTTCACTTTATCGCGGTACTGAGTCCTCTCTCTCTCTTTTGACTTGATCAGGTTCGCCGAATGGGGAAGGGAGATGTTTGGATTGTTGACTCCGGTTGTTCTCGCCATATGACCGGAGACTCTCGTTGGTTCTCTTCCCTAGTCCAAGCCCTCGGTGATAAGTTGATCACTTTTGGGGATGCTTCTTCAGGTAGAGTCGTTGCTAAAGGTATCGTCTGGATTAATGAAAATTTTATTTTTTAGGACGTTGCCTTAGTGAGCAAGCTGCAATATAATTTGCTTTTTGTTTCTCAGCTTATCGATGACTCTTTCGAGGTAAGTTTTAGGAGTAATGCTTGTAGAATTCTTGATTCATCAGGAGAGTTAATTTGCGGGATTTATAGATTTGGGAAAGTCTTTCGTGCTAATTTTTCTATTTTTTCTGGAGACTCTCTTCGGTGTTTGTTTGCTTCTGAGTACCATGATCTCTCCTACTGGTATAGGAGACTTGGTCACATTAGCTTTGATCATTTGACTAGAGTTAGCAGCCATGATCCTATTTGTGGTTTGCCCAAACTCAAGATGGTCAAAGACTTAGTTTGCTCTTCCTGTTAACATAGCAAGATGGTTACTGCTTCTCATCCTCCAGTCACCGTAGTGATGACTAATGCACTAGGACAACTTTTACTTGTGGACATTGTTGGTCCAACTAGAGTGTAGTCAGCAGGAGGGAAGTGGTATGTCCTTGTTATTGTTGATGATTTTTCAAAGTATTCATGGGTATTTTTCATGGCCTCGAAGGATGAGACTTTTTCTTACTTCAGGGAATTTGTTAATAGGTTGTCTATTGAGCTCCCCAGTGCATTACGAGCTATATGCAGTGATAATGGCATGGAGTTCAGGAATTCCTACTTTGAGAGTTTCTGTGTGGAGTCTGGTTTAGAGCATCAGTACTCTTCTCCCTACGCCTCTCAGCAAAATGGCGTAGTTGAAAGGAAGAACGGGACTCTGAATGAGATGGACAAGACGATACTAGACGAGTACAGTACTCCCAGGAAGTTTTGGGCTGAGGCTATAGCTACTGCTTATCATGTTTCTAATCGTGTTTTCTTGAGAGCACATTTGCATCGCGCTGATCTTACGAGTTGAGGTATGGGTGAAAGCCTAGTGTTTCTCATTTTCACGTATTTGGTTGCAAGTGTTTTATCTTGAAGTCTAGTAATCTAGATAAGTTTGAGTCTCGTTCTTCTGATGGTATTTTTCTGGGTTACTCGACTTCTTCTCATAGCTATAGGGTCTAGAGTTGTGATGCGAATAAGATCATAGAAACTTGTGACGTGACTTTTGATGAGGCTAGCTTAGGCGCTAGACCTGATATTTCAATCTCTTCTTATTCTTCCGAGACCATCTTTGTAGAGGATAAGGATGATGGAGATGATGGTGTTCGACCTGATCTAGTCCCCTCTACACCTAAGGTGCCTCCTATTTCCATTTCTGCACCTTAGGGAGACCAGCCCTTACCTTCGGACTCTCCTTCAGCAAGTGACTCTGTTCCTACCTCTTCTACTCAAAAGGTAGAGGCCACTTCTGCTTTTGGTCCTCCCCGCCACAATCAGCGTTCTCATCCACCTGAGCAGATCATTGGTGATCTATTTGAGCATGTGACACTCTCAAAATTAGGCTTATCTTCTTTCTGCCTTCACTATGCCTTTGTTAACTCTTTTGAGTCAAAGGATGTTACTCATGCATTATCTGAAGAATCATGGATTAATACTATGCATGAGGAACTCGAAAACTTTGAGAGGAACAAAGTCTGGCAGCTTGTAGAACCCCCATCTAGTCATAATGTCATTGGGACCAAGCGGGTGTTCAAGAACAAGCAGAGTGAGGATGGGGTTGTCATTCATAATAAGGCTAGGCTAGTTGCATAAGGCTTCAATCAGATTGAGGGTCTTGAATTTGAGGAGACATTTGCCCCTATAGCTAGACTAGAGATGATTAGTATCCTACTTACATTTTCTGCATCCTAGGGCTTCAAGCTCTATCAAATGGATGTTAAGAGCGCATTCCTCAATGGCTTTATTGAGGAAGAGGTTTATTTCAAGCAACCTCTAGGATTTAAGAACCCCAAATATCCAAACCATGTCTACAAGCTTTCTAAAACCTTGTATGGACTTAAGGCACCCTAGCACTCTGATGAATCGAAAATTTTAAATCGGCGAGAACCGTCGAAAATGACCATAAAACCGACGAAAATCGTTGTTTTCATCGGTTGCCCGACGAAAATTGGCCGACGATAAAAAACAGACGAAAATCAATACATTTTCGCTTGCCAATGATTTAAAATAAATAAATTTTCGTCGGCCTAATATAGCCGACGAATACATAGTACGTCGAGGACGAGGCACAGGCGAGTGACTGGAGAAGTACATTTTAAATCGGCCGGAGGTTAAGCCGATTTAAAATAGAGACCATATTTGCGTCGGCGGAGGTTGCCGGCGAAAATAGAGACCATGATCGGCGGTTGCCGATTTAAAATCTCGATCGATCAGCGCCAACTCGCTGTCGGCCATTTACGGCGGCCTCTATGTGGGCCGACGAAAATAGCTACGTCCAGCAAAAAAAATAAAATTTAGAACCGTCGAAAGGTCCATACAAACCACATCACAATATATACGAACCAGATTACAATATATAAAAACCATAATTCTATTGATCTATATCACAAACAAGATAGCATAAATGCAAAAACGAACAAACATACATGCAATCCAACATTACACAAATAGATTTCCAATCCGCTGTCGCACTTGTCAACAATATCAAAACGTCACCAAGCAAATCCTAACAGTGTTCACAAATTGCTCATCACTGTCGCACAAATCCTAACAGTGTTCACAAACCAACCAAAAAAAAGACTAACTAGAGCCTCCACCTAAGTTTAGGGCATCATCAAATTACTCATTCACTGGAGTAGGTATATTATTGTCGCCAGCACTTTGTGACCCATTACCTCCTACTGAGCCTGCAGCCGAGCCATCCGTCCCCTACAACATATAAGGAGAGAATTTAAAAATGATTTAAAAATGCATAATTCTCAAAAGACAGCAGAGGAGGATAATTTATGAGATGGGATTAACATGAATTTGACACTATCATCAAAGTTATTATTTAAAAGAAAGCATAATTCTCAAAAGACAAGCACTCAGCATCTGATTTTGAGCTATTGGTGTGTGGTCAAAGTACAAGTATAGCACATCAAGCTAAAAATGAAGCCACATAACCATAAAACAAGTATGCTATCCTTTGGAGGTGCTTCTTGAGCATCCATTTTCCATTTGTAGCCCTAGTGTTCTTTGGCTTTGAAAAGACACCAAGACTGCCTTGTGCACAATGATACAAACACACACAAGAAAATCTTTCAAAGCAACTTAAATAAAGAGGCACTGACCATGCTTTTTGCACACGACCTACTATGTAAGAAAGTAACTTTGTGTAAGTATATGTGAGAACTGACAACTAAAAACAAAGAAAGATAAACAAATAGGCAAAGACATGCTTTTCACACACAAACCAAGAAGAAAGTAACCGTGGGTATGAATACTTGACAACAAAAACATGAGGAAATGTGTAAGCAGCTTAAATGTAGTTGTGCTCTTCATATGTTGCCCTAAGGAAGTCATTCTTGATGCTAATCAATCCATAATTCAAAAGACAATTTGTGCCAGAAATCCATACATGATTCTTGAATTTGAAGTACTTTTGGCCATCTAAAAACTAAATCAAATTCAAATTATCTATTGATGGCAAGGAAATTGCAATATGTTAACAAGTATAAAGACCCAATTGACAAAATACAAAAATTGGTACCCAGTTTGCAAACCTGTACATAAATGGAGCCTAAAGTGAAATAAAAATTTGTTGGCCTATTGTACTATTGCAGGTTGTGGTATTACTCGAGATGAATTGGTTCTCTTGGGAGAAAAATATAGTAAGTCAGAACTCAGAACATTTGTCGTTCTTATTTATACTTTCGCTTTCTCCTCACTCGGCAGATCATCAAGACTTCTTTTTAGGAACACACAAATCTATTTTGCGTGTCCTTGTATCAAGATAGAGATAAGTTAAGAACAAGCCGAGGTTTTGTCACTACAAACCCAAAGTCGGGCCGTAAGAGAAAGAATAACTAAAACAAAGAGGAACAAAGATTAGAGATGTCGATTCACTCAAAGAAGATCTTGTTTGCTTCTTGTTAAAATGCATTATTGCAAGTGATTTTTACATAACGAACTGGGCTCTTTGGATGATTATCGATTTCATAGATGTCGAATGGAATTGTTCTCTTACAAGGGAATGTCGATTGGCTTAGAAAGTAATAATGGAAGTGACATCCATTTTGTGATTTTTAACCCAGATGATTGATATTGAATGTGGATGTGCTTATTGTCTCCTGTTTTCAGATTGTGCTAGTTAATTTTGTGAGGAATAGAACATAGAAACACCCTACATTCTCTCGCATAAGGAATTTGAGGAAGTACACCAAGCCACAGACCACACTAAAAGCAGTCTTTCGAGATCATGTTAATTACCAAGTACTAAACTAAGTTGTTGTAATAATACTAAGTAGTGTTAATCTGGATGCCTATTCACGACAATTCAACAACCCATAATGCATACAAAAGCGAGACATCACGTATAATCACTCAAACTATACAAGAATATCATATTTTTATAATAGAACAATCTTTCGAAAATATAGTACCATAGATGGTGCGGTCATAAATGTAGGAAAGACTAGAGCCGAAATCTTTGGAAGATTGAAGGGTTTTCCAAAAGCAAGAGACATACACTCGTGGAATAATTGCACATAATCAATTTGAAAGCATCTTAGTCTTACTCATATCACTAATTGTATGTAGTATGGAAATGAACTTACATTCATTTGTGAGTGCCGGCGAGATATGGATTCTTGTTGTTGCCTCATGAATTCTTGTTCTTTGGGCTATCATATCGCGATGTTGAGCCAAGCGAGCACGTTCTTGTCTCAACTCATCTCGCATCTCGAGCCTCACGAGCAGCACGTGCACTACTTGTGGAGGTCCGAGCGCGCCTCGTCAAGTCTCGAGTTGCAGAGGAATCAACGGCCATTGAACATGGAAAACCTCCCATGACTCTTGCCACCGCCGCTCCTATACAAAGCGGCGGCGTCAACGTCTTCCTCCCTCCGAGCAGTCCTCACCATGGGTTCGGGCCATCTCATCTCCATATCTAGCTGCGATGCATACGAGTTACATTGAGAAAAGCAATAACTTGCAACACGATAAAGAAAGGCAATTGACTAACCAAGGCGTCCGTCGCCTCTGGCCGCAAAGTTGATCCGTTGCAGAGAGTCGCTCCCCTTGTGCCCATAGCGTAAGTTTCAATCGCACTTGGTCTCCCCGCCAAGTCGAGCTTCTGAATCATGTTAATCGATACTACATCGATCATAAAAGAAAATGAATTATTAACATGGCATGATAAGCGTACCAGTCGCTTAGCTAGACGAACATGACCATCGGCACCATATGTATGAACAACACTTGAGCCCGACTCTCGATTCACTCTCTTGCTATTCGACTTTGCAATGAACGCTTGAAGCCCAAGACTCGTAAAGTGCCGACCATGCATCGTATAACGATTAAACCTACAATGTTAGCGGTTAAATTAAGCAACTATTCAATGGCGCAATCTGAAATACACACAATTCATATGACTAACCATTTCAGTGAACCTGCATGTACTCATTAGCTTGAAGGTAGATTTTGAAGAACCAAGTTTTTATTCATTTCCTCTCCACGATGCCTCTTGCGGTATGCACTCACCGCTATGGCGAGCATTGGACATCATATCTTTTACTACCTTCGTAAACATTCTCAAACACACGTTTGGAATGTGCTCCCACTCCTCCTCTTCCCCTCTATCAAGCGATACCTCTCCTACAATACAAGTAAATGTATTAGTTACCGTGACAAAAAAAGAAAAACTAACTTGATGACCATGATTTGAAAAGGTTTACCGAAATCAGTCCACACCCTCTGTCATTGTTAGTCCATTATTGTCTCATTGTCACCTTATAGTGTTCCCACTTCAAAGTGGTAGGGACACACCGTCGATCTCAACCAATCCAGGGTAATGGTACCGACAAAGAGAGCCCAATGTGGCATTAACCTGCCTTGTCCTACTTGTCCCCGTGAAAGAAGAATCATCCCATGACCTACAACCAATATATTTGCACAATCAGACATATGTATACAAGGTTAAATAAATTGTAATCATTACTAACCTATCACCAATTGGTCTTATCTATTTACGGAGTTGTCGATTTTCATGTCGTGGAGGAACACCGCTTATTCCTCTATACCTAAAAATATAAATTTTATATCCATATGAAGTTACTTAGCTAGCGAGACAAAACATTCAACAGAAGTAAGTTATCATAAAAAATAAAACCTGAAGACCGGTCCATTCGCACCATCCTCTGTCTCATCCTCTGCTATGTCTCCACCTTGCTCTGCCTCATCCTCTCCATTGTCGTTCCCTAGTACTTGCTCCTCATCATTCTCCTCTAGTACTTGCTCCTCATCATTCTCCTCTAGTACTTGCTCCTGAGCCTCTCTCAGACAACTCTCCAATTGTCGCCTTCTGCTTTCATGAGAGGTACTTCCTTTGAAAATGCTAGTGGCGCCTTTTGAAGATGAAGAGCCGTCGTTCTTCGAAGATGGGTTCTTCGAAGATGAAGACCTAGTCTTCTTTGATCTCGAACGGTGTAAAAATGAATTCATCCTACATAACAAATGAAATATTAGAACATAGACATAACAAATGAAATATTAGAACATAGAGATGCAATATATATATGAACATAACAAATGAAATATTATAATTACTTGTTGTAGTCGATCGTCCATGTTTTCTCTTCCTAACTTTCCGTGACTGGGACTATCTTCCTCACTTCGCATGTCACCAACTAAATCATCGAGTTGTATTCGACATCTACTTCAAAGGTTCTTTGGAAGGTCATCTTCTTGGAATGCATCAATCTCACTTGGTATGTACTCATCGTCCCTGTGGTTGTGCGGTGATCATGTGGATTCACCTTATACACAACCCACCATGGTTTAAGACTTGGCTTAGAGCACGGATAAGGGAGGTAATACACTTGCTTGGCATGCTGAACACGCACAAATGGATCAAAAGTTGAAAGTCGTGATTCGTGTTTAACTTCTACCAAGCCAAGTTTATCGTTACACCGTATCCCTGCTTTGTCAAACCAATCACAATACAAGAAAACGACACTCAAATCCTTTGGTCCTTCGAACTTGATCTCGACAATGTTTTGAAGAACACCGTAGTACTCAGTTTGACGACCATCCGCACCCACAGCCGTAGTTACTACCCCGCTATTCACCGTGGCTGCATGCGGACGGGTAGCTTCAAAGGGTGCCGTACGAAAATGAAACCCATTGATATCATATCGCACAAACTTCCTTGCGGTTGTGAACCCACGAGACAATTGACATAAATCTTCTTGAACACTATCATCTCTCTGGCACTGCAAAAGTTAGATATTTATTACAAACATTATCGTACGGCTATATCTTTAGTTCAAGTGTTATAGGATCTATACATGCCTTCGAAACCAGGTCACGAAATTTGGGCCACCGCGTATACCGTAGCGTCGTAAATTGTCTAGTTGTTTTTCAGTAGGCCTTTGGGTTGACCTCCATTTTTGTTTGTCGAACAACCTACAATTGGCATGAGTTATTTGCAATATAGTTATCAAAACTAATTTACACCTAAATGAATTGTACTTACTCGAAATACTTGTCCATTTCCTCAATATTGTAGAACATATACATCATGGCAGCATTCCACTCCTCTTGAGTCAACTCATGAGGGGAACTATCACCGATCTTTTCCATTCCACTTGAATATATCAAGGCGACCGTCACTTGTTTGGAAGAGGTGTGGTATCGCGATGTTTTAGCATTGACATCATTTTGCTCGCTGAAATAATGGCTCGAGAAGTAGGATATTTCTTTCGGATAGTGCGCCTCGCGATGGACCCTTCAACTCGTGCTTTATTACCCACCATGGCCTGAGTTTCTTGAGGCCCGCTCTGTCGATACATCCATCGGTATTAATCGCCCACACATCTACGCTTCATACGGTAAATGTACCAACAAATGCTGCATTAAGTTCATGAAACCGGTGGAAACACCTTTTCTAGTTTGCATATAAGCACCGGTATATTCTTCCCCAATTCTTTCATCGTTGATTTCTTTATTATCTTAGAGCACAACCGCCTATAAAAAAACCGATCTCTCGCAAGCAGTATCCACACTTCTTAGGCATATATCCTCTGAACATCACCGAAGTAGCCTTTCCATGATGATGTGGTAATCATGACTCTTTAGGCCATGTAGTTTACCGATCGAGATGTTCACCGTGACGTCTTAGATTTGCCGATATCCGTCTCGAAATTTGATATTCTTCATCCATCTAAGAATCTCCTTCTTATCGACTTTTTAAGACAAGAAGGAGCATGAGGTTTCTTTCCACCTTCCGTCACTTCAAAGGTGGGGCTATTCTGATTTCGAGACAAGTCTCTACGAGCCTTAACATTATCTTTTGTTTTATCATTATAGTCGAAGCATGTGCTAATGATGCTTTCCGCGATATTGCGCTCTTGATGCATAACATCAATATTATGCGCGAGGATTAAACTAGTGACATAAGGCAGACTCCATATGCTAGATATGTGAGTCCAATTATGTGTCTCTTTGAAGGCTTCATACCCATTCTCCGTGTCAACCAACTCACTATGCCACGCCACAACCTCATCTCCGGTTAAGCGTTTGGCGGACCCTTACTAACTGTCACATCCTTCTTAAATCCTTTTTATCTTTCTGAATGGGTGACTAAGACTAAGAAAGCGACGGTGACAATCAAAGAAACTGAATTTGCCACCATGCTTCAAAGCGAAATGCATCTGTGTCACCCATACAAATCGGACAAGACAACCGACCATGCGTGCTCCACCGAAAACATGCCGAGGCGGGGCGATCATGGATAGACCAAAGATAAGCCACACGCATGTTGAAGGTCTCTTTTCTACTGTTATCATATGTCAAAACACCTTCCCACAGCTCCTTCAGCTCCTCAATCAATGGCTGCATGTACATATCCAAATGCTTTCTAGGATGCTCGCCGGGGAATAACAAGTGTTAGAAACACATACTCATCTTTCATGCATAATGATGGAGGAGATTATCGTGTGCAAACACGGGCAAAGCATGAGTACTGAGTCCGCACTTGTGGTGAAAGGCGTGAAGCCGTCTGTTGCCAAGCCAATACGAACATTTCTAGGATCTCTGGCGAAATTTGGATCGAACCGTTCCAATGTCTTCCAAGCTTCACTATCAGAAGGATGACCCATGGAACCCTCGTATGTACGCATGCCTTCTTTGTGCCACCTCATATGCATGGCAGTATCCTTTGATAAGTAAGCTCGTTGTAGCCTTGGTTTAAGGGGCATATAGCGGAGCACTTTGGCCGCTGACTTTGTTGTTACCGTGTTTCCCTCCTCGTCCGTTACTTGAACATACCGGGACTCATTGCAATATAGACAATGTGTTAGTTCTACATTCTCCTTCCAGAATAACATATACTTATTGGGGCACACATGTATCTTCTCGTATTGCATCCCTAAACCTGGCCAACATTTTTCTAGACCGATAAAGATCTTTGGCATCTTATGATTCTCTGGAAGAACATCACATATCAATTTGACCAGATCGTTGTAACAATCTTTACTCAAATTGTATTTCGATTTGATAGCCATCAACCATGTCACTGCAGCAAGAAGGGTGACATTGGTAAACTCATGCAGAGGCTCATTGGAAGCGAGAAGAAGCCTATAAAATTCTTCGACCTCGGCAGTCGTTCTTCCGATTCATCCTGTCTTTGTCGACCAAGATCTTCCACCATATCTCGGCATCTATCCTCCGTGTCATCATAATCTGGACTATGTTAGATGTAGAACCCAAGCGTGACTCACCATGCTCGAACCAAGTTAAGTAATTGGGCATAAATCCATATCTGCACAAGTCTAATTCGATCTCCTCCTTCCGCTTCTGGCGGATTACTGACACTTGCTGCATGGACACTTCGCTACACCACCGTGGATTCAAAGAAAATATGATCCAATATTGCTTGTGTCCTCTCTACCCATTCGTCCGTGTGACCCCCCGTTGTTCTCCAACCGACATACATCCATGCTCGATTATCACCCATATTGATACCGCTCTATTAAAAAAATGATGATACAAGAATTATGGTTCTAATAAGGCTTAGGAACTGGGTTAAAAACTAAGGTCTTGAAATTTACAAAATTTCGGCATGACCTCCTAGAAAGGAGGACATCCACTTAGCAGAACAAATAAGCGATTGCGATTCTGATTATAAGATATCAATCACCCATACCAGATAAAATCAAGAAGGTTGGACCGGGATATAGACTTGTACTACAATCGATGAGCCAAGGCTTCTCACCCACACCATGTACATATGGTCGGATGATTGTTGGAGGTGCCAACTTTTTTTATGTGGCCATTCGGTAACCCTTCACATTTTCAGTATTTGCTGTTTTTTTGTGTATATATGGCATTGAAAGATCATTTGATTAGTTAAGATGCCTAGAAATGCGTATGATGTAGATTAAGTTCACTTGGTTAGGCAGAGATCAGTTTCGCTTTTTATCCAGTTCATTTTTCAATCAAAGGGCTGGCTGAGGAGTCTTTTACTGTTATTGTTTCCGGGATTTGAAAGGCATTCATAATCACTTGAGTTTGTACATGGAATTATTGTAATCACTTGAGTTTGTAAATTAAAATCTCTGATGATGTGCATCTTCTGAAGGAGAAGCTAATGTTGTAAATTAATTAAGATATCTGATGCTTTGCATCTTCTGAAGGAGATGCTGTTGTTATTGGGATGCAAACCATATTACACAGCATAGCATCTCCTGACAAATAGAAAGCTGCTGTTTCTGCAATTCTATCCCGAATGAACTTCTGGAAACTGGGAAACCAGCAATGCCTTCATTGATATGCAGCAAAGTAACAACCAAGAGCAAGCACTTAACACACAAATTTGGGATTGAAATGGTGATCAAACAACAGAGGCGCTACAAAAGTATAAAGCCCAAAGGGACACAAATCTCTATCCTGCAACTCCTCCTAAGTACTGGAAAGTCTGAACATCTCAATACCATCTCTGGGTAAAGATAAACTAACAAAATGAGAGCATAGTAACAAAAGTCCTGGGAGAAATTCAGCTCACCATTTGTTGGGGAGAGGCGCCGGGGAGAGGCGCCGACGGCTGGGAGGTGGCTGGTCGGGGGCGGCGCCTGTGGGCGCCGAGAGAGCAGCAGCTGGGGGGTGGCGGCGGACGGGATGGATGGCGGGCGGGCGGCTGAGGGAGGAGGCTGGTTGGGGAGGACGGGCGGCCGGGGAGGGCAGCATGCGGGAGGGGCGTGAGATGGGGATGGCGGGGCGGGCGGCTGTGTGAGGGCGCTGCTGGTTTGGGAGGAGGGGGCGGCCGGGAGGGGGGAGGCGTCGCGGCGGCCGGGATGGCGTTGCGGCGCGGCCGGGAGGGACTGGGATGGCGGCGAATTTTGTGATTGAGTGTTAAACAGCGCGCATGGTGTGGCGGCGAATTGTGGATCGAGTAGACAACAAAGCGCCGCATGGCTCACCCTAAACCTAAATCAGTGTATTTTTCGCTGGCCTACATTTGTGCCGCGAAAACATTCATATTTTAAATCGGTTAGTGGTCGGTGATTTAAAACAGAGTTGTATTTTTGGCGGCCAGGTTTATAGCCGACGAAAACTTAGTAACCTTGGCAGAACCCTACTGGCCTAACGTCTATATTTTCGTCGGTATGTAAGAGCCGACGAAAAAATTGTAATTATTTTCATCGGCGTGAAGTATAGCCGACGAAAAAATATATATTAATCGTCAGTTCATGTAAAACCGACGAAAATATATGTAGTAATCGTCGGCTCTAGTTAAGCCGACGAAAATATGTTTATTAATCATCGGCTTTTGTCAGGCCGACGAAAATACGTTTTTGGCCGACGAAAAATGTTGGTTTTCCTGTAGTGTAGAGTATGGTATGAGAGGCTTAAGTCCTATATTCTCAATCATTGTTTCAAAATAAGTGTAATAGACAAAACTCTATTCATCAGACACCAGGATTCTCATTTCCTTCTCGTTCAAATTTATGTGGTCGATATTATCTTTGGTGGGTATTCTTATTCTCTTATGTCTCAGTTTTCTGAGGTGATTGAAAGGACAACGGATGTCGCCTAGAGGGGGGTGAATAGGCGAATTATAAATTTAAACTAAATTGCAGCGGAATACAGAACCTTCGAAATGTCCGAATAATACTACGGACAGTTCGAATAGTTCGGATAGTCCGAGGTTGTATTCGGATACTCCGAACTTATTCGGATAGTCCGAGAATCAATTCGGATATTTCGAATGCTCCAGAGCACATAGCTCGCAAATACTAGATCTAAGCTATTTGGGGGATATTAAACACACCAAATTAAACTAGCTAGCCTAGAATACCTGAATCAAGTCAAGATCTAGAGGAATATTGAATAGAAAAGTAGATCAGGCAATTTCAATATTCAAAATCAAGTACTCTAGCAAGAATAAGAAGTAAGCATAAAGATAATGATTTTTCACCCGAAGTTCGGATCCTTGAGGGGATCCTACGTCTCCATTGAGGTGGCTCGGTCACACTTGAGTCGGGGTCTCTTTCAACCCTCTTACTCCTGGTGTTGCACAAATGCACTCGCCGGTTTCAACTCCTTTGACGCTTGAGCCGGGGTCTCTTTCAACCCTCTTCCTCCCGGTGTTGCACAAATGCACTCGTCGGTCTTCACTTCTTTGATTCCTTCACTTGCGGAGGCGGAATCCGGCCTTCACAAACTTCCCACGCCCAACCACACAAAGTAGCGGTGGCTCGTAGGCGACCTCCTAGCCGTCTAGGAGTCCTCAACCTCCAAGAGTAACAAATGCTCACGAAGAACAAACTTGGAATCGGCCTTCACAAACTCCCACGGCCAACCACACAAAGCTTCGGTGGCTCGTAGGCAACCTCCTAGCCGTCTAGGAGTCCTCAACCTCCAAGAGTAACAAATGCTCACGAAGAACAAGCTTGGAGATGAACTCAAGTGCTCAAACAACTCAAATCTTACTCAACACACTCCTCTTCCAACTCTCCTCAACACACACCTCTTCCAACTCTTCTCAACCCTTCTCACTAAGGGGATCACTTAGATCTAAGAGTAGAGAGGGATTTGGGGCTCAAGAATGAAGGGAATAGCACCTCTAAACAATAGGGTAAGAGCCCTTCAAAATGGGGAGGATGGGGCTATAAATAGAGCCCACCAAAAACTAGCCGTTTTCCTCAACGTTCAAGTCAGTTCGGACAGTCCGAGCTCAAGTTCGGATAGTCCGAACGCGTCAAACTCGAAGAAACAGAGAATTCACTTCGGATAGTCCGAAAATATGTTCGGATAGTCCGAACATTCGGATACTCCGAGTTCATCTTCGGATAGTCCGAACTAGCACTGAGCAGCCCGACGAAAACGAGCATAACTTTTGACTCTGGACTCCGATTTCAGTGATTTTGGACTCTATTGAAAGATAAGAACAAGGGCTACACAACTAACAAGGTCTCACTACTCAAATCTCAAAGGATAAATCCAGATTTCACCAAGAATCCAAGGGAGACCTACAATTCTCACTTTCCGGCACCACCAACACCACTCTTTCTCTAAGTTTCACAAGGATGAATCACTTGACCACTTGACACATCTAAAAGTCATTCGACGTCGCATCCCTCTTAATAGTATGGTAATCCTTAGACTCAAATTCAAACGAGAAATCTTAGTCTTACATTCAATCCGCATGTCGTCTTCTCCGTGGATGCAATGTGCATGATGTCTTTAACTAAATGATTGATGACATCTTCGCCTTGTCCAACTTGACTCGATTCACCTCATGAGACTCTCGTCCTATTGACCTTGACTTGATCATCCTCTCCGACGATCTCCACGCCAAGTCGATCTTGACTTAGTCCTCAACTCTTGGTGACACCGCCGTCTTGTTGACCTCGGCTTAACGATCATCCCCTAAGATATCTTGGTCATCATACACACACGGGACATAATTCTTCCCAAACCACTCATGAAAGACATTAGTCCCAAAAGCTCAATAGATATGAATAAATTGATATTTGTGAGCAGTTGATTGCTACAAGTGTTTCATGTCAAGAAGCACAACAAAAATGGAAACACTTGACATAAGAGATGTTCTCTACTAAGTGCATCATGATGAATATGTAATTGATCTATATGCACTAGAGAGATAATTGCCGATATGATGAATCAATTAAATCATGGCAATGATCACAGTCTTTACTTAAATGAAGCACATGACAGAATATACACGAATTGTATATGTGCAAATAATATTTGGAATAAGAGTAAATATGTGATCCAACTCTAGATTAAACTTCACTAGGAGAGGTGCATGAGAAGATACACAACTAAAACATGCATGCACCAAGTCAATCTATAGCAATGTGAAGTTTAACTCTAGTTAATACATGCATACTAAAAACAAAGCACATAATGAACTCAAATGAATATATATGCACAAATAAATATGACATGAACCAATGTGCATATATATAATCAACATGCTACTTGGAGTTCACTATGCATTTGCACAAAAGGAATGCAATAACAAATATAGAAGAGATACCAAAATTGCATACCTTAACTTTGCTTAACTGTTGCACTTGATTTTCCTCTAAATAGATGAGACTAATACTCAACTTGGCAATAAACTTTGCTACCAAAATTGCATACCTTAACTTTGCTTAACCATTGCACTTGATTTTCCTCTAAATAGATGAGACTAATACTCAACTTGGCAATAAACATGTTAGTCTCATAGCAATATAACCATATTAGAGGTTTGTCATTTGTTAAGCACTAAGTTAAGCATTTACTCAATTACATAGATTGTCATTATATGCGTTTGTCATTAATCACCAAAATAACATAAGTGCCTAGATGCACTTTCAATCTCCCCCTTTTTGGTGATTTATGACAAACCTATTATCAATTGCACCTAATGACAATATTAAGATATTTAGCATTAAAACAAGCATGAAGAAACAATAAGAGATCATACTTAAAAATTATCCCTTTTTGTCAATCAATTAGGGGACAATTGATAAATCCATAAATTCTCCCCCTTTTGTCATTAATCCCAAAAAGTTGCTTGATAGATTCTTATTGTTCATTCAATAAAATCTGTTCTCCCCCTTGATTGCACACTCAATAAAAAGATTTGGGAGAACAAAATAGAAATAAGGAGCTAGGAATAGGGCAATGATATTAGGCTCCCCCTAAATCTAGACAAGATATGATATCAATTATATCCAAGATTTAGGTAAAGAATGTTTTCAATGATACCAATTTAAATGTAGTCATGGTTCACAAGATGTAAGTGGTGCTTAAAACATGACACATGAATATGATTCCATATGGCAAATTGAACATGCTTATGATCATATAGCAAATTTAAACAATTGAAGCACATGCTTATGATCAAATTCAATTCTAAAAATCAAGATCATATAGAGAAGATTACATAGGAAAGAATTGCTTATATGATCACAAGATGTATACAAGATCATGAATCAAAATTGTATAAGTAAAATGCGCTTTCATGATCAAGAATTTCACAAACTTATCAAGAGCATACCTCTTTGCAATGTGTCACCCATATGTACCTTTTTAATTCTTCATAATGCCAAATGCAAGTTAGATGACACTTCAAAACAATTTAGGATTAGAGGATACCTCTTGAAAGATACCAATTAATGAAAGGTACCTATTGAAAGGTACAACACCATTTAAAATGAGACAATTGAGCATAATGGTGTGCAAAGACATCATTGAATGTGGTCAAAAAGAAATACGTCCCTTTGTCGGTTCTTGTCCATCGCATGTTCGTATCGGTCATGATAACCGCGCCCGGCCTTAGATCCCTCGGACAATGGAGCTCCTCTCCATTTCCTTCATCCCACCGTCGAAGATGATCCCTTTTCCAATACCTTGAACATCAATAGACAAACACACGATTTCCGGGAACAAATATCTTTCAACTTGACCCAAGTTAGTTTGATAATGTCTAAGTACAACATGCACGATATAGATGATAAACATGATAATACAACTTGCACGCGATTTGAAAAATTCAAGATACCAATTGAAGATTTCATTATACCAATTTATAATGAAAATATTTGAAACTCATTCAAATTTAATCTTGACATCCACTTGTAAGAGAGACAATGGGTAAAACACATTGAAACTCACTCTTGAACTTACAAGGGAAATTTCTCTTTTCCGAAAAAAAACTCCGAGTTATGCAAGAGAGGAAACATTTTGAGGCTAAGATACAATTAAATCCAATTTCCAAAAGAACTTAGCCAAAAGATGCACTTTCATTGGAATGAAAACTTAAATAGATATGCTCCACTTTGAAGCTTGGAGCAATGAATAAGTTCACTTAGTTTTCATCTTAAAAGGCTTGCCAAGATTTCAATTTTAAATTCTCAAAATCTCAAAAGATGCAAATAGCAGCACAAAATCGATTATAGCTTTTAAACCATTGCTCAAATGCAAAAATCATCAACGCGGAAAAGATCCGTCTCAAAATTATCTTCGAGGGCTATGAAGACCAAAAATTCATTTGAACAAAGGAAAACCTCGAAAACTTGAAAATAGTGAATGCTGAACCGAAGGTTTCGGGAAAAGAAATCTCGCTTTGAAATGGTCATGAGGATGAAAACAACAGTAAATGAGCTCCCAAATAATTTTAGATGAATCATGGAGCAATAAATTGAGTTATCTTAGTTTTCATCACAAGGAAATACTCAAATCATCTTAAAGGTAGGCAATATTTCAAAAGTGCAATGTGCTGAAAAAATTCAGTTTTAACATTTCATTTAAGCTTTTTGATAGGGCTGAAAGAAGGTTCAAACAAGGTTCATAAATTCTCAAAAAATTAGACAACGAAGTCCAACTATAGAGGATCAAAACATGTCATAAGACTTTCCTCTGATTATGAACCCATTTGGAGAAACAAAAATCACAAAACAGCCCCACAATTAGCCTAAACCTCTGAATGTCCGAGCTTAACCTCGGAATGTCCGAGTAGACCCTCTCTGTTGGAACTAGAAAATTTCCATTTGGAATGTCCGAATAAATCTTCGGAGTATTTGAGTACTTCGGATTGTCCGAATGCATTTTCGGACTGTCCGAGCTCCAACTAAGCATTTTGAAATTGGGTCAAATCTTGATCAAATGAAATCCAATAGCCATAAGATTTTGCAGAAATGGTCCATGGACATACAAGAGACTTCTCCAAAAAGAATTTCTCAAATATCACCCTCCATTCAAAAATTAGGCCATTAGGA
Source organism: Guadua angustifolia (assembly GCA_036346375.1). Lineage (NCBI taxonomy): Eukaryota > Viridiplantae > Streptophyta > Magnoliopsida > Poales > Poaceae > Guadua > Guadua angustifolia. Next base: position 20,517,347 of record CM070522.1, read on the forward strand.
GTATTGGAGGTTTAGTTTTGACACTAAGTCAAATAAAGTCAACAATTTTGCAAATGAGTTCAAATAAATTTGAGAATTTTCAGATATGAACTCCATATATGAGAGAAGGTTTTCCAACAAAAATTTTCAATAAATCCATTTAAAGATATGAAAACCACAAATATTCAATGAACTAGAATTTCAGATTTTCAGATTTTAACATTTCATTTAGGCTTTAAAAAAGGGCTGAAAAATTGCTCAAATGACGTCTAAAAAATCTGATAAAATTTGACATAGTAGACAATCTATTGAGGATAAATTCTTACAAAGATGTTTCTTACAAATTATGCTCTGATTTGGAGATACAAAAATCACAAATCAGCTCAAAACCATGCAAAAGTCTGAATTTTCAGCCTTTTGATCAAAGAGAGAAAAGGCCATAACTTTTTCAAATAAAGTTGAAATCATTTGAAATTGTGCAGAAACATACTTTAGACACATAAAAAACTTTTCCAAAAAGAATTTTCCAAAAAGTAGTCTCCAATCAAAAGATATGTCAAATTTTGCTTTGTAGGCATGATTTTTAATCAAAGAGAAGAAAAGTCAAAACTTTTTCAAATAAAGTCAAAATGATTTGAAAATTTTTAGAAATGAACTTTGAACTATTTATAAGGTTTCTCAGAAAGAATTTCCTCAAAAGGAATTTTCTTTCAAAAGATATGGCAGAATGCGCGTTGTAGGCAAAAAGAGAAGTTCAATTTGCACCGAAAACTCAAAATGCAATCCGATTTGAATTTCAGGGAGATTTGAACTTTCATGGATTTATATGATTTAGAAATACTATTTCAAGCCAAGAAGCACAAAGAAATCCATCTCAAATATCAAAACCTACAATATGCAACAATGGGTCATTTTGGGTCAAATGAAGAATTTTGGCCAAATTCAAATAGCTATAACTTTTGAACGGTTGGTCGTTTGGAAAAACTTTGAACTAAAGAAATGCTTGAAATGACCAACCCTACGAGTTTTGTATTGACCACTTTTTCAAAAACTCAATAGATTTTAATATATGAAAATATTTCATTTAATCCAAAATCAAGATCCTATATGATCCATTTGAGGCCAAATTTTTATTTTGTTTCCAAAATAGAAATTTTTACTCCGAAAGCATTGTAAAGCATTTGAAATACATATTTGAGAACTTTTATAAAGATTTTCACAAATATTGGCCTTTTTAATACATTTTTGACTTTTTGACCAAAACGGCTCATATGAAGGATATGCATGCATATGGTTTTCAAATCACTCCAAAAAGCATCAAACGAAGAAAATGAGAAGATATTTGATTGGAATTAGTATGTATGAGTTTGAAATACTATTTTGAACTAAGATATGGCTAAGAATCCGGTCCAAATGGAGAAACTCACTAAGTGCAATAATATGACCATTATGGGTCAATTATAGTTTTTTGGTGAGTTTCAAAATCAAATAACTTTTTCTAGGTTGGTCTTTTGAAAATCTTTTGAACACAAGAATTGTTAAGAATGACCAACTCTAGGATTTTTGTTTTGGAATTACTTTCAAAATTATTTTACATTTTATTCTATGAAAGTTATAAGTCTAAATCCAAAACAAGATATTAGTAACTAGCCTTTGGAGTTAAGACTCATTTTCTTTGTAAAATAGTTTTTGCAAATCCAAAACCTTTGAAAAACATTTCAAAAGCATTTGTATACATGTTGCAACTAGTTTTTCACAAGAATACTAATAGTATACAAAATTTTAACTTTTGGCTAAAAGGTTTGATTTTGAAAATATATATTAGCACTTATATAAATATGGGCACATGTAGGGATGTAATATACGTGGATATGAATTAACACTCCCCCTTAATGTGCCACTATCCCAAAATTGCTCAAGATTGTAATTAAAACAACTAATAAGTAGAGCAAGCATATAACAAGCAATCTAAATTGATTTTCATGAATAATGCAATATAACCTACACAAGGCTATAAGCTATAAGAATCAATTTAAATACTTGTTACCCGAGATGGCATTGGCTCAAGATTGAAGTGATCATCCTCATGCTTGGCTCCATTTCGCAAATGATTAAGTCCTCTTCCCTTTTGAAGAAGCCAAACGTCCAATCCATCTCATATTATCTAAAATTCTTTTAGGCGGTTTTTGGTACCCAATCATTGTTGGGTCCAACAATGTTAGTCACAATAGGTTTAGGAACCCAAATGGCCCTAATTTGGATATTATTGAATTGACTAACACAATTAGAAATATGTTTGCAATAATTATTCCTCCTAGGCAAATGATTGGCATTTTTATGAAAAGGCTTAGGAGGACAATGATACTTTGCAAAATTATTTCTAGTTTGATCTATTCTAAGCATATGATTATTAAAATTATGCATTGGCTTAGAGGATCTAGTATATCTAGCAAATGTTTTGCTATTGTTATCTTTCCTAAGCACATCATCAACATGATTTTTCATAGTCTTAGGAAATCTAGCATTATGAGCAAACACATTTCTAGATTTATTCTCCTGAGCAAATGATTGTCACTATTATGCATAGACTTAGAAGAATCGACAATTTTGGCAAACACATTACCATTTTTGTCCTTCCTAAGCAAATAATCATTGAAATGATGAGTAGGCTTAGGGATTATACCTTTGGGACAATCCTTACCGATATGCCCCTTTTCCCGACAATTGTAGCAAGTATACTTTGAACGTCTCTTTTTCTTAACTTGCTCTTTGTCGGTTTGCCTTATTGTTGATGGTTGTGGCTTGATCTCCACTTTATTAGAGCACACGGAGGCGAAGTGGCCCTTCTTGTTGCAAGCAAAGCACTTGATAGTCTTTGAGTGTCTTATGTTGTGCCTTGTCTTGCTAGTCTCCCTCTTGGAGATGTAGCCGAGTCCTCGCTTATCTTGAGATGCCCTTGGCTTGCTCAAGATCTCGTCGAGGATGGCTTTTCCCTTTACGCACTTCTTCAAGTCATCTTCTAATCTAATGACTTGGGCCTTGAGTTCTTTATTTTCCTCTACAAGGTTAGTCTCAACATGGATAGAGGAAATAGTAGCAATAGCATTTGAGCAACAAGGTAAATCATTGCTAAAGGTGGATATGCATTTATTTGATGAATTATTTGTAATATAAATTGAGCAAGGCAATTCATCAACTAAATTACATTGAGTAGCAATATCCACTCTAGACTTAGTGAATTCCTTGAGAAGGACTTTTTCATGATTTTCTTTTAGAATATTATAATCATTTTGAAATGAGTCATGCTCCAACTTCAAAATTTTATACTTCTTTTTCTCCTTCCCAAGAGATTCATTGAGCTCCTTTAACATATTCATAAATTCATCACAAGAGAGCTCATCATCATCATCACTTACCTCAATTTTTCCTTTTGCCATGTAGCAACGGATTAGTGATGGGAGTGAATCTTCGTCGTCACTTGAGGCGGAGGTTGAGGTTGATGGAGATGTCGGTTCTTCATCACTTGACGTGGAGCTTGAGGTTTCATCTCTCGACATCTCTTCCTCAATGGAAGTGGATGATTCAAATAGTTCTTGAAGCTTTATCCATATTTCATGAGCGCTCTTGAGATTGCATATTCTATCAAAAATTTCATCGCTAACAACACAAGATAAAGCATAAGCAGCTTGAGCGTCGAGATGTATGCATTTCATCTCTCCTTCAGTTGGATTAATTTCATTCAATGGAGAGGAAAAGCCGACATCTACGATCCACCATATTTGGGGGCTCATGGATTTAAAATGAGAAATCATAACTAATTTCCAATGAGCATAATTTGAGCCATCTAGCATAAGTGGATCATGTGAGTGCTCTAATCCTTTAGTCGACATCCTTTACTCTCTAAACGGTTAAGTCTAATAAAATGAGAGACCAGACTCTGATACCAATTGAAAGGACAGCGGATGTCGCCTAGGGGGGTGAATAGGCGAATTATAAATTTAAACTAAATTGCAGCGGAATACAGAACCTTCGGAATGTCCGAATAATACTCCGGACAGTCCGAATAGTTTGGATAGTCCGAGGTTGTATTCGGATACTCCGAACTTATTCGGATAGTCCGAGAATCAATTCGGATATTTCGAATGCTCCAGAACACATGGCTCGCAAATACCAGATCTAAGCTATTTGGGGGATATTAAACACACCAAATTAAACTAGCTAGCCTAGAATACCTGAATCAAGTCAAGATCTAGAGGAATATTCAATAGAAAAGTAGATCAAGCAATTTCAATATTCAAAATCAAGTACTCTAGCAAGAATAAGAAGTAAGCATAAAGACAATGATTTTTCACCCGAAGTTCGGATCCTTGAGGGTATCTTACGTCTCCGTTGAGGTGGCTCGGTCACACTTGAGTCGGGGTCTCTTTCAACCCTCTTACTCCCGGTGTTGCACAAATGCACTCGCCGGTTTCAACTCCTTTGACGCTTGAGCCGGGGTCTCTTTCAACCCTCTTCCTCCCGGTGTTGCACAAATGCACTCGCCGGTCTTCACTTCTTTGATTCCTTCCCTTGCGGAGGCGGAATCCGGCCTTCACAAACTTCCCTCGCCCAACCACACAAAGTACCGGTGGCTCGTAGGCGACCTCCTAGCCGTCTAGGAGTCCTCAACCTCCAAGAGTAACAAATGCTCACGAAGAACAAACTTGGAATCGGCCTTCACAAACTCCCACGGCCAACCACACAAAGCTTCGGTGGCTCGTAGGCGACCTCCTAGCCGTCTAGGAGTCCTCAACCTCCAAGAGTAACAAATGCTCACGAAGAACAAGCTTGGAGATGAACTCAAGTGCTCAAACAACTCAAATCTTACTCAACACACTCCTCTTCCAACTCTCCTCAACACACACCTCTTCCAACTCTTCTCAACCCTTCTCACTAAGGGGATCACTTAGATCTAAGAGTAGAGAGGGATTTGGGGCTCAAGAATGAAGGGAATAGCACCTCTAAACAATAGGGTAAGAGCCCCTTCAAAATGGGGGAGGATGGGGCTATAAATAGAGCCCACCAAAAACTAGCCGTTTTCCTCAACGTTCAAGTCAGTTCGGACAGTCCGAGCTCAAGTTCGGATAGTCCGAACGCGTCAAACTCGAAGAAACAGAGAATTCACTTCGGATAGTCCAAAAATATGTTCGGATAGTCCGAACATTCGGATACTCCGAGTTCATCTTCGGATAGTCTGAACTAGCACTGAGCAGCCCGGCGAAAACGAGCATAACTTTTGACTCCGGACTCCGATTTCAGTGATTTTGGATTCTATTGAAAGCTAAGAACAAGGGCTACACAACTAACGAGGTCTCACTACTCAAATCTCAAAGGATAAATCCAGATTTCATCAAGAATCCAAGGGAGACCTACAATTCTCACTTTCCGGCACCACCAACACCACTCTTTCTCTAAGTTTCACAAGGATGAATCACTTGAGCACTTGACACATCTAAAAGTCATTCGACGTCGCATCCCTCTTAATATTACGGTAATCCTTAGACTCAAATTCAAACGAGAAATCTTAGTCTTACATTCAATCCGCATGTCGTCTTCTTCGTGGATGCAATGTGCATGATGTCTTTAACCAAATGATTGATGACATCTTCGCCTTGTCCAACTTGACTCGATTCACCTCATGAGACTCTCGTCCTATCGACCTTGACTTGATCATCCTCTCCGATGATCTCCACGCCAAGTCGATCTTGACTTAGTCCTCAACTCTTAGTGACACCGCCGTCTTGTTGACCTCGGCTTAACGATCATCCTCTAAGATATCTTGGTCATCATATACACACGGGACATAATTCTTTCCAAACCACTCATGAAAGACATTAGTCCCAAAAGCTCAATAGATATGAATAAATTGATATTTTTGAGCAGTTGATTGCTACAAGTGTTTCATATCAAGAAGCACAACAAAAATGGAAACACTTGACATAAGAGATGTTCTCTACTAAGTGCATCATGATGAATATGTAATTGATCTATATGCACTAGAGAGATAATTGCCGATATGATGAATCAATTAAATCATGGCAATGATCACGATCTTTACTTAAATGAAGCACATGACGAATATACACGAATTGTATATGTGCAAATAATATTTGGAATAAGAGTAAATATGTGATCCAACTCTAGATTAAACTTCACTAGGAGAGGTGCATGAGAAGATACACAACTAAAACATGCATGCACCAAGTCAATCTATAGCAATGTGAAGTTTAACTCTAGTTAATACATGCATACTATAAACAAAGCACATAATGAACTAAAATGAATATATATGCACAAATAAATATGACATGAACCAATATGCATATATATAATCAACATGCTACTTGGAGTTCACTATGCATTTGCACAAAAGGAATGCAATAACAAATATAGAAGAGATACCAAAATTGCATACCTTAACTTTGCTTAACCATTGCACTTGATTTTCCTCTAAATAGATGAGACTAATACTCAACTTGGCAATAAACTTTGCTACCAAAATTGCATACCTTAACTTTGCTTAACCATTGCACTTGATTTTCCTCTAAATAGATGAGACTAATACTCAACTTGGCAATAAACATGTTAGTCTCATAGCAATATAACCATATTAGAGGTTTGTCATTTGTTAAGCACTAAGTTAAGCATTTACTCAATTACATAGATTGTCATTATATGCGTTTGTCATTAATCACCAAAATAACATAAGTGCCTAGATGCACTTTCAGTGATGAGCACGGAGTTTGAGATGAGTATGATGGGTGAGTTGAGCTACTTTCTCGGCTTCCAAATCAAGCAGACTCGGGAGGGTACTTTTTGCACCAAGGTAAGTACACTCGGGACCTCCTGAGGTGGTTTGATATGTCTGATGGAAAGTCTGTGATGACTCCTATAGCCACCACTGCTGTCCTCGAGCCCGATGAGGATGGTGAGCCTGCTGATCAGAAGGAGTTTTGGAGCATGATTGGCTCTCTCTTATATCTCACTACCTCTCAACCGGACATACACTTTGTCGTGTGTATATGCACTTATTTTCATGCTTCTCCTCGCGCCTCTCATCACCAGGCGATGAAGCACATCTTTAGATACCTTCGAGCTACCATTGATTATGGTATTTGGTACTCTTCTTCTTCTTGTCTATCCCTTAGAGCCTTTTTTGATGCAGACTATACCGGCTATAGGACAGATAGGAAGAGCACATCTGGCACTTGCCAATTCATTGGCACTTCTCTTGTTTCTTAGTCATCTAGGAAGTAGTCCAGTGTTGCATAGTCTACCATTGAGACCGAGTATGTAGCTACAACCAGTTGTTGTAGCTAGGTGCTCTGGATGAGATCGACCTTGCGGGACTTTGGGTTAGAGATAGAGAGTGTTCCACTTTCTATGATAACACTTCTGCTATCTACAATGCAAAGAGCCCAGTGCAGTATTCCCGAACCAAGCACATTGATGTTAGATATCACTTTCTTAGAGACCATGTGGAGAAGGGAGACATAGTGCTGCAATTTGTGGAGAGTGACCACCAATTGGTTGATATCTTTACCAAGCCTCTGGATAGCTCCAGATTTGTTGCCTTGAGGAGTGAGCTTGGAGTCGTATGCCCTTACGGCCTTCTGTGAGGGGGAGCTAATCTGTATATTATGTATTATACTTTATTTCAGTTTTTCCTTTCTTTTGTATTGCTCTGGGTGCTTATGGGTTTTATTCTTTAGAGTTATGAGTTCACATCACTTAGACTTCTTGCATGCTTTTGCATGGACCTCTCATCTTGTGCTTTAGGTTGCTATCGTGCTTAATTAGTTGTACTCTCTTCTCTCTAGGTTGAGTTCCCTCACAGTCTTATAAGTCTAGCAGATGTTGGGCCTCTTGGGTAGACAGGCTCCATGTGCCCTCCTTAGATTGGGATCTAGAGACAGCTTCCCTATATCAGTCATTGGGGAAGGTGAGAGCGAGGCTAAGCCATAGTGTTCTCTACTATGTTCTATTTGCTCTATAGCTATCCAGTTTGCAGTTTCTTATCTTCTTCCCTCCATTCTGTGTTTTTGATTTTTAATTGAGTTATTTTGGATCCTTTAATTGATATCATTCTTGAGCTTAATCTTGCTAATAACTCAACTTGAACCATATTTATACTTAAAATTGAATCACATGTTGAGGGGGAGTTTAAGAATCTATCTCATGCATTGCATATAGACTTAATTTTTATTTTATGAGCTTTGTCTATTATACAAATGATCCTTGTTTTATTTTATACACCACGCTATATTATGAAGAAAATTACTAACTTAGATATGTCCAAGTTCATTTATCTTGATAAGCTTGCAAAACTTGAAAAATGATCTTTAAAAGAAAAACTTGATAATACATGCTGCGTTTACATACTAAGTTTCTTCTCTAGGTGTATTTGCTATGATTTATGAAATTCTCGAATTCTCTAGAGTTCCTATAGCAACTTGGGTGAGTCTTGTTTGATCCATACTTGAGTCCTTCACTGGCTTAACAATCAAAATGCTAAAATGAAAGTGAAGCAAAATTGACTCTTTTTGTGCGCATTAGACTCAACACCTCACATTCATAAGACGACTTCTCATTGCACTTGAGATGAACTTGGAATGTGTTGTGTATGAACAAGATCATTCTCTTAAGAGTTTTTCTTGAGATGATCGAGCATGGCTTGAGTCAATTGCTGTAAAAATTCAAATATAAAAAAACATATGTGGGTAAAGAATGCAAATAATGTCAAACATTAGCACCCCGCTATGTCTTTCAAAAATTCAAAGAAAAATTTGCATACAATGAAAAAAAAGCTCTAAGGACCTTGTATGAACTTCTAGATTCCCCAAAGTGTTGAGTAGGTTGAACTCTAGGTTTTCTATTTGATCGTTTGAATTGCCTTGCTTCTAGTTTTGAAATTAATGACAAGTGTTGCTCATGTTCAATCTTACTAAAATGACATGGTTTCAGTTAAATCTTGCAAGCAAAATGTTTATTTGCACTTGGACATGCCTTAGCTTAGTCTATTTTTGTCATAACTTAGGTTGGTGTCATAACTTGTCTTGTTGGTCACTTGGATAATCTTCAAAGCTCCCTTAGGCTGCATTACTTGCATAAAAATAAAAAAAAAGAGGGAGAAAATAAAATACCTTCTTGATACCTATATTGCCAAAAGGGGGAGAAATTGTTCAAAAGGCATCATCAAAGGCGAATATTGTTGAGCTTTGTGCGTTTTGATTTTATGATCTTTGTTAATCTTTGCTATCTTTCATAGACCATAAGTATTTCTAGTTGTCAACTTGGTCATGTTTTTGCTTTCCATTTCTTTGATCAAGTTTGGCTTTGCATTCAAATTACTTTCTTCTCTCTTATTCAAACTCAAAACTTTTGCCTTTTCATGTGTTTGTCAATATACTCATCAAGGGGGAGCTTGAAAGACATGTGGAGGTCTATCCTTGTGTGTGATGAGTAATTGATGAGATTTGAGCTTGGTTTGAGTTGAAATTGAGTTTGATTTGAATTGATTTTTGATTTGAAGCAATTTAAGTGTTGGTTGCTTTTCCCAGTACACCGGCCTGGGGGAAGTGGCATCGGACCTTTGAGCAAAATTATGATTTATTAATGATTTTGGGATAATCACTGAATATGATTGAATATCCTTGTCTTTGATGGTTGCAAGGTGACAGTGCAAGATCATGGTGAGGCGGAGGATGACCGGGACTAGTCGAGGAGAGTCGGAGGTCCAAACGGCCAGGAGATCATGAGAAGAAGATCAGAGACAGAGTCCGAGCAAGCCAAGAAGAGAAGGAAAGGAGGAGATGCTACCTTAATGTTGTGTGGATCATGGAAGGCTGTCGAATTGCGGTCTAGTTGATAGGTTAGCGGGTCTAGGTAGTATGCTTTGAAAACCATACAGAAAAACCTATTATGTGTGTGGGTTTTGGGTTAGCCCTTGCATGGCTGTGTGAGTGGGTTAATCATAGCCCTCAGATGAGTCCTCTAGGGTTGAGGGACTCATCCAAGGGTGGTAGGTGGTTCAAGAGTAGTATAAATAGGGGTGGAGGGGTAGCCTCCTCTCACTACAGGAAACGGTATTTTTTTCGTCGGCCAAGTACCGATGAAAAAAGGGAGATTCCCGACGAAAATAGATCGACAAAAATAAATAGATGAAAATAGGCAATACTTTCGTCTGTTACCGACGAAAATATATATTTTTTTCATCGGCCCAATCTAGTCAACGAAAACAAGTGGCCGATGGCTGGCCCGAGCTTGCCACGTCGAACTAATTTCGTCGGCCACGTGGCCGACAACAAGACTGGGATTTGCCCGCTGCAGAACTGGTCCAGTATTCGACGAAAATACTGGGGACTTTCCACCAGAAAACAGGCCTGGCTTTGCTTGTTTTGCTGCACGAACATACAATTTTTATAGAAATTCACATACACCAACATATATTTCTCAGAACAATCACAAATGGCATCACACAATTTGAAAATGAAATTACTATTAAATTCACAAATTCACCTCGCTAAGCGGAGGTGTCCATCCGTGCCATACCAGTGCAACACCGGGTTAGCTGCCTCTATGTTGCCTCGCTTCTTGTTGGACCTAGCAACAAAGTCAGACGATGCCCAGTACTTGCACAAGTACCTGAAAGCTTCCTGGCACTTCATCAGCCAGGGGATGGACTCCTGGAGGTACTCGTCCTCACGCAGGTAGATCTTGGAGGCCCCGAGCTTCTTTGTCATCTTCTCCTTCTTCAACCCCTTGTAGTATGAACACACCACCTAGATGCGTGCATTGGATATCATGTCCTTCACGACCTTATGGGCCACCGTGTTGAAGACTTTATTGGCCTTCTCACGATTTGCGGGGACATCCTTGTCCTCCAGGCGGTACCTCTCCTGCAAAAGCAATCCTTTAGCTATCGACATATCCCTATAAAATAATGAACTGTAAAGAGGTTATGTACTCACCCAGAAATCGTGCCAGACCGCATCAGCGCAGGTGCCGCGATGCGCCTCAGGAGCCAACCTGTAGTGCTCCCACTTTAGGGCCGCCTGCGGCACCCCGTTGATGGTCACCAGACCTGGGTAATGGTGGCGGCAGAGGGCTCCCAAGACCCTGTTGACCTGTGAACGCTGGTGCCTACCCTCCCACGCCACATCATCCCATTGCCTGCAATTCATGAAATCAAACCGGTTAGATTCTCAACAAATTACTTTTTTGAAATGAGAAAACTAACTTACCAATCTCCATACGGCCTGATCACCCTCCGCTGGGTAGCTTCAGCTCTAGGGGGACGTTGTTCAATCCTCGGAACCTGAAAAATGCCAAAAATGAGAGCACAAGTCTATGCACAAGAAAATTAACATTGATAACACAAATACCTGAAGCGTCGTGTAGAAGGCGCCCTAGCGTCCTCTAGGCTCTCATCATCTCCATCATTACCCCTAGAGGTGTCCTTCGCCAACTCTTCCGCTGCCTCCTCTACCGCTGTTGCTAAGTCCTTCGACTCGTATGAGGAGTCAGAGGCAGAAGGCAGGTACTCCTCGTTGTCCTCCCTTGCCTGATCCATGCACCCCAGGAGCTGCTGCTACCTCTGCCTGCTTTGGACAGTCCCTTGGAAGAGGCTGCCCTGACTCCTCAAGGAGTCCTGACCATTGGACTCCTGACTCTTCCCCTTACCCCCACTCCTGGAGCTAGACCCACTGAGCTTACCAACAATCTTCTGCTTCGCATGCCTGAACATCTGCAAAAATTTCAATAGAGTTAGATTGCACATTTCAAATGACAATATAGCAACAATATGGAAATAGCAAGAATTATAATCAAAGTAGTATTACAGCAATAAAAGGATATATACTTATCAGAACTCGTCGGCGTTTGGAGAATCATTGGCGACTCGTTTTCTAGAAAGACATGTTTTCACGGGCCATCGAATTCTTGTAGAACCCCAATGTCATTTCTTTGATGGATGAGGCTCAACTATTAGGTCTATGTCATCGTGGTTACCTGATGAAGCCCAGCCCCATCGGCAACCCAAAAAGATCTTGGCAGACCTTCTTCCTGGTAGACATCCATTTCCTCTTCGTCCATCGTACTGTCGACGTAGTCAGTATCCCCAGGAGGATATAACCATTCATGTGGGTTAACTTTATATGCTACCCACTAAGCATGCAAACTGGGATGAGGATAGTTCAGGTAGTACACTTGCTCAACCTAGTGAGCAAGCACGAAATTGTCATGGTCTTCAAGCTTTGACTGGTGCTTGACCACCACCATGCCAAATTTGTCGACACGTGTGCCATTGTTGGGATCAAACCAATCACATTCAAAGAAAACTACTCTCAGTTCTTTGGACCCTCCAAACTTATACTCAATTATGTTTTGAAGAACACCATAGTAGTTAATTACACGCCCACTTGCATCGCACGCCTTAGTTACCACTCCGCTATTCACAGTGGCCGCAAGTGGGCGTCTCGCTTCCAATTTTGTAGTTCAGAAATGAAACCCATTGACATCGTAACGACTGAAGTTCCTTACCGTAACGGTACCATGTGATAGCTAGCGCAGGTTATCATGGACGTCAGCATCGAGCATGCACTGCATAGGTAAAGACATCATTACTAGGTGCAACGAAAATAATTTGAAGTTTACGGTTAGAAAACTGGGAGGATGAGAAAATTACATGCTTTCAGAACTAGCCACCGAAACTAGGGCCACCGTTTAACCCCTCGCAGCGTAGCTTATCCAGTTGCTTGCTCGTAGGTTGGCAAGCAAATTTCCAATGTTGTTGATCAAACAATCTGCGTGTCGACTCGCCAAATGAGAATAGGTTCAACTTTAGACAATTCAATATAAAATACGAATCATTACTTACTCGAAATATTTTTCCATTTCATCCATGTTGGAGTACATATAAAGCAGAGCCGAGTTCCACTCTGTTGGTGACACCTCATGTGGAGTAGAAGCGCAGACAACTTTACCCTTCCACTGAAAAATCTGAAGGTTACTCAGGGTGCCTCTTTTGCGATATGATACCGTATTGTAGGGGCATTCACATTGTGCTCATCTGCGAAATACGTACTTGAGAAGTATGATATCTCTTTTAGAGCATATGCCTCAGCGATGCAATCTTCAACCCTAACCTTGTTGCGTACGGGTCCTCCAACCTCCGCTTCTCAGGGCAAATGCACCAACAGATGTTGCATCACATTCATAAAACCAGGTGGGAATACATGTTCCATTTTGCATACAAACACTGGTATTTCTCTCTGTAACTTTCGCATCATCTTCCTCGAGATTTCCTTAGCACATAACTGCCTATAGAAGTAACTAAGCTCCGCTAACAGCCTCCAAGTGGTAATCCAATCTGTGATCCCCTTCTTGCGAGTAGCTTTCTGGTTATGCGGTAGAAATTTTAATTTGTGCTAGCATAGCATACCGCATTCCTCAACAATATCCATATTACTTGTTATCTTTGTTTAGCATTTCACTGATCTGGGCTAGGATCACCAACATTGGCTAGTACTTTGAACAAATTTTGAACTTGCATTGCTGATTTGAAATTATTGCTAATCCTTGCTATATACTGAAAACTTGTACTAGCTCCAACACTCCTACAACCGTGCGGGCATTTCGTTTCACCTGGCAATCGCTTTACTCAATCTTTGGAGAGACTTTTGACACCACCGTTGGCCATTCACCCCTACTTTCTAGGTGAGAATTGGTAAGAATTTGATTAAAGCTTGAGAGTCGAGGGACTTGTCACCACATCCTAGTAGTTGATAGGAATTTTATACTTGTGATTTTGCTGCTTATTTTCCACTAACATTGTCAGGTAATAACAAGTCTTCATTGAACCACTCTCCACGCACCAAGGGGATCATTTCGCATTTTGAACACTTTGTGATGTTTATGATGAATGGGCTCACCGAGGATGTGCGGCTAACCAAGGAGCGACTGGCTCAACTTGAGGAGTCCCAGGAAGATAGACTCAAGGCCATCAAGATAGCACAAGAAACTACTAACACTACCCTTACCACAATTTTGGCTCATCTTGATGGACTTGCAGGTGCACGCCCAACAGCCCCTGTTGCTACCCCATAGTTGCTTATCGTTCGAGCTCATTGTGCTCAATGTGTTCCCCTTGCTGCTCCGGTTCCCCCGAACAGATTCCGCAGCTACTGCCAACAATGTCGGTTCCACCAATCAGCACCGAACTGAAACCGTGGCCTCGGGCACCAACATAGACATCGACGACGCTAACAACTATGAGGACTATGTTGGTGACACCGAGGATGATCACGCTGCCAATCTCAACAATGATCGTGCTCACCGACAGTTACACTTCAACCAAGAAGGTATGGGGCGAGGTCCCCTACGTCGTGAGATATGTGACCGTGACCATTCTCATGCTAAGATTAAGTTCCTTGTGCCCCCTTTCAATGGGAAATATGATCCTGATGGTTATCTTACTTGGGAGCTGCTAGTTGATCAAAAATTTGAATGCCATGATTTTCCTGAGGAGGGACGAGTTAGGGCTGCTACCAGTGAATTTACCGATTTCGCTTCTGTTTGGTGGAGAGAACATTGTCGTAATCATGATGCTAACATACCCACCACTTGGGAAGCTTTGAAATTGCTTATGAGGCATAGGTTTGTTTCCTTGTATTATGCTCATGAATTGTTAAATAGGATGCAACGCTTACAAGAAGGTAGCAATTCTATGGAAGAGTATTATCAAGAGTTACAGATTGGTATGTTGTGACTGTGTTATGGGTTAGTAGAGAATGAGGAGGCATCTATGGCTAGATTTTTGGGAGGGTTGAATCTTCAAATTCAAGACATTCTTGATTACAAAGATTACAACTCCATTACTAGATTATTCCACCTTGCTTACAAAGCTGAATGTGAAGTACGGGGCCACAACACGAGGACATGAGCTAGTTTTTCTGCAGGTCGTACAGGTTCATGGACACCACACACCCCTATTGCCCCGTTCACCTGTTCGTCTACACCTTCATCCTCCAACAACAAATAGCGCCCCACTACATCAAATACAGCACCACGAGTTTTCGATGCAACCAAATCAGTACCGCAAGCACCCACAAAATGTTCTTCATCAAATGCTTCGACAGGGCGAGCCAAGGATGTACAATGCCATCGATGCAAAGGCTATGGACACATGTTGCGAAAATGTCCCAGCAAGGGAGTTTTGATTATATGCGACGATGGTGAGTACTTTCTGCTAGTGATCTCGATGATAAAACATATGTTGTGCTTGCAACTAACCCTGCAGAGCGTGACAATGAACCTGATCATGAGGTGGAACATGTTGGAGCTGAAGATGCAGACATGTATTTGAGCATGATAGTACAACACGTACTAAGTGCTAAAGTTCTTCACAGCAAGCAAAATTAGCACCATAATCTGTTCCAAATCAAAGGAGTCGTCAATGAGCATTCGGTTTGCATCATTATTGATGGAGGGAGTTGCAACAATTTGGCGAGTATGGATACGGTGGAGAAGCTTGCTTTGTCAACCAGACCTCAACCCCACCTGTACCATATTCAATGGTTCAACAACAGCGGTAAACTAAAGGTAACTCGTATGGTGAGGGTACATTTTGCTATGGGTTCATATCATGATTATATTGATTGTGATGTTGTTCCTATGCAAGCTTGTTCAATGTTACTAGGACAACCCTGGCAATATGATATCGATTGTGTGCACCATGGTAAGACCAATCAATACTCTCTCATGTTTAAAGGAAAGAAAATTGTGCTGCATCCTATGAGTCCTGAACAAATTGTTAAAGATGAACTAGCTAGAGTAAATAGAGGGAAGAATCAGCAACCTTCTACAAGTGAGAACCAAATTGTGGCTAAAGAATTCATGCAACAAACTAAAGGAAAACCTTGGGCTATATTGAATGAAATTAAATCGAAAAGGTTAGTTATGCTTGCTACTAAATCTGATTTGGATGAGTTAGAAACTACTGATTCTATTTGCTATGCTCTTGTTCATATGAAGACCTTGTTTTCATTCGACAACATATCTTCTTCTTTACCTCCAGCTATCACTCACACTTTGCAGGAGTATTCAGATGTCTTTCCAAAAGATGTGCCACCAGGATTGCCACCAATTTGAGGGATAGAACACCAAATTGACCTAATCCTTGGCGCTTTGTTACCCAACCGTGCACCATACCATACCAAGCCGGAAGAGACAAAGGAGATTTAGCGACAAGTTCAAGAGCTGCTTGATAAAGGGTATGTGCTTGAATCTCTAAGCCCCTATGTTGTCCCGGTAATTATAGTACCCAAGAAAGATGGTTCATGGCGCATGTGTGTTGATTTTTGTGCCATTAATAACATTACAATTCGATATCGTCATGCTATTCCTTGGTTAGATGATATGCTTGATGAATTAAGTGGTGCTATTGTTTTCTCTAAAGTTGATTTGCATAGTGGATACCATCAAATTCACTTGAAGTTAGAAGATGAGTGGAAAATAGTGTTCAAAACTAAGTTCGGTTTATATGAGTGGTTAGTCATGCCGTTTGGTTTAACTAACACTCCTAGCACTTTCATGAGACTAATGAACAAAGTTTTGCGGGCATTCATTGGCAAATTTGTGGTAGTTTCCTTTGATGATATATTGGTCTACAACATATCATTGGAGAATATTTGGACCATTTACGTGCTATTTTTGATGTTCTACGTAATGCATGTTTGTTTGGTAACTTTGAGAAGTGCACCTTCTGCACCGATCGAGTCTCATTCTTGGCTATGTTGTTACTCCACAGGACATCGAAGTTGATCATGCCAAGATAGAGGCAATTCAGAGTTGGCCGACTCCTAACACGATCATGCAAGTAAGAAGCTTCCTTGGGCTCACTGGTTTCTATCAGTGATTTTTCCATGACTTTAGCACCATTGCCGCCCCACTGAACAAGCTCACAAAGAAAGGTGTTCCATTTGCTTGGGGACCTTGTCAGGAAGAAGCCTTCATGATTTTAAAAGCTAAGTTGACACACGCACCAGTGCTTCAACTTCCTGATTTTACTAAAATTTTTGAGATAGAATGCGATGCTAGTGGAATTGGTTTGGGTAGCGTGTTTTTACAAGAAGGCAAACCAGCAGCTTATTTTAGCGAGAAATTAAGTGGGCCTACTTTGAACTACTCAACTTATGATAAAGAATTATATGTGTTAGTTCGAACCCTTGAAACTTGGCAACATTATTTATGGCCTAAAGAATTTATCATTCACTCAGACCATGAATTGCTTAAGCATATTAGAAGTCAATCGAATCTAAACCATATACATGCGTGTCGGTGTATTCTATACTGGGGTACTCTCTCTGCCGCTGTCAGGTGGGATCGCGCGCACAAGATACAGAAAGAAGAAGGTCCTATGCAAGGGACTCAACTTGTTGAAGAGAGGCTTGGCGGGCGACCAGGATGCGTGGCCGCTCGGCGAGCAGTTGGGTGACCAGATCACGACCGTAGAGGACCAGGACACGTAGCCGCTTGACGAGCAGTCGGGCGACCAGCCCACGTGGTCGTCCGATGAGCAGGCGGACCCATTGTCAGCCGTCCGCGCAGACAGGGTTGGGAGGCTTCCGCCCGAAGCCTTTGCTAGGATCACAACATATCATAGCCATTAAATGTGCATGGGAGCCATTGAATGTGCATGGGAGCCATTAAATGTGCGGGGAGCCGTTACAGTGTGCCTAGAAGCTATTAAATAGGCGTGACTCCCTGACGCTATGATGACCTGTCCCTCCGACTGAGCCAGCTTCACCAACTCCCATTCCTTCTACACCGCCCAGGGCGAGGCAGGGAGACACGAGTACCCGGTGTTCATCACGCAGCATCCGAACCATCCCCTGGGGCGATCCGAAGACAGGCGACGTCAGCAACAGTGTAGACAAAGAGGCTCGGAGGTACAGTAGCGACACGACTAGACACAATCAATGCAATTAATGTAAAACCACTCCCACTGCTTGCCCTAGCCAGCCCTGGGAGTATATAAGGGAGCTAGTGTGCATGAGGCAAAAGAGGTCGGTCGATCAGTTGACAACAGAGAAGAAATCCCTAGCTAGAACGATCGAAAGATCGGGCGAATTGAGAACAAGCGACATACTAGAGCAACACGAGCTTGAGTAGGAAGTAGGGCTATTGCCCGCATTGGGGGCTCAAACCTGGGTAAATCCCTGTGTGTTCTTGAGTTTCCTGTCCTACTCATCACGAGAAGAGAGTAGAGAAGAGAGCCGAGAGTGATGCAACTGTGAAGACCCCCCTACTGAAACTCGATTATACACTCGAACCAATACTGTCTGGCATAACCACGCCGACAATGCAAAATGGATGGAATTCATTGAATCTCTTCCTATGTCATTAAGCACAAGAAAGGAAAAGAAAATGTGATTGTTGATGCCTTGTCGCATCAATACACTATGCTTTCACAACTTGACTCTAAAATTTTTGGTTTCATGATGCTGATTTTAGAGATATATTGTTGAATTGCAAACAAGGGAGAACATAGAACAAGTATGTTATCAATGATTGATTTGTGTTCCGCGCTAACAAGCTATACATTCTCGCTAGCTCTATTTAGCTTTTGTTATTATAGGAGGTGCACGGCAGTGGTTTGATGGAACAATTTGACGTGTGGAAGATGGAGGGCATACTTGCAAATCATTTCTTTTGGCCGAAGATGCATCGGACATTAGGCGGTTTATTGCCCACTGCCCTACATGTCAAAGAGCTAAGTCACGACTTAGTCCTCATGGTTTATACGTGCCTCTTCCTATTCCTAGCATTCCATGGGAGGATATTTCGATGGATTTTGTTTTAGGATTGCCTAGAACAAAGAAGAGGAGGGATAGTATATTTGTGGTCATTGACAGATTTTCTAAGATGGCATACTTCATACCATGTCACAAGAGCGATGATGCTTCCAACGTTGTTGATTTATTCTTTCGTGAAATTGTTCGCTTGCATGGTGTGCCTAACACAATAATTTTAGATCGTGATGCAAAATTCCTTAGTCACTTTTGGTGAACTTTGTGGAATAAATTGGGGACTAAATTAATGTTTAGCACTACTTGTCACCCCCAAACCGATGACCAAACTGAAGTGCTTAATAGAACTTTATCTACTATGCTTACGATTGTTTTGAAAAAGAATTTGAAAATGTGGGAAGAATGTTTGCCTCATATTGAATTTGCTTATAATCGTTCCGTATATTCTACCACGAAGATGTGACCTTTTCAGATTGTGTATGGGTTTATCCCTCATGCACCAATTGCTTTCTTACCCATTCCTTCTTCTGAGAGAGTAAATTTGGATGCTAAACAATGCACTAAGTTTATTTTGAAAATACATGAGTTGACTAAAGGAAACATTGAGCGTATGAATGCTAAGTATAAAATTGGTGGTAGTCAGGGAAGGAAGCATGTTACTTTTGAACCAAGTGATCTTGTTTGGTTACACTTAAGAAAGGATCGGTTCCCAGATTTACGCAAGTTGAAATTCATGCCTCATGCTGACGGACCATTCAAGGTAATTGCAAAGATTAATGATAATGCATATGTGATTGATTTACCTACAGATTTTGGGGTTAGTCGTACATTTAACATGGCGGACTTGAAGCCCTACTTGGGAGAAGAAGATGAGCTCAAGTCGAAGATGACTCAAATGTAAGAAGGGGAGGATCCTCATCCTATATAAGGATCAATCACTCGAGCTCGTGCACATACACTAAATAATCAGGTACTTTCGTTCCTTGGTGTATCTAATGACTTCAAAAACTATATGATGCTACCTGAACCAGATTGTTTTATTCTTTTAAGGAATGAAGGACCAAGCTTGATGTTGGTGAATGGACATGATGATGATGGCAGCAAGGGATGGAGCTCTCAATGGATCACAAGTCCCTGAAGCCTTCATAATTGAATAGAAGCGATGGCTGCAATGCTTAAATGGATACAAGAAGATGGCAGCCAAGACTTAGTGAAGTTTTTAACTTTTCTCCATAGGTTTCGGCAGCAAGGAGAGAAGGTGTTGCACTACCTATAGAGTGGGCCATGCCATATAATAGAGTCCTTAATTAGAGATAAGAATAATAGGAAGGAGGTCTAGCTAAAAGAGGAAAGGTCTAATTTGTGGCCACAAATCAAGGCTAGCCATAACAGCCCCTCCCCCTCTTCTTTTTATACCAAGGCTGACCTCCATGTTACCGGGATTTCATTGAGTTTAGGTTTAGCCCTTGTGCAAACTACTATTCTTTAGTTGTGTTAGTCAACCACTTGTAAAGACAGCTTAATCGAAATCCCACCATTGTTATTCAGGTTGCTTTTCATCATATTTTTGCTAGTTCTTTGATTGCTCGTAGGGATTGAACTTCGTGTTCAGGTTGGCTATGCTTTCAGTATGGTCAATAACCATTTGGAGATGATTCAGCGACTACTAAGGCGTAAACGTCATCGTGCGGTTGTAGTCGGATCATGAGGGTCACTTCCACCAAATCGATATTTATCTACCTCATCGAAAGATCAGGTACACTATTACATCATGTTGGGAATGGCACTATGGAATCCATCGAAGATGATATTCTGTAGCTTCCTTATGAGATACATGTGCCATCCATCAATGTGGACTCTAACATTGATGACCTTGTTGATAGCTTTTTTTCAATGTTAATAGCAAACATCACCAATCCAAGCTATGTTACCTCTTCAGCTATTCTAGTGACACGGATTGAGTTTGTTAGTAGGACAAATATGAACCTGATTGAACGCTTTTCCAGGGAGAAGATAATCTATCATAGTTTAGATCATGCGGAAAATGACCCTCACAACTACTACCCTTTGAACTCTTTAATTCTCTCAAACCTAATGGATTCCATTTGCACATCCTCAAGCTAAAGGTCAATTGCCCTATGGTTTTTCTAAGGAACCTACATCCTCAAGCTAAAGGTAAAGCTAAACGTGTCGGTGTATTCTACACCGGGGTACTCTCTCCACCACTGTCAGGTGGGACTGCGTGCGCAAGATACAGAAAGAAGAAGGTCCTGTGCAAAGGGCTCAACCTGCTGAAGAGAGGCTTGGCAGATGACCAGGTCCCAGCTTCGGGCCACCAGGTCCCAGCTCCGAGCGACCAGGACACGTGGCCACCTGGCGGACAGTTGGGCGACCAGGTCCCAGCCCCGAGCGACTAGATCACGACCGCTGAAGACTAGGACACGTGGCCGCCTGACGAGCAGTCGGACGACCAGGCCACGTGGCCGCTCGATGAGCAGGCAAGCCCATTGTCAGCCATCCGCAGACGGCTGGGAGGCTTCCGCCCGAAGCCTTCACTAGGATCACAACGTATCATAGCCATTAAATGCGCATAGGAGCTATTAAACGCGCGAGGAGCCGTTACAGTGCGCTTGGAGGCCATTAAATAGGCGTGGCTCACTGACGCTATGATAACCCGTCCCTCCAACTGAGCCAGCTTCACCAACTCCCGTTCCATCTACACCGCCCAGGGCGAGACAGGGAGACGCGTGTACCAGGCGTTCGTCACACAACTTTCAAACCCTCCTCAGTGTCCAAGAAGACGAAAGGTCAAGCAATCTGTAAACAAAGAGGCTCCGAGGGACGATGGCAGCGAGACTAGAGACACGATTAATGTAATTAATGTAAAACCACTCCCTCTGCCTGCCCTAGCTAGTCCCGGGAGTATATAAGGGAGCTAGTATGCTTGAGGCGACGGAGGTCGGTCGGTCGATTAGTTCACAACAGAGAGGAAATCCTTAGTTTGAATGATCGAAAGATCGGTGAACTAAGAGCAAGCAGAATACTAGAGCAACACGAGCTTGGGCAGGACATAGGCGATTATTCGCATTGGGGCCCGAACACAGGTAAATCCTGTGTGTTCCTTTGTGTTCTTGAGCTTCTGCCCCGCTCGCCACACGAAGAGAGTAGAGAAGAGAGCGAGATCGACGCAGTGCCAAGACCCCCTCTAAACTCGGTTATACATTCGAGCCAATACTGTCTAGCACAAACACACCAACAGGGCGTGCCAGGTAGGGGTGGTAGTAGCTGTTTCACCCTTTGCTTTCTTTGGCGGATCATCAAGCGCCGGCTGCGAAGATGGAGGCTTCACGCTCCCATCAAGCAAGGGACCGTCCGACGCCTTCCGTAGAAGGCGGCGGCACCCCCACCACGGTAAGAGCGCAGCTGGTCCAACGGTGACTAGTGATGGAGGAGGCCACGCCGGCCCAGAACTTGCATGCGGCCCGCCTCCTCCTGGAGTACCCGCCGGTGGAGCTAGGGGGCGACACCCCGGCAACGCCATGGCTGCGGGACATCACCCACCTTTTGGACGCAGCCCAGCTCTAGGCAGAGGCATCGAATGACCGATACCGTATCCCACTTGCCGGTCGCTGGCAGAAGCACACAAGCTTCGAGCCACCCAAGCGAGCAACGCTCACGTCATGGTGGCCGAAGCAAGGGAAAGGGCATTCAAGGCGCAGGCTCTGCTCTCACCGGGGGTCGTGCGACAGCTCCAGGGCCGTCCTGCGCGTCCCCTGGGCGTGAGGGGAGTGCCCGTGAAGATCTTAGGGCTCATTTGGAGGAGCGACATCGAGCGCGCGATGGTGACTTGCGTGGCAAGTTGCACCATCAGCAAGCGCAGGAGCAGGATCGCGGCAAGCGGATGGCTACTGAGGAGGACAACTCCTCCCACGACCCTGACTTCCGTGTAGAGGAGGAGACCTTCTCCTCCGAGTCTTGCGGGAGCCAAGTCCCGCGCTCCCCGGCGCGGCCCTCAGGCCGAGGTTCCAGGGGGCTGCGAGGTTCTCCCTACAGCGTGGTGTGCCAGACGTTCTCCAACCGGTTGCGCCACGTCGTGTGGCTGGAAAGGTTTCACCAACAACCATCGAGAAGTACGACGGCACCACCAACCCAGAGGAGTTCTTGCAGATCTACACTACAGTGGTGCGGGCTGCTGGCGGCACCGACAAGGTTATGGCGAACTATCTCCCGATAGCCTTGGCGGGCTCCACCCGTTCTTGGCTGATGAACCACCCGAAGGGGTCGGTGCACTCATGGGCGAAGTTGTGTGGCCAGTTTGTCACCAACTTCCAAAGCTCCTACGCCCAGCCGGGCGTGGAGGATGACCTCCATGCCCTCGAACAAAATAGAGGGGAGTCGTTGCGCGCGTTTATCCGGCGATTCAGCCACTGCCGCAACACAATCCGCAAGATCTCCGGCCAGTCTGTCATCATCGCCTTCCGGAGAGGCGTGCGAGCTGCAAGATGCGGGAAAAGATAGCCACCCGTGACATCGCCACCACATCCGAGCTATTCGCCTTGGCGCACAAGTGCGCTCGGGCGGCAGAGGCGCTGGAGCGGACTGCCAGAGCGGACGGCCCTCGCGGCGGAGGCGAGGCCGGGACCTCAAAAGGTCCTAGTTCCGCAAACAAGAAGATGCGTGCAGCGGCCGATTCCGGTAAGGTCTTGGCCGCCGAGCGCAGGCACAAGGTCGTCAAGCCGTGGCGAGATGATCGCCGCGATCAGCAGGACGGCCGCCGCAATCTACAGGACTACCGTCGATAGGAAAACAGGGGTAAGGTCTTCTGTCCTATCCATAATACTAATGCACACGATTTGGATAATTGCCAGGTCGTGCGTGAGAAGGTGGAGCAGCGGCTTAGGGAACGCCGCCCTCCTCACGACGACAACGTACAGGGGCGACGACTCCGCCTAGCTGCCACATCCACAGTAGTTCACCCACCCACGCCCAACACGGGCACAAGCCCTCGATGAGGGAAGTCTCACGCCGCATTAAGCGCTGGGCAGCTAGGCCGCTGAGGTGGTCGGAGGAGCCGATCACCTTCAACCGTGCTGACCACCCTGCGAGCACCGCCAGCCTAGGGCACCTTCCGATCGTGGTCTCACCCACAGTTCGGAACATGCAGCTTGGATGTGTGTTGATCGACGGGGGGAGCTCCATCAACCTCCTGTCCCCCAGGGCGTTCTGGGCTCTTCAGATCCTGGAGCAAGAGCTCCGCCCAGCGCTCCCCTTCTATGGAGTCACCCCAGGGGCTGGCTCAATGCCCCTGGGCCAAGTCCGCCTTCCCGTTACTTTCGAAAACGTGGACAACTACCGCACAGAGTTGGTGGACTTTGACGTCGCTGACTTCGACCTCCCCTACAACGCCTTGCTTGGCCAACCCGCGTTGGTCAGTTTCATGGCGGCCACCCACTATGCCTATATGGTGGTGAAGATACTAGGGCCTGGAGGTCCCATAAGCATCCAAGTGGACAAGTGTTTGAAGACCTGAAGAAATATCTCTCCTCATCCCCAGTGCTGGTTGCTCCTACTCCCGGCGATCCGCTGCTCCTATATATCGTGGCTACCCCGGCGTGGTGAGTGCGATGCTGGTGGCGGAGAGGGAAGGCATCCAGAGACCAGTCTACTACATCAGCAAGGTGCTATCTGACGCGGAGACCAGTTATCCGCAGGCTTAGAAGATGCTTTACGCTGTTCTGTCGGGGTCCCGGAAGCTTCGACACTACTTCCAAGGATGAGAGATCACGGTGGTCACAGCCTACCCACTTCAAGAGATACTCCACAACCGTGAGGCTGAAGGTTGCGTCGCCAAGTGGCTAGTGGAACTAGGTGAATTTTGCCTCAAGTTTCACCCACACACTGCTATCAAGAGTTAGAGGTTGGCCGAGTTCGTCGCCGAGTGGACTCCCTCCACTCCTGAAGTTGAAGAAGCACCCACGCTCCCCCCATGGACCCTGTACTTTGACGGCTCTTTCCAGGTCGAGGGCGCGGGGGCTGGGTTTGTCCTGGTCTACCCGACTGAGGACACCCTCTGGTACCTGATCGTCTTGGACTTGAAGGCGACCAACAACATCGCCGAATACGAAGGGTTGCTGGCGGGGCTACACGCTGCCTTCGCGCTCGGTATCCGGCATCTACACATCAAGGACGACTTTCTACTCATTGTCAACCAAGCGCGAAAGGAGTTCCAATGCTCTGATCCCAAGATGGCCGCCTACTTGGCGGAGGTCAGGAGGATGGAGCGCCATTTCGAGGGACTGGGGTACATCCATATCCCCCGATGCGACAATCATTTGGCGGGCAAGCTTTCGCAGCTCGCCTCATCAAAGGCTTCTGTTCCGGTTGGAGTCTTCGAAGAAAAGCTTACCCAACCGTCCATCGCTGCCCCAACTCTGGCAGGGTCGATGGCGCTATTATTCCAGTCTGCCCCTCCGAAAGGAGTTTCGCGAGACAGTCTATCGCTTCCCCGGTCTTCGGCGGGGACGATAGTGCCCGACCGTCCATTGTCACCCTGGTCTCTGGCGGGGCTAATGACGGGTTGGTTCGGGTCCAAGTCTTCGAAAGAAAGGTTTGCGCGACCGTCCATTGCTACCACCAACTCCGGCGGGGCCAATGGTGCGGCTGTTCTGTCCTCCAATTCCGGGTAGGGAGACACTGCACATGTCTCGGTTCCCAGCTCCGGCGGGGCCGACGACGCGGCTGCCATATCCCTCGATCCCGTGAGGGGAGGTGACGCATCTGTCTCGGCCCCCAACTCCGGCGGGACCGACAATGCGGCTGCCATATCCCCCCATTCTACGCAGGGAGTCAACTTACCCATCTAGGCCCCCAACTCCGGCAGGGTCGATGACACGGCTGCTATATCCCCCGGTTCTGGGAGGCAGAACGGTAACACCGCCAAGGCAGTATCGGTGGAAACGCCCAGCCAGGCGGAGTACCCAGGCTATCATCACGAGATCGCCACACTTGGTCGGGGGGTTAGTGGATAGATCCCATCCTAGCCTTCCTGTGTGATCAATTGATCCTCGATGATGATGCTTCAGCTGAGAGAATTGCACACAAGGCCAAGTGCTATACTTTGATAGGTGGGGACCTATATCGCCAGAGTAGAAACAAAATTCTCCTGAAGTGCATCACTGGAAGGTGAAGCAAGCGCTCTCGATATCCATGGGGCATGTGCGGAGCCATATGTCCAATGGACATGGTTGATAAAGCCTATCGCCAGGATTCTATTGGCTCATCGCCTCCGTGATGCTTGTGAGTGGTAAGGAGTTGTGAGGCATGCCAATTTCGCCAAGCAGACTCCACATTCAGCCCAAGCTCAAGTCGAAACCATCCCACTCTCTTGGC
Organism: Guadua angustifolia; assembly: GCA_036346375.1. Classification (NCBI taxonomy): domain Eukaryota; kingdom Viridiplantae; phylum Streptophyta; class Magnoliopsida; order Poales; family Poaceae; genus Guadua; species Guadua angustifolia. Next base: position 20,543,563 of record CM070522.1, read on the forward strand.
AGTTCGCGGTCTGGGGGCTGGATATCCTGGGTCCGTTCCCACGGGCCATAGGGGGCTTCACCGACTTGTTCATCACCATCGATAAATTCACTAAATGGGTTGAAGCCAAGGCAGTGTGCGCCATTATGACCTCCGCTGCTATCAGGTTCATGCGCGGGATCTTCACTCATTTTGGAGTTGCCAACCGCATCATCACCGACAATGACACCCAATTCACCAGCGCAGCGTTTCTGGATTTCTGCGAAGAGATGGGCACCAAGGAGTATTTTGCCTCTGTGGCCCATCTGCTGGGCTAACGGCAAGCCGAAAGGCGCACGCGCGTTGGTCCTGAGAGGCCTCAAGACCAGAGATTCGACCAGACGCAAGCGCGAGCACGATGAGCGAAGAGCTGACGGCGGCCGTGGTCTCTCCAAACCACACCTAGCCGCAGGACCGGGAGACTCCGTTCTTCCGGTCACGACGCCGGCTGCACGCCTCTAAGATCTCCTTGGGCTCTTGGCCACAGACGCCTTCAACGAAGAAGACTAGGAGGACTGACGCCAAGATGACGTCAACATCCTGGAGGAAGTACGAGATCGGGCGGCACTTCGTGCTGCCTGGTACCAGCAAAGTCTCCGGCACTACCACGCCATCCCGAGTCCGTGAGAGAACACTGGTGGTAGGTGACCTCGTCTTGCGCCGAATTTCACCGCAGCCGGGCCACGACAAACTGTCTCCTCGTTGGGAGGGCCCCTTAAGGTGGTCTCTGTCTCACGACTTGGGGCGGTTCGATTAGCCACGGAAGACGGTCGGGAGCTGGTGAACTCCTAGAATATAGAGCTGCTGCGGAAGTTCTACCCTTGAACTAACCTCATACGGATGTCATTCATGCCAGTATCCCGGCGGCTCCTTGGCCATAACATGGACCCCAGCCTGCGCTGGGTCTTGACAGACGCCAAGAGGTGCGTGTGGCACGACGTTGTGCTGTACCATAAGCCGCCCACCATGGTGCTTCATGGCAAACTTTCGCTCACCATTTGCCCCGCCTCTAGCGACCTGCTCCCTTGCCCCGCAGTTCTCTGGCTTGGTCTCATAAAGATGGCAAGGGCGTAAGTCCCGGATGGAAATGGGAAATGACAACCTAGCGAGCGATGTTCGACACGCTGTAAGTTTTCCGTGGCCTCGCCCCGGGTCAGCCAACAGGTTGTTGCACTCTTCCCTGGATGATCCCTGGCATCCCACATGCTCAGTATGTAGTTGATTATCATTTTGATCCATTTGACTTGCTTAGGCCTATAGGGTGTGTGCCATACTTGGTTGTCATAAGTACGAGTAACCTGATAGCCCCTTGGCAATCGCTTTAAACCCCGACCTACCACGAGCCTTGACGGCGCCTAGCAGTGCGGTGGCACGGCACGGTTTGCGCTATGCTCCGCCCACCATGATGCTTCGTGGCCAAGTTCCGCTCACCATTTGCCCCGCCTCTACACGACCTGCTCCCTAGCCCCGCAGTTCTCTGGTCTGGTCCAAAAGGATGGCAAGGGTCCCTTGGCAATATCGTGGACTCCCAGCTTCTGTGCTGAGACCGGACGGGCGCCTAGCAGGTGTGCTGCGGCTATGCTCCGCCCACCATGGTGCTTCGCAGCTGAGTTCCGCTCACCATTTGCCCCGCCTCTATGCGACCTGCTTCCTAGCCTCGCAGTTCCATGGTCTAGTCCCCGTAAAGTACAAAAGGATTAAGCTCTGAATGGTGATAGGAAAATGACAACCTAGTATGCACTTCCTGCCCACTCGATGGCAAAGACTTAGACTTTGTATGCCTGTTTGCCTGTTTGTTCCCCAAACAAGCGTGGTTTAACCTTGACTCATGTTTGGAGCGGTTCTGTGTGATTGCAGAAAATACTCCTAAATGTCGATCCATCCGGTCACCCAGAAGAGTCTGTGCAAAATGCTCGGGGGCTGGTCGCCTGGCACTGAATCGAACCAATCACGAGCAAACATGCGTAAGGGTAGGCAACAGGTAAAAGCCGACGATAGGTAAAAGCAAAGTACTTTCATTCATGATGGCCGAATGGCCTATGTACATGTTTACATAGAAGAAGAAAAAGAAAGAAGACGACAAAGGCAGTCGCCCGGACTAATCGTCGGTGATCTCAATATTGTCGGCGTCCTCCCCGGCTTCTCCCTCCTCCTCGGCAGTGGCGTCGGCGGGCGGGGGCACCATCTCCATAAGCCCGGCTATGTACTCCGCCGCCTCGCGTACCCGCGCCGGCGCCCAAGTGGGGTCACACTCCACCCCAGTGACGGTCGCCAGGGGGTCAAAGGAGTCGTCACGGCGGGTGCAGCACATCAAGATGAAGCCCGCTGTGGCGATCACGACTTCCTGCCCCTCCCGGGCGGAGCGGCCTGCCAAGGCGGTAGGAAGGCCGGCGAGGGCTTCAACGACAAGGGTGATGCTGTGGGCATAGTGTGCCGCTGACTCCTCCAGTGGACCGTTCACCGTCACCCCTAGCGGCTGTAAGCTGCTGACCATGCGCTTAAACGCAGGGCGTAGCATGGTGACAAGGTTGCGCAAATAGCGCCTGCTCTACACGAACGCGCTGTATTTTCCTCAAGACCTTTCGCGCGCCAGCTTCGCCGAGCCACCAAGGATATCTTCTCCGCCTTCTCCAACGCCAGCCTCTTGCAAAGGACGCTGCTCACTTGTCGTGGAAGAAGGTCGCCGTGGCTAACTCGGCGACCAAGCCTGGCGAGCCGGGTGGCGAGCACGGAGAGAGCGGATGGAGTGGCCGAGCAGGAGGTAGCAACACCGGTGTGAGTAGCTTTGATCTGGCCTAATGGATGGGCAGATGGTAGCTACAGGGCGGCAACCCCGGTGGTAGCAGATGGCGTGGTCGTCGACCGCTTGCACCGCCTTGGGGGCCCACTCTGAAGACACCAAGAAGGGGAGTTAGCACCAGCAAATGGAAAAACATGTCAAGAAAAGAAGAGAAGAAGCTTACGTGGCAGAGGCGCCCCCAAAGCGGACGGAAGAAGCGCGAAGCGCTAGCCCACTCCTAGGCCCAGCGCTTTGCACCATTGGTACCGACACCGCCACTGGCACTGATGTTGGTGCCGGAGGCGAAGGCGGCGGTGGCGGCGCAGCGTCCTTCCTAGCGGAAGGCGAGGCGGCACCGATAGATGACCCAGCCCTTGCCGTGCTTGGCAGCACGAAATAGCTGGGAGCACAAGAGATGCCCTGTGCTCCGGTCATCAGCAAGAACCGGAGTCCCCCTTATCGTCAGGGGGGCTCGAGGTGGTATCACAGCCTTCCCGGTGGAGTCCATCGAAGAGAAGCCCGTGATGATCGCGAGCCACTCCGTCGAAGGGCTGCTCGGCATTTGCTGAAGTAACCCGGTCATCCAGGCCTCAACCCCGGCGGCGCTCAAGTTCCCGGCTCCTAGGAAAATACAAAAGACATCAATCAGCTGTTGGCGACCGCGAAGGCAAGGCAAGCAAAAAAATGGGCGAAGACTTATGGCCTGGGAACGTGCGGGTCACGTCGTCGCCGGTGTACTGCCAGGCCGACCAGACGCGTCGCCGCAGGGGATTGATCCGTCGGGTCATGAAGTCCTCGATGACCAGCGCCCCGGTTAGTTTGGAAGCCCACAACTGGTCAATACAGGTCATCGTGGACCAAAGTTCCACCGTCTCCTCGATGAGGGAACCCCAGTTGTCGATGGCGGCCGCCGCGCAGCAAAGCAGCCCAGACGCCGAGCTCATTGCCGGCCAAGAATGTATGTACCACTGCTCCGCCACATCTTGCAGGTGGACTTCATCTGGAGGGGGATGTAGTGGGAGGCTGAGCCATCATAGAGACGGAAATGGCAACTCCCCACGACCCCACCGTCGCTGAGGCCGTGGAGAGTATAGAAGTATCGAAGAGAGGAAGATTCGCATCACCCCCACAAACATTTCGCAGAGGTGTGCGAAGAGGGAAAGGACGAGGATAGAGTTGGGAGTGAGATGAAGATGGTGGATCTTGTAGAAGTGGGGAATGGTGAAGAAGAACTCAGAGTAGGGCGGCATTAGACCCGCCACCAATGCCTAGACGAAGGTAATTACCTCCCTGGGGTTGCATTTTGGCACGACGGTGCCCGCCCTGAGGCGGAGGGCCCCTTCAGGGGCCAAGCGAAGAACATTCCCCAACCTTGAATCATCCATCGTCAAGGGGGGAAGCGGCTATGCCATGCGGCTGGAATGCTGTCTTGGTGCCGTGACTGCAAAGAAGACGAAGGAAGTGAAGAAGCTTGGGCAACGAAAGCGACAGGAGTGCGGATCGTGGAGGGGTGGACATGCCTATTTATAAGCCGCGCACGGCTTTAGGATGCGATGAGTCGCGCTCCCATGAACCGATGGTTCGCAAAAAGATCATAATGGCACAGGGCGACAAGACCTGAAGAGTTGTGGCGGTTGCAGAGAGAATCTGTACGGTTGCATGTATAGGAGTAGATCCCATCCAGGACCATGCCCAGGTCAAAGAATATCTTCAAAATCTTCTAGGGCGTACTCCAGGGCGGATCCGGGGGCTACTGTCGGTGTATTCTACACCGGGGTACTCTCTCCACCACTGTTAGGTGGGACCGCGTGTGCAATATACAGAAAAAAGAAGGTCCTGTGCAAAGGACTCAACCTGTTGAAGAGAGGCTTGGCGGATGACCAGGTCCTAGCTCCAAGCGACCAGGACACGTGGCCGCCTAGCTGGTAGTTGGGCGACCAGGTCCCATCCTCGGGTGACCAGATCACGGCCGCTGAAGACCAGGACACGTGGCCACCCGACGAGCAGTCGGACGACCTGGCCACGTGGCCGCCCGATGAGCAAGCAAGCCCATTGTCAGCCATCCATGTAGACAGGGCTGGGAGGCTTCCGCCCAAAGCCTTCGCCAGGATCACAACGTATCATAGCCATTAAATGCTCATGGGAGCCATTAAATGCGCGGGGAGCCAGTTACAGTGCACTTGGAGGCCATTAAATAGGTGTGGCTCCTTGACGCTATGATGACCCATCCCTCCGACTAAGCTAGCTTCACCAACTCCCATTCCATCTACACGCCAGTGCGAGACAGGAGATGCGTGCAGCGCTTGTCACGCTAGTGCTGAACCCTCCCCGGGTGGTCCGAAGACAAAGCGCAAGCAACAAAGATAGACAAAGAGGCTCCGAGGGATGGTAGCAACAGGGCTAGACATAGTCCATGTAATTAATGTAAAACCACTCCCTCTACCTGCCCTAGCTAGTCCCGGGAGTATATAAGGGAGCTAGTGTGCATGAGGCGAGGGAGGTCGGTCAGTCGATCAGTTCATAACAGAGAGGAATTCCCTAGTTCGAACGATCGAAAGATCGAGCGAACTAAGAGCAAGCAGAATACTAGAGCAACACGACTTTGGGCAGGACGTAGGGCTATTACCCGCATTGGGGGCCCGAACCTGGATAAATCCCTATGTATTCTTGAGCTTCCTATCCTGCTCATCACGCAAAGAGAGTAGAGAAGAGAGCTAAGAGTGACGCAGCTGCGAAGACCCCCTACCGAAACTCGGTTATACATTTGAACCAATACTGTCTGGCACAAACGCGCTGACAAAACGTATCTTTGATTTTGAGTTCGCTTCTCAAAAAATGTGAGAGGAGCCAAACATAAACTATAGAGAGATCTAAAGTAATCTATTTTTTTCGGGGTTCATTCCGCTAAAAATCATGACGAGGATCTAAATGTAAACCACGGAGGGACTTAAATATAATTTTAATTTTTTCAGATCTATGTTATTAAAAAACAGCCGAAAGGACCTCAACACAATTTTTAATTTTTTGGAAGACCTCTTCGCAAGGCCAGTGATGTGGCACCGACCAGCGCTCGCCAATCCTTAGCGCTTATTATACATTATGCACGTGTGAAGTGCCAACCAGTAAGATCCTGAGTTCTCCATTAGAGCATCGCCAATGGGGCCAGGTCAGCAGGCTATAAGCATGTTAACATCAGCAATTTTCCTACGTGGAAGAAAGAGAAGTAGGAGAGAGACTCGCGCTGGCGCTTAATCAAGCGTCAGGCTCGCTCAGAAAACGAGACGACTATCGTCTCCTTGACGCCTGCCTATCGACTACTCCCGGTGCTAGCGGATCCTAGTGTTCCTCCCCGATTTTTCTCGCAGGAATCTGTCGGTGTTTCGTAGAACCGGCAAGTAAATTTGTGAGTCAAGGGGCCGCGCGCTCCCTCTCCTTGATGGTTGACTCAGGGAGCCCGAGATTTATACTGGTTCGGGCCGAATATCCCTACTTCCAGTTCGTGGTGGTGGATCTCATTTCTCAGAGTATGGCGGATTACAAGCGAGAGCTAAGGATAGGCCCTTAACGCTCGTTCGAGTAGGGGAGCCTGAGAGCTCAGAGCGCCACTTGGGCCTGAGGGGCCTGTGAGGCCTGGATGAGCGAACGAGGCAAATGAGAAAAGAGGATCCGCCCCTTTTCCTAGAGGGCTCGCCTCCTTTATATAGTCGAGAGGGCGGGTTACACGGAATACGGAGGAAAGATGTAGGGGTATACTATGCCCGGGAGTCCTGGTCTTCGATCTTGGCGCCTGACAGGTCGCTGTCCATCCCACGCCTGGGTTGGAAGACACAACGGACAGTGTTCCATTGGGAAGGTGCGCACCTTCCCTCTGTCCGCCTGTCAGATGCTGACATTGCTTACGCTGTGCCCTGGTACCACCTTATGACGGAGCGTGTCCCTCCATTGTGCCTAACGGGGTGAAGGGACTGGTGCTTGACTTAGCGGCCCCCCAGTGTTGTCTCAGGAAGGGCCCTGGGTCTGGTGACCGGCTTGGAGTTGACGGTTAAGCGACGGAGATATACCGAGGCTTCGTCCGGTAGTCTGGTCGGAGCCCGTGAGAACGCCCGACCAGTTGCCTGGTCGGAGCATGTGGGGACGCCCGATCGGTGGCCCGGTCGGGGTGCCCCCGGTGGGCTTGATTCAGACCGAGTAATCCTTCGTGTCCCTTTGGGCCTAGAGATGGACTCAAGATGGTTCATCCGGTGATCCAGCTGATATTTAGGGATAATCCCATCTGCAAGGGGCGGAGGCTTTGATAACATCCCTTCCAAAGATCAGATCATCGTCGCCCGACTCGAGTCCAGATAATCGAGAGAAATACGATCTTGAAATAGATGTATACTTTGTTGTGGGTACCCTAGTAGGAGTATTCGTCAAGAGCCTCGGGCCGCCCCAAACGAGGCGTTCTCGATGGACCCTTCATTTTCATCTGGTATGGTCTTCTCAGCAGCATGGCGTCGCTTAACGGAGCAGCGGGTCTCCTCGCGGATGACCGCTTTGCTCGGTCGAGTCCGATCGACTTGGTCGGCCGGTCCCGGCTGGGTGCGCGCGAGCGCACCCGGTGGGTGTAGCCCTCGAGCAGCTCGCAGAGCTGGTCAGGGGTTTAGATCGGCTGGTAAAGAATTCGGCTGAGCGAAGTGAGTGAGCTTGATCTACTCTGAGCCTTCGAGTGAATCAGAATGCTGCCTCGGGAAACGGGATCCGACCAACTTGGTTGATCGTTCGACGGGTCTTGCGGAAGCACCCGCTGGTGTAGCTCCCCGAGCCCCGAGCGTGTCGTGGAGCTGGTTGGGGGTTATCCTATCAAACGAGCCCGACCGACTTGGTCAGCCGGTCCAGATGCCTTCGCGAGAGGTTCTGGTTCCCGAGTGCTCGTTTTACGTCGTAGCTAGACGCGGCCGTGGTCGGTAGGGAGGTCCAGATGCCTTTGGGAGAGGTTTTGGTTCCCGAGTGCTTGTTTTACGTCGTAGCTAGACGCGGCCGTGGTCGGCAGGGAGGTCCAGATGCCTTCGCGAGAGGTTCTGGTTCCCGAGTGCTCGTTTTACGTTGTAGCTAGACGCGGCCGTGGTCGGCAGGGAGGTCCAGATGCCTTCGTGAGTGGTTCTGGTTCCCGAGTGATCATTTTACGTCGTAGCTAGACGCTGCCATGGTCAGCAGGGAGGTCCAGATGCCTTCGCGAGAGGTTCCGTTCCCGAAAGTGCTCATTTTACGTCAGAAGCTAGACGCGCCGTGGTCGGCAGGAGGTCTAGATGCCTTCGCGAGAGGTTCTGTTCCCGAAAGTGCTCGCTTTTACATCGTAGCTAGATGCGTTAGTCATGCTGGTTTAACGCCGCAGCTAGGCGAGTTAGTCGTGCTGGTTTAACTCCGCAGCCTAAGCGAAGTTAGTCGCTACCGGTTTAACGCCGCAGCCTAGGGAGTTAGTCGGCTGGTTTAACGCCGCAACCAGGCGAGGGCATCCATCCCGGTCTCGCCGAGCGATGCTATTCAGGGAGGAGAGGCTGCCGTTGGTCCCACGGTACGCCTGGCCCGCAGTGTGGGACCTAGAGGGGGTGAGCAAGCACGTGTTTGCCATACGTCGGCCGAACACCGTGCTCGTGGAGCTACAAACGGGTTGTCCGAATAGGCCCTAGAGATCAAGCGATCTCCGAGCGGACGATCCTCGCCGGTGTCCGACTACTGGGCGCACTCCATAAAAACCTTTTTTTACTCAATCCCGTGATCGACCCCGAGCCGTTCATAACCCGGACGCAGCCGTGGTCACGCTTCCTTCGGGGCTCCACGGGAGAGTTTGAAGTATGGTCTCGGACACGAGTTAAGGCGATTGGGTCGTCCGCCAACCCAACTAAAGACCCATTGAGGGTTCGCCTTGAACTCGCCCCTCGCTCGATTCGCCTGCTGGGGCGATTAGGGATCCACTTGGTGGATTTTGCCTTAGGCACCCGCAGCCAAGTCTTAATTGCGGGGCATTCGAGCCCTCTCGCCACCTCGAGGCTGCTACGGCCCGGTGGGCTTTTCATACCTGCTTCGGCTTAGCAGGAGCCGGCTCGGAGGCGGAAATCGGGAGGTCGCAGGGGTGACCCGCCCGAAGCGATGTTCCTCGGCGCCCTCGCCGCATTTAATGCACGCGGGAAATTAAATGCGGTTTAAATGATTGGGAGCGACACGCCCTCACCACGGGGCGGCGTGGCGGTTTGAATGGATGGGCGACGCTCATCCGAGACAAGGTCTTGATCAGCGTCCGCCCTCGGGTGTGCGTTTGGTCAAGGTTCTGCTCGGCGCCTATATATATAGCCGCCGAGGGTAGTTTCCGCACGCCCGCTTTACTTTCGCCTCCTTCGCTTTTGCCCTTCGCCTCCCCCCTTCACCGAGACGAGAAAAAGGAAAAAGGAGCTCTGGAGAGAGTCGCTACATTTTTCTCCTCCGGCTTTCGATCGCTCGCACCTCGGAGATGTCGTGGTCGGAGTGCACCGCTCAACCCAGCCGCGTGCTCGGCCTGGAGAGGAAAGGGTTCCTCCCCCCGCAGGATGTTTCGAAGTGGAGGGTAACGACGGGGGTCACGGAACCAGCGCCGGAGGAAGGGGAGATCGTGGTGCCCGCCTGGTTCTATGAGCGCGGGTTCGGACTCCCACTTCATCCCTTTGTCCGCGGGATGCTACACCACTACGGGGTGGAGGTGCACCATCTCAACCCCAACGGCGTGCTCCACATAGCGATCTTCATGACGCTGTGTGAGGCATTCCTGGGGATCGAGCCCCACTAGGCGCTGTGGAAGTACTTCTTCCATGCCCGATTGTGGAAGGATAAGGCGGCGGACACCACGGCGTCCATGGGAGGTGCGGCCCTGCAGCTGCGCACTGGTCACGGGTCGGAGTACATCCCCTTGAAGTTGCCATCGTCGAATCGGGGGTGGCACTCTGAGTGGCTCTATGCTCGAACTCCGGAGACAAAGACCGGTCTTCACTGGTCGTCTCCCTAAGTCGAAGGAGGAATGGGGCTCGGGCCCCGATAAAAGGGAGAAGAAGAAGATGGCGCCGATTCTGGAGCGGATCAGCTCCAGCCGAGCGGGCCTCGATCGGGCGAGAATCATAGTAACGCTGCTCATGAGAATGCGCGTGCAACTCCTTATGGAAAGGGCGCGCCCGATGTACTCATACAGCGGGGCATCTGACCCCATGAGGATGGTCACAGCCGAGCTCACCGCGTCGGAGCTTGAGGCCAGGGTGGCCGTCGTGCTGGTCGGGAGCGCCATCGTGGCGGCAAGTGGCGGCCCTGACCCCTTCTCGACGGGGAACCCCCCTGATTTGGTAAGTCGAATGATTCCTTTCTTCTTCTTCCATCCCCTTGGCCTTTAGCATGCGGTTTGTCAGCGTCTTTGTGCTCCCCTGGGGCTGGGCAGAATGGAACCCGGGCCGCCGCTAGGGAGAAAAAGAAGGCCCAGCCACAGGCGGCCGCCATGAAGGAATCCGACCGCAAGAAGCGGCAGGAGGAGGAAAGGAAGAAGAAGAGGAGAGAGTGCGCGATTAAGATCGCACGCGGCGAGGAGACCTCTGTGTCGACTGCTGTCAGTATGGCCGATGCGGAGTTGTCCTCGAGCGACGGTGGTGGCAACAGCTTCGATGATCCGTATGAGGCCTTCCTCGGGCCGCAGACTGGAGGCCAGCCCAACGAGGGCGTCGGCACGAGCGCCGCCATCGTCGGGTCCCAGGCAGAGGTCCCCCGGGGGGAGATGTCCCTGGGGAAGCGAAAGGGCGATTCGCCTCCGCCGGGGAGGCCGGCGAAGAGGGCGCAGCAGTTGCTGCCGTTCCGTCGCTCGACGGTGGCATGCTCTGGAGCGGAGGTGGTTCAGCAAGATCCGACGCAGGGTCTGCCTTCGGTGGAGGTTGGGACGTTGAACGCCGAACCGTCGCTGTCAGCAGAATTGGGACCACTGTCGGAGGCTCCGGAGGGGTCGAGGCGCGAGGAGATTCTGGCACCCCTTGACGGGTCGGGGTCCCGGCCAGAGGCCGCAGGAGACGAAGGAGAACTTCCGCTGCCGCCGCCGGGACCTGTGCCAGCTGGCGCCATCCTGGCGCCTGTTGCGGCCCTGACGTCGGGACCCAAAGGCCCGACAGAGGGGGTGATCCAGACGCCGGAGGCGGTTGATACCGAGCCGCAGGTGGAGGCGGCGCACGTCCACCCGCGACCTACGGCCCCCTGGCCTGTGCTAACCTTGCCGGGCAGCGATCCGACCGGCAAGCCGTTGCTCGTGCTGGACATCGAGGCAGAGGCCAGGTCGTGGGGGCCTGCCAAGAGGGTGCACAACGGGTGGAGGCTCACTTGAGCCAGATTCGGTAGGGTCTGGCTTTCTCCCTTGGCTCAGCTGATGGGGCGCTGAAAATCATCTCCGACATCACCGTCTGGCCCATCCGTAAGCTCGTCCGATCGCTTAGCGCGCTTTGACTTGCTTTTAGCGGCCAAGAAAGTTAAATGCAATGCCCGGGCTTTTGCAGTTGTTAAAGGATCAGCCGGGAGAGAAGTCAGCGTCCCTCCACATTTTGCACGAGCGGATGATGGCCGCCGCAAAGGAGGACGGCCGCCAAGATTCGAGTCGCGAGGCTCGGGAAGCCCCGCGGCGTGAGCTAAGGAGGCGAAGAGACCCGACGGAGCCGCCGAGAAGCGTCGGATAACCGAGTCCCAGGAGGTGAGGATATCCGAGCTCGAGGCACTTCTGGCGGCGGCCAACAGCGCCAAGGATGCTACTGTTGCCGCAGAAAAGGCCGCGCTGTCGGAGGCGGTGCGCCTTCAAGGTGAGCGCGACCGAGCCCGGGCGGAGTCGGACTCCGCCCGGAAGGACGCCTCGCGCGAGCAGGAGGCCCGGGCTAAGGCCGAGGAGGACCTCCAGCACCTGGAGACTTCCACAGCTAGTAAGCAAACCGATCCTGGCCCAGCCTTCTGCGATCGGATCGTTGAACCTTCTCTTTGACTTTGCTTCGATACGTAGAGTTGCGGAAGGATCTCAGCGACGCTGTGGAGGCGCAGAAGTTGGCGGTGGAGGAACGTGATGCAGCGGTTACGTCACGCGTGGTGGCCTTGATGGCGAAGGAGATGGCGGAGAAGGACTTGCTCGTGCAAGCCGCCGAGCTGATGACCCTTCAGGTGGTCGTCGGGGAGATCCATGATCAAGTGGTTGGGACCGCTGGGCAAGGTCCAAGCTCGCTTGCCGCTGCGCTGGCCCGCGTGCCGGAGCACGTCAAGAGCTCGGTGAGCGAGGGGATCGAGCTCGGGGCTTGTTCGGCGTTGGTCTTCGCCCTTTCCTACTACAGCGGCATCGACCTTACCGTTGTCAGTAGTGGGGTCGCAGCGAACCGGACCGACGAAGAGGTCGAAGGCTTCAAGAACCAGGTCAACCTGCATGCCACGGCGATCGCCAACCAGATACCGCCAGAGAGCATCCTCCACCGAAAACAGGAGGAAAGTTAAACGTTTTGATTTTTGTAATAACTTTGTTTTTGTAATGAATTGAAGTTTCGTTTTGGTCGGGCCATTCCGCAGGCCTGATTCAATTTTTCGCGATTTCCCAAAGATGATGAACATTCGATGACCGTAGCTTTTAGGAACCGCGGAGGTTGCATAAGCGTGGGTCGACATGTTAGCACTTTTGGGAAGGCTCAGAAGAGAACAAGGACCTAAGGAGCAAAACGCTCACTCGCACTCATCACGGGAAAGGAGTGTCTCCGACCAGCAGTGGCTCGAACCACAAGGGCACTTCCCTTTACCACGAAGCACCACTTCGCGATCGTAGCCGCTGGGGCATAGGCCGTAGCACTTGGGTCGAGAGGGTTACCATTAGGTAGAGCCGAACGGCCGGTCGGGTCATCGATCCGTGTGAGTGCGTGGATCTGCGGCCCTCGAGCGGCGTGTGGGAACCAAGCTTGCGGTTTCCACGCGGCGCTTGATTTCAGAAAAAAGGGGAAACGCACGGGAATAAGGAAAAGCTTAGAGAAACAATTCGCCTTATCTTTTTCTCCGCGAGGTGGGAATGTCATGGCAGCTGGATCTTTGTCGGCCCTTGGCCGGGCGCCAGACGGTGATGCTCGCGCACGGCCGTCAACAAGAACTACCGCCCGGGCCAAAATCAAGAGTCGCTGCGCCTTCCCCGCCGGCAGGTCCTTTCGCCACCGCCTCATCGATTTCAATGCGAGGCGGCAGACGTGGAATGGACACGCCCCGTCGCAGCAGATGTGGAGCACGCGGCGCGGGCGTGTTGCCCGGCAACGCTTCGCCGATCGCTCCGCCCACAAGATATAAATACGGCGCTGAGGAGCAACCATGCATAGCCATTCTTGCTGTCTTCCTACTCTCCCTTTGCCTCTTCGCGATAAGGGAGGGGAAGGGGAGGAGACTCAAGTGGTGATGGCGAGCGGGGGCGACGATCGGAACGCCGGCAAGCGGGAGGCGGCGGCGGATCCCCTGGGGTCGGACCCCAAGAGATCCCGCACCATCGCCCGGTCATCCTCGCGTGCGAGGAGAGGGGGGCTCGCACTGCCCCTGTCGACCTTCCGCATCAGGGATCCTCTTTTGGAGTGAGCTTCTTCGCTCAATGTCGGGATGATCTTGATTCGACTTGCTGACGCCGAGCTTTTTCCTTCTTCACTGCAGAGCTTTTGGCTCGGGATCAGGCCGGCCGTCAGCCGCGGTTGCGATGACCGCCTCGGCAGGGGAGGCGGGTACCACTGGGGCCGCTCTGGATGCTCCTCCGACCACCTCGGGCGGTCCCCCGGGGGCTCGAGCCGCGTCTGTGATGACGCGACTAGAAGACTCCCTGCGGATCCGAGCTGCAGCGGCCGCCGCACAGGAGGCAGAGATGCTGCGGCAGCGGGCCTGGATCCACGCCCTGGAGGAGAAGCTCACCGAGGCGCGCGAGGAGGCGCGGGGCGTTTCGCCGGGCGGCCAAGGCGGAGCCGCCAAGATGCACGAGGAGCGCTGACCTCGCGTGAGGATCTCATGAACGTGCTCGGTCTGGCCTTCGAGAGCATGGCCAGGAGCTTCAGGCCTCTGGGGGTGGGGCTACAGAGCGCCGAGCGTAATGAGCTACATTACGCTTTTGGCCTCTCCAGCAGCTAACGCCTCGCCGATTTACCTCGCGCCTACGCGAAGCGCTCCTCATCGAGGGGCGGGAGGTCACCGTCGCCGTGGCGGAGTATGTGCTAGCCTATTGTGCTAGCCGCAATGCCTCCTTCGATCCGATCGGGACCGTCGGTGGGGTCGAAGGAGACGCAGACCGGGCACGGGCTAGAGTGCGGCTGGCAGCGGAGATTGTGGCAGGGCTTGTCGCAGTCGATGCGAGCAGCGACAGCTCTGAGGACGACGACTTCGCCGGATGAGCCTCCAGGCGGTCGTGTCTAACTTTTGCTTCTCGAAGGTGTAATCGTGTGTATGTCTGATGTCATGGATTTTGGGGGATTTTGCCAGATATTTCGCATTTTTCGTAATGTACACTCATCGAGCGACCATAGCCCTCAGGAGCCGTGGGGGTCGCAAGAGCGTAGGTCGGAGTGCAAAGGCTTTGAGGCAAATGCGAAAAACGGCAAAGGGCCCAAACAGTCCAAAGGACGCGTCCGAGATCGACCATGGATCGCCTCGCGTGGGCTTCCCCTTTTCCACGAGGCGCTACTTCGCAACCGTAGCCGCTGGGGCGTAGGCCATAGCGCCTGGGTTGAGAGGGTCACCGCTCGCAAGGGATCTAACGGCCGGCCAGAAGCTATCTTAAATAACATACAAGCAAACAGCCCCCGAGCCGCGTGCGCGAGAACTAGGATGTGGTCGGCGCGCAACACTTCCAAACTCGAGGGGTTTGGTAAAAACGTGCGAATAAAGATGAAGGTCAGGGATAGAATCTCCTTAGCTTCTCAATATCCTGTGCGCTTGACACAACAGGATCCTCGCGCCGCTGAATCGAAGGTGCCGAAGCCCGAGGATCCCCATGGCGCTTAAGGGAACCGGACGGCAGCATGTTTCGGATGGCAACACGCTCTACCGGCTCCCGGAGGCTCCGATAGTCGGCCTTGGCCTCGGGTCCCCGGGTCGGGACGCCATGGCAAGATCGCCGCAAGCGATGCTCCACGGGCGTGGGGAAGCACAAGACCGTGGTGACCCTCCCACGGTTGTTGGAGAAAAAAGCCATCAAGGAGGGAGATGGGAATCCGGAGATCACGAAGATGACGCACGAGGCCCTTACCTGGCGCGCCAACTGTCGGTGTTTCGTAGAACCAGCAAGTAAATTTGTGAGTCAAGGGGCCACGCGCTCCCTCTCCTTGATGGTTGACTCAGGGAGCCCGAGATTTATACTGGTTCGGGCCGAATATCACTACTTCCAGTTCGTGGTGGTGGATCTCATTGCTCAGAGTATGGCGGATTACAAGCGAGAGCTAAAGACAGGCCCTTAACGCTCGTTCGAGTAGGGGAGCCTGAGAGCTCAGAGCACTCACTCGGGTCGGAGGGCCCGGGTGAGGTCGGATGAGCGAATGAGGCAAAATGAGAAAAGCGGATCCGTCCCCCTTTTCCTAGAGGGCCTGCCTCCCTTTATATAGTCGGAGGGGGCAGGTTACACGGGAATACGGAGGAAAGATGTAGGGGTATACTATGCCCGGGAGTCCTGGTCTTCGATCTTGGCGCCTGACAGGTCGCTGTCCATCCCACACCTGGGTTGGTAGACACAACGGACAGTGTTCTGTTGGGAAGGTGCGCACCTGCCCTCTGTCCGCCTATCAGATGCTGATGTTGCTTACGCTGTGCCCTGGTACTGCCTTGTGACGGAGCGTGTCCCTCCATTGTGCCTGACGGGGTGAAGGGACTGGGGCTTGACATAGCGGCCCCCCGGTGTTGTCTTGGGAAGGGCCCTGGGTCTAGTGACCGGCATGGAGTTGACCATTAAGCGACGGAGATTTACTGAGGCTTCATCCGGGAGTCTGGTCGGAGCCCGTGAGAACGCTCGACCAGTTGCCTGGTCGGAGCATGTGGGGATGCTCGATCGGTGGCCCGGTCGGGGTGCCCCCGGCGGGCGTGATTGAGACCGAGTAATCCTTCGTGTCCCTTTGGGCCTAGAGATGGACTCAAGATGGTTCATCCGGCGATCCAGCCGATATTTAGGGATAATCCCATCTGCGAGGGGCGGAGGCTTTGATAACCTCCGTTCTAGCACTCTGTATCGTCGTCAGTCTGGACTCAGAGTCCAGATGACTGAGAGAAATACGATCTTGAAATAGATGTATACTTTGCTGTGGGGTACCCCTAGTAGGAGTATTCGTCAGTAGCCCCCGGGGCCATCCTGAAACGTAGGCGTTCCTGGATGGACCCTTCATTTTTGTCTGGTATGGTCTTCTCAGCAGCATGGCGCCGCTTAACGGAGCAGCGGTCTCCTCGCGGATGACCGCTTTGCTCGGTTGAGTCTGACCGACTTGGTCGCCGGTCCGGCCGAGTCAAGACGAAGCGCACGGTGGGTGTAGTTTCGAAGCCCCGAGCGGCCGCAGAGTCGGTCGGGGTTTAGATCGGCCAGTAAAGAATCCGACTGAGCGAAGTGAGTGAGCTTGATCGACTCTGAGCCTTCAAGTGAATCAGAATGCTGCCTCGGGAAACAGGATCGACCAACTTGGTTGACCGTTCCGACCGGGTGCGGGCGAGTGCACCCGGTGGGTGTAGCCCCCGAGCCCCCGAACAGGTCAGGGAGCTGGTTGGGGGGGTTATCCCAGTCAAAACGAGCCCGACCGACTTGGTCGGCCGGTCCAGATGCCTTCGCGAGAGGTTCTAATTCCCGAGTGCTCGTTTTACGTCGTAGCTAGACACGGCCGTGGTCGGCAGGGAGGTCCAGATGCCTTCGCGAGAGGTTCTGGTTCCCGAGTGCTCGTTTTACGTCGTAGCTAGACGCGGCCGTGGTCGGCGGGGAGGTCCAGATGCCTTCGCGAGAGGTTCTGGTTCCCGAGTGCTCGTTTTACGTCATAGCTAGACGCGGACGTGGTCGACAGGGAGGTCCAGATGCCTTCGCGAGAGGTTCTGGTTCCCGACTGCTCGTTTTACGTCGTAGATAGACACGGCCGTGGTCGGCAGGGAGGTCCAGATGCCTTCGTGAGAGGTTCTGGTTCTCGAGTGCTCGTTTTACGTCGTAGCTAGACGCGTCTATGGTCGGCAGGGAGGTCCAGATGCCTTCGCGAGAGGTTCTGGTTCCCAAGTGCTCGTTTTACGTCGTAGCTAGACGTGGCCGTGGTCGGCAGGGAGGTCCAGATGCCTTCGCGAGAGGTTCTGGTTCCCAAGTGCTTGTTTTACGTCATAGCTAAACGCGGCCGTGGTCGGCACGGAGGTCCAGATGCCTTCGCGAGAGGTTCTGGTTCCCGAGTGCTCGTTTTACGTCGTAGCTAGACGCGTTAGTCGTGTTGGTTTAATGCCGCAGCTAGGCGAGTTAGTCGCGCTGGTTTAACGCCACAGCTAGGCGAGTTAGTCATGCTGGTTTAACGCCGCACCTAGGCGAGTTAGTCCCGCTGGTTTAATGCCGCAGCTAGGCGAGTTAGTCGTGCTGGTTTAACGCCGCAGCTAGGCGAGGGGCATCCATCTCGGGTCCTCGTCAGGCGATCCTATTTGTGGGAGGAGAGGCCGTTGTCGGTCCCACGTGTACGCCCCGTCTGCAGTTAGGGACACGGAGGGGGGTGAGCAAGCGTGTTTGCCATCGTCGTCGTCCAACACCGGCGCCCACCCCGCCGCCAGCACCGGCGCCCACCCTCCCTTCCTGTCGCCTCACCTCCCTTCCCCATCGCCGGCGCCTCCCCTCCCTTCCCGTCGCCTCACCTCCCTTCCCATCGCCGCGCCACCCTCATCTTCCCCATCTGCGGATGCACCTCTCCTCTCCGTAACCCTAATCGCCAGTTGGACCATTGCCATGAATTTCGATCCAAGCGGGAGGTAGCTCCATTGCCGGCGCCCATGGGATACACAGCTGCTCCTTGGTGCGTAGCCTCCTCGTCAAATGGTGAAGCTCCGCTAGGATGGTGGACCACACCTCCACCTATCAATACCTTGGCCATGGATGCAATGGCTACATCTTGCATCTCCGAGCTGTAAGTTTGCATTTTTTTTTCTAATCAAATTTTTGGATGAATGAACATATTGTCTGTGTATATTAATTGTTGATTTGGATTCTGCAATGCCTCACCGGTGGTTTTGTAAGCTTGATCGAAAATGGATTGCCCCCAACACCTAGGCTAACTGTTCGCAGTTTAATTTGCCTGCACAGTTCGTAATCGTTATGAACATGAAAAAAATGGATGATGTTAGGATTGCAAAGCGCCTGCCATGGACAGAAGAGGAGGATGTGCAATTGGTAAGTAAACACATGTTTATACAATCTGCTTCTGCTATGTAGTATTATTGCCATGGACAAAATAGTCTTCCTGAGTCCAAAACTCTGAATGATGATACATCTGGCATACAGTATGCGCAACTGATGACAGCTTCAAACAAACACATACAAAATGTCACTTACTATTATGTGTGACTTGTTAGAAATAAGAATCATCAAATAAGACATGTAGTCCAGTAATAAGTTTCAGATACTAATGTGTGTGACTTGTTAGAAACAAGAACCATTGAGTAAGATATTGATCAGTTGTGTTCATTTGCTCGGTGTTTTGACTCTGTCTCTCTTTGTTTGCAACAAAAAAATTTCTCTTTCATTCCATGTAGTCAGCGTATACAAATATACATATATGTACTTGTGCAAGGAACAAGATGAAGTCTGCCATGATGCAATAGATGGTATGAAAATAAGAGGAGAGTTGGAAGTAGAGCAGTTGTACATGTTCAAGTGGCATTGATTGTTTGGATGATTGCATGTATATTTTGGCCTTTCATTCAGGGTCAGAAGATTGCAGACTTGAAATTAGATCATCAAGGAATAAAGGGAAATGTGTCTGCCAAGCAAAACTGGAAAGAATTGAAAATGTTTGTGTTATAGATGAAAATATTGTGCTATCAAGAGATTCCTTTGACCGCACATTTAATGAAAATATTGTGCTATCTAGTCCAAAACTGTTTTCAGCCTACTGGTAACCCTTGCTTGTGTTCCCATCATGGGTTGGACGGAAGCGGGAGAAAATGTTTTTTTATGGTCAGAAAATGTTGAAAAAATAATAGCACTCGAATGAGCCTAGAAAACTTGTTAGTGGCTACTACCACATGTAAGATTGGAGCTGAACTACAACTTTATTGATTATTATTTACTAGATTTTTTACTAAAGTAAGTTGCTTTGTCAAAATCTTTTTTCGAGATGAAAATTTGATTAGTTTCCATTACTTTACTCGAAATTCTTGGCACAGACATTAGTTTAACTTTCCTTGATTAGTTTAACTTTCCTTGGCACAGACATTAGTTTCCATTACTTTGAGGTGAGAGTGCACACTATAATGTGAGTGTAGTTCACCATGACTCATTTAAAATAGATAAGGTGTAATGAATGTCCACACTCATCCCACACCCCGAAACTGTATTGTTTTTCATGACTAATTAGTTTATTGACTCACCAACCTGAGGCTTCATATTAAGTTAGCTAATCTGTAATTCATATGTTCATATTAAGTTAGCCAATTTATTTATGATTTCTGAATGGCATGAAAAATTATTTGTCATAACATTATCATGCTCTTGAACTATGCTCTTGTGTGCTAAATGTAGGCGAGTGCGTGGTTGAATAATTCTAATGATCCAATTAATGGAAACAACAAGAAAAATGATAAGTATTGGATAGATGTACTTGTAGTCTACAATGTCACCACACCTTTAAATAGGAGAAGAGAAGCCAAACATCTGAAAGACCGTTTTGTAAGAATCAAGAGATGGGTTGCATTATATTGTGTGCTTGGAAAAAGCCAAATCGATTTATGTTAGCGGTCAATCGATGACATGTTGAAAGATATGGCGTTGAAGTTTTATAAGGAAGACAACAAAGAAACATTTACAAAGTGATGCATCGGCCGAAAGTTCTTCATGGACAACCCAAGTAGAATAGAGTCTTGGATGAATGTGAGAAGGCAAAGAAAAGAAAGTTGGATGGAGAGGGGGTTCAAGAGAGTGTTGTCACTGTTGATGATGAAGAAGAAGAAAGGCCAATAGGGACAAAACGGGCTAAGAAAGAACGCAATGCTAAAGGCAAGGGCAATATTAATGACACTAGCTTGCAAGAGGATCTGAAGAAATACATGGATTTGCAAGCTGCAAGTCAAAAACGCCATGAAGAGTTTATAGCGACCCAACAGCGTGTTTCTGATGCAAAGGTTGAGGCAGCGAGGATGAAGAGCGATACTACCATGCTAGAGACGTACAAGTCTTTGATGAACATGAATACTAAGGACATGTCAGATGATATGAAGGTTGAGCATGTGAAAGGATTGAAGATGATGAGGGAGAAATTATTTGGCAACAAGAATTGAGGTACGTTTTTTTTAATGAGAATGCCCATTGTTGTATTTACATTAGCTGCTAGTAATGATTAGGGACTTCCTGTGCTTTTACATCCTTTTTGTTAAGAAAATAAGGACTCAACCAAATATATGATAGGTAACATTTTTTTTAATGTTTCTAACTTACAATGAAGGTTTCTAAACCAGCTGGACATGAAGTTTCACTTGCTACAATTAATCTGCATGCTGCATTACTGTAAGCGCACTAACTGGTTTTTTTTTAATGTGGCAGAATAAAATGTATCTATTTGTAGGGAAAAACTCATCTAATTCAATGAGTTATGTTATTCTTTCTGATGCAGGGGAAAATGTGATCATATCTTACCAACTGTACTTTCTAATAACCGTACAGTCTACTCACTAGATATGGGGCACATTCTCATTCTTGCATATAAATTTTGCCATTCCTTCTCCCATTCGCCTAGTGATTTCTTCAATTGCCTTCTGATAACTGAAAAACAAGAGACAATTATTTTCCGAAGGGTTCAAATGAACGAAATTGCACTTAATTAACATAGTTTCTTTCTTTTATTTGCTTTACAGGGGATGTTTCAAAGCACAAGCTTGAACATACAGTAAGTATTTCCAAAATTTTTGTCTCAATCCAGTATGTTGCCATGTTCAATTATACACGATATTGTTTAGTCTCAATCCAGTATGTTGCCATGTCAATAATGTGATATGTAACTCCCAAGGTGCAGTCTGTACATGAGTTCTGTCCCAAGACAATAAATACCACCAGAAATACATGCAGTCAATAGAACAGTCCCAAGACAATGAATACCACCAGAAATACATGCAGTCAATAGAACAGTCCCAAGACAATGAATACCACCAGAAATACATGCAGTCAATAGAATAGTCCCAAGACAATGAATAGTTCCAAGTTAACATGCAGCCAACAACCATTAATCCATTAATTCCGGTCAATAAACCAGTCCCAAAACAAGAAGGATGAGAGCTTCATCCTATATATGTGTAGTCCAAGAACAATTCTATCCTCACCTACACTCCAAGAACTTCTCTCTTTCTCCCCTTCAAACATGTCCGATTTAATCCGATGATTCTCAGAGACCCAGCCGATATATATCCTTTAGAAGAGTTTCTTGTCGAGCAAAATGTACTTGCCTCTTTCTCTCGGCGTCTTGAAGCCAATATAAAGGCCAATTTGGATGATGGTCCATCTAGGCGCCAAACCGCCGAAGGAGGTACATCAAAAGGACCATGGAGGGGCTCATAACCAGCTTGTGGCTAATTATTTTGCATAACAAATGTTGACATCGATACAATGTTCCGTAGAAGATTTCGGATGAGATGACCTCTCTTCCTACGGATAGTTAGCGCCTAGGTGAGTGGTCTAGTTATTTTACACTTAGAGAGGATTGTACACATCGCATAGGGCTCTCGCCATTTTAGAAATGCACAATGCAATCCGTATGCTTGCATATGGCAATCGCCGCCGATTCTCTTGATGAGTACTTGAAGGTTGCACAAACCATCGCAATGGATTGTTTGGAAAAATTTGTGCAAGGGGTGATTGAGATATTTGAAGAAGAGTATCTACGGCGCCCCACAACTGATGATGTTGAGCGTTTGCTTCAAGTTGGAGAGTCTCATGGATTTCCTAGAATGCTTGGAAGTATTGACTGCATGCATTGGCGCTGGGAAAATTGTCCTACGGCATGGAAGGGGCAATTTACCCGCGGTGACTATGGTACCCCAACCATCATCCTCGAAGCAAGATCTTCATATGATCTTCGATTTGGCATGCATTTTTTGGTGTTTTGGGTCCAACAACGACATCAACATACTCAACCAGTCCCCGTTGTTCATTGAGGCAATAAAAGGTGAAGCTCCTCGAGTTCATTTTTTCACAACGGAAATCACTATGACACGGGTACTACCTTGCCGATGGAATTTACCTGAATGGGCTGCATTCGTGAAGACTATACCGCTCGCTCAAATAGATGATCACAAGTCGTTCAAGAAAAAACAAGAACGGCAACGAAAGATGTGGAGCGTGCTTTTGGTGTACTACAAGCTCGCTTCAATATCGCGCCGCCCAAAGACGGTATGGAGCCGAAACATTATTGGACAAATCATGAAGGCTTGTGTAATTCTCCATAATATGATAGTGAAAGATGAGGGAGAAATGGTGCAAGACAAAGATTGATTTAAATGATCCATGCACGCCCATTGTTCTTCCACCAAGTGAAAAAGGGCACTAATGGACACGCATGCTTTAATGATGTCTCTTATGAGGAATGCGTCTATCTCGTGATGTTCAACCCACACAAAACTAAAGATGGATTTAGTTGCCCATATTTGGCAACGGTTTGCTAATACAAATAATAATTAGTCACCGTCTTCAATTTTCTATCATGTAAGCTCAATTTTACAATATTACAATTTTCCCGCTTATATGGTCGCCCATTGTACTTATCCATTTTGTTCTTATCATTTTATTTTATCTCTTTCTCTAGGTACTCAAGATATGATGTTGGATTTTGATGGCAGGATAGTGAAATGGATTTTGGAATGTACTGCTCATGCCTGGCGAGACCATTTTTCGTGCAATATCCATGTTGGACTAATCTCGTTGCATGACTCAACATCTGTTATTTTGTTTTGTTTGTTTCAGCTCTATGGCTTATCCTGCATGATTAGCTTGTGAGCGTGTTAGCATAAACATGTATGGGTTTTGTAGTGTGTTTGCTCATGCTGGGTTGACAAGATTATGTGAAATGGACTTTTTGAATGTATTGTTGGACTTTATGCTGTTGAATAGTGTGTTTGCTCATGCTGGGTTGACAAGATTATGTGAAATGGACTAATTTATTTGCTTGGTGAACATGCATGCATTGTCACACCAGTACTGGTACTGCTCATATACTTGTTGAACGTGCATGTAGCATGAGTGTTGGTACTACTCACATGTCACACAAAAAAACCACAAAGAAAAAGTTTATTATTGATCCGTGCATTCTATTTTTGCCATGCAAAGATCAATAACTGCTATAGCCAGCCTTATAGCATATTCATTGGATATGTTGTCTATAGTGCTGACATGGACACTCTTATAGTCAACTGCTGGTGCTATCATTGGAGATGCTCTTATTATGCTCGTGTGAAGTGCCATCTGTACATGTGTGCGTACCGTGCTTACTATGCTACGGGCTGGTAAAAAACCCCAGCTCAATACCGACTACCGAGGTCTACTGGCAATAAACGTAGAGAATAATTTTCCAAAATAAATGTATAGTTTCACCTAAAACCCACATCATCAACGAACTCTGGGACAGGTAGCCAAATGGAAATCGAAGTAACTAAACAAAACACTGCCTATCTTGTATGAAATAACCCAAAAAAAATTCAAAATTAGTTTTGTCTGAATTTCTTGAATTTATTCAAGTTTTTGCCGAATTTATTTCGAATTTATCCGGTTTAATTCAAAAATTTTCCTTTTCGGGAAAGTCAACCCGTTTTCCGCTTTCCATTTTCAGGCGTTTTCTTTTGCTGACTCGCGCCTTTCGCTTTCCGTCTCCTCTGCCTCGCCCAAAAATCGCGGGCTCAGACTCTTCACCACACAGACTACTCGCCCACACGTCGCCTCCCTGCTTTCTCTTCGCAACGCTTATCGCCCGATCCTCTGCGCTTGCCGCTAATCCGCCATCGCCTCGCACCATGAATCCGCCGCAAGACTCCGTCCGTCGCCGCTTGCAGAAATTGCCGCCTTTCGCCACAAGTTCGTAGTGAATCATTGTTCATTCCGCCAACCAAAGCGACGCCAAGACCGTAGCTTCTTCCCCACGCGACTGC
Organism: Guadua angustifolia; assembly: GCA_036346375.1. Taxonomy (NCBI): domain Eukaryota; kingdom Viridiplantae; phylum Streptophyta; class Magnoliopsida; order Poales; family Poaceae; genus Guadua; species Guadua angustifolia. The sequence continues at coordinate 20,567,699 of CM070522.1, forward strand.
GCCTCACTCGCCGCCAATAGCATCGTCGCGCAGCCTTGTGCCGCCTCACCGTCGCCCGCCATCATCCCCACCGCGAATCCGCTCCTTGCCGCGCCATCATCACCAATGGAGATTCACGGCGCCCTTTTCTCTCTCCCGATCGCCCACCATCTCTCCTCGCGCTCACGCTTATAAAATCTTGCTCTCACCGCCATTTTCAAGACCACCAAGCTCGCCAACCGCCCATCCATTTTCCCCACTTCTTCCGCCGCTCAAGCTCTCCTCAAGGCGCGCCGAGCTCCATCTTCCTTGGCCCGGCGCCTCACCGCCAGACCGCCTTGCCGCCTCCCTTCCCATTTCTCTACCTCTTCGAGTTCATCTTGAACTCCTAGAGCTCCCCGCCATCCATTTTGCTCCAGACGCTGTCACGGATTCACCTGTCACCTTCTTCGTCTCCCGGTTACTCCGCCACCGACACGCCACTCCTGGCCGCTTCTCCCGCTCATCCCTCCCCACCCGAACCCGTCAGAGATCCCTCTACCTCCCACCGATCCATCCTTGCCCCCAAGCCTTCACTCATGGGATTCTCCATCGCCTCCCCATCTCCGTGGCCGCCCACGCCACGCCGGATTTTTGCCCTCACGACAATCCGTCCCCATTGTCGGCGATTTCCTGATTGCTCTCTACCACAGGCCCTCTCGTCGGCTCTCCTTGCCCCCCATTAATGGACCCGTTGTCCACCAAACCCTCCACCAATTGGCAGTCAGTCTCAAGATGTCGGCTACGGGCTTATGGGCACCATAATCAAGCTGGTGTGGATGAGAGCTCCCGTGCGTGAACTGTGCGGCCCAAGTGCACAGTGCCCTTTTCCATTTTCGATTTTGGATTTTTGAGTTAGAAAATCCGAAAATCAATTATAAATTCCAGAAAATTCCCAAAATTCCCCAAAAATCCAAAAAATGCCAAAAATACATTTTCTTGACCAATTCGAGCCACTGAGTCCAAAAATGATCTCCGTTTCGCCATACCAAGTCCAGAAAATTCCCAGAATACCCCTGAGCTCCGATCCGGCCATTCCTCTCTCGATTTTCCTTTCCATTGCTTTTTCTTTGTTTGATTTATTCGTTTATTTATTGTTTGCGTTTTCTCGCGCTAGACCCGACGCCGACGTAATCGTTATAACGAATCTCGGAGCAGAGCAAGACGAGGAGTCGCCGAGAACAAGAGCCGTTCGGGCCGCATACGACATCAACCGCTCTCGTTAAGCGAACCTTTAACTCGCAAGGCAAGCCATACTCCTTGAACATGTTGAACCCGCCCACTACAAGTACTTATGTATATTTCTTGTATTGCATTATTTTTGGTTATTTTAGAAAACTAGAAAATGTGGTAGTTTCGAATAACATGATTAGATACAACCCAATGTTAAACCTGTTGTTATGCCTTAATTCCTTTTTAACCCTAGGATATAAAATATATTGAACCAATCGTAGATGTAGCAATTTATACCACTATTACTTTTAGTCAAATGCTTAAAATCTCCGAGAAGGATCGGCTTGGATGATTTTTTTTGGTTTTTATAAAATCGCTAAGGTGTGGGGGACAGCATTGGGCGGACCACGGGAGGTGGATGCCGGCCCAATCCCCAACCGATGACGAGGCCAAGGGTTGAGGCATGGTGGTGGTACAGTTGGTACCAATGATTTGTGGTATGTCATTTGGCTAAGTCTTTGGCATTTAAGGACCGAGGTCTCGAACAACGTAAATAACTTCAGATTCCGCTCAACCACAAGTTGGGGCCAATCTCATTGACTTGGTCCAACATAGCTCAAGACATTGTACTTTCCTCGAATGCCTACTAAAGAGTCCCCATTCCCGTGGAAGAATGGGAAAGCATCGTTGTTGGGGTGGAACGGAATGGTGCGCCCACCCGGTTCTCACAACAGAGGAGTCCATCAGAAACAGGCGCCCATCCTATCTCGCCTGTAGGATCCTCGGGTATCAGGGCACAACCACCTCTTCGGGTAGGAGCTAAAGGGAAATTCAACGAAATGCTATGATTATCCGTGTAGAGCTACATGCATTAAAGTTGCATGTTTCGTGCACATGGCATCAATGGTCGATGATGTCTTGTGGGTAAAGCCGAGCACCTCTGCAGAGTGATATCAATGGTATTGAATACGCCTGTGCTTCCTAGGTTAATGAAGTTTGAGTTAATTTAGGGTGATTCTCGTAATCGCTACCTGTAGCTTTTTTAATTAAAATTTGGCGAGGATGTGAACTTTGCAAATGACCCCCATGATTTATATTGCTATTTATGATTTGTGTTTCAAATGTAAAATGAAAACTGATATTGACAACTTGCATCCACTATACTTAAACCTGTGCCTACCTTGTTTAACCCTGCACGTAGTATTCAGAATTTCCGTATGGTTTGTTGAGTACGGTTGTGTACTCACCCTTGCTCCCAATCCCCTCTTTAGATTTCAATTGAAGCCGGCGACTTCCTGAAGACCGTAGATGACGATGCTATTTGATTTTTGGAGGCCTTGATCTAACTGCTCAAGCCTTTCCTGTGGGTGTTCTGCAATGTATTCGGTGCCAGCCGCACCTTTTGTAAATCTTCTACCGCTAGGCCCTTATTTTGATCTATAAAATATTCGCATTTGCTCTTATGTCCAAGAATGACGCTTTGCATTCTCAAACTAAAATTCAGGTAGTGTGAAGGAATTTATACGTACCCCTAAAAAAAGGGCGGTCCGTGACATTGTATTGGAAAGAAATACACACAATCTCCGGATGGAAATCCAATCCATATCTCTATATAACTCCAACCAACAAACAACGCACTGTAATCAGTAATCACCATGGACAAGTCAATTGTATTTACTTCAGCAGACGAAATTGTAAATGGCACACCTTACAGAAGCAGGAGGCAGCTACACAACTACACACACGCTGCCGCCACCGACAAGCACAACCGGTAAGGTTGCCATACACACACAATTGGATGGCACAATGAACTGATACAACCCGTCGCTCATTTTCACAGAGAAGGAAAACAGGGCACGGACTGATGGGTACCTGCAAACGCTGCTTTTGCAGAAGAACAAGAAACCGACCGATTAGTCGTACTTCTCGCGCCAGGAGTAGGCGATGAAGAGCACCCAGGAGAGCGCGAGCACGAGGTCGCCGACGAACTGCCGCGGCCAGTCGCGCGAGAGCTCCTCCAGCCGCCGCTCGAAGTGCACGCGCCAGAGCGCCGCGGCGGCGTGCAGCAGCGCGCACCCCTTGGCGAAGAAGGCCTGGAACTCGCGGTCGCGCGCGAAGCCCGCCATGAAGATGAGCGCGCCGACCACGCAGAGGAGGAGCCCAGCGAAGGCGTCGGAAGTACGGATGAGGAGCTCGTCGCGGGGCGAGGAGCCGCGGAGCAGTTGCGCGGCGGCCTCGCGTCCGTGGCCCCACGCGTACGCCTCCACCTGCGAGAACATCATCAGCGCGCCGCTGCCCACCGCGACCGCCGCGTGGACCATGCACAGGAGGAAGAACCCCGACGACGACCTGCCAACGGCGGGCTCCCGCTGGCGCAGCGGCTGCGGAGCTGATGTGGTGGACTCGGTGGCCATGGCCGCAGCAGGTCGTGCAGCCTTAAACCATGGGGATCGGGGGCTTTAGGGGACTATGTTGGATAATTTCGGATCAGATCGTGCAGCGTCAAACCTTGGGGATTGGGAGTTCCTGGGACTATGTGGGATAATTTCGGATCAGAACGGGGTTGACAGCGACCCGGCGAAGGGGATGACTATCTTGAGAATTTTGGTAGGCAAGGGAGCCTGTGGTTTGGGGCACGGGGCGACGCCTCAAGAGGTGGGGGGACACTGGGGAGGGCTTCCTAACCGACGGATTCAGATCTCGCGTCCTTATCTCTTTTCGGCCGTGCAGTTTGTTTATCGCGTCAGTTCTTCCCTTCTAGATTGGGATACGACGCTAATTTGTTTGCTTAATGATGTGGGCCCCGTTTGCTCGTGAGAGTGATGTGTGTGTAAATTTGCAAAGGTCATGCCGACGGATGACATGAACATAAAATCCTTACGGCACTGTACGCTTGGGTTTGACGGGGAGACGCTATTCGGCGTAGGTGATTCTCGCGCAAAGATTGATGTGACGCTATTGATGAATTTGAGCCACGTGAAAGTATAATTGCCCAAATATGGAACTGTTTATGTATTTTGCCTTATTGACTTTGTTTATAGTAAAAATACCCCGTGACATGGAATTTGTTGAAATAGACCCCTATGTACCCTTTGCCGGAGCGCGCTTGTGCGGGCGCACGACTTGCTGCGCTATACCAACATGGGAGGATACAAAAGCAGCACGTCAGCACAAGCACGAGTGGTAGTAGTCGTATAATTTTTTATTTTTTTGTAATAACATTTTTTAAAAAAACAATACTGAAATAACATACGCTTGAATAAAATTTTACAGAAATACCTTGATGTCGTCATGGCGACAAGAGGTTATTTTTTGTAAGTAGAAAATAGAAAATAACAAGACGGAGAGAAAACTGATACGGAAAATTCGGAGAAGTGGCGTTTAATGTTGGTAGATAGGGAATGAAGGCGGGGAATATATGGCTCAAAGGAAGAAAATAACATAGCACGATCAAGAAAATGATGAGAGAAAACATACTAGAAATATTACAGTACATAGTATGATATAAAAATATTAGGATACATAGTATGACATAGAAAATAGCATGGCTTGATATAGAAAATGACGAAATAGATATGGCGCGACGATACAGACGAACCATGAACGAAAACTACAGCTAAGGGACATGCATGCTTTTTAAAAATGGAAAGAAGTAATGCTTGATGTTATAGACTTTATATGGAAAGATCCATCGGCGCCTTCCCTTTAATTGCGCGAGGCTTAGGGCCTTGGCTTTCTTTCGGTTACTCCCATAAACATCCACCTAATAATAGTCTTCAGGCATGATCTTAGACTCCTCCCACGCGCCTACATATGTCGCTTCAGCTTCCATGATGAAAACTAGTTTGGCCCGATGTATTGATGAGAGTGATAACTATGATTGATCGATATGACGTTGACTATGAGGCTACTTAACTGAGATAACCAAGTTTGTCCTGCAATCGCTACACCATACCCTTTGTCGTTATCAACTATGCCCAATATAGTTGATCTTTCCTACAAGCATTCGAGAATCAAGCAAAGAAACAAGTGAAATCTGAATTGGAAAATAAAATATAAGTTTTATTGACTAATGTAGATGCCTGAAATTGTCGTAAATGGTCTAGTCGACACAAGTACATGACTTATATTTTCTAAATGAAAAACCAATATAAACAAGCCTGAAAACTAAAAGTGGTGACCATAAAGGACAAAGGGAGCCAGCATGTTGCAACAGGAGGGGGTGTCACACATAGAAGTGGAGTCGGATTCCAACTCTATTACAAGGCCCATGTTGGCCCAACAGGTGGCACAACACCTTCGTTTGAGTATTGTGACATGCTAAAATGAATCTGAAGGTGGAACTAGATCCGTTGGAAAGGTCTCATCGTCCTCTTCGATTCAAGCACTTGAACACCTCAAACAGACTCTATTTGTGATTGTCCCTTAGCTGTAGTTTTTGTCCAATATCATGAGGTAAGAGGAAATGCATATAGTGTTGGTGATATGCACTTGAGGCAATCATAGTGATGATTGTATCACGTCTTATGTTTATAGAACAATATAATTGTTTGTCCTTTGAATAAATATCGATTGAATTAATCAACAAATAAGTTACTTGTTTGTGAAACTTTTTTCCATATTTTGATATTATTGAAGTTATTCTTAGCCGGTAATCATATAAGGACACATATGAGTAGACTAGCATATATATTGGTTGATGGCCACGTTTCACAGGTCATAGATATGGAGATATCAAACCAATAATATGGACACATGTTAGAGAATGTTGTATTCTTTCATGTCATCAGTTGGTCTCATATACAATGTGTATACTATATCCTTCGACTTGAGATTGTCGCATGTACTCAAGATGTGTAATGGCTTGTTTTGGGGTCATCAAATGCTACTTCGGAACTGGGTAGTTATAAAGATGGTTTTCAGGTTTGTCATGAAGCATGTTATGAGGCGTGGTCGATTAAGATAGGATTTGCCTCTCCATACAACGGAAGAGATATCTCTAGGCCTCTCGAGTGATCGGATTCCAGAAAATGCATGGCCCTGCTACTCGAGTAAAGAGTTACTCGAGTCATCGAGTATAGAGCTACTCGATATATTCAGGGAACCCGAGTCATGTCATCGAGAAAGAGTGGTGGAGCCATCCAAACAAGGATGATAACAACTCGCTTGGGTTTGACCAATATCGTGAGGCAAAAGGAAATGCATATAGGACATTATTGAGGTTCGTCCGATCTTTACATGTACTCAGGAGTCGGTAAGTCCTGCTAGGGGCCGCTATCAACTATTGGTTGAATGCTCGATGGTCGAGTAAGTGGATGTACCCGATGATTGAGTAGGAGTATTCAATGATTGATAAGGGTGCTCTAACCATGTCCGAGTGCATGTGAACCTATAGGGTCACACACTTAAGGGGTTATAATATAGTGGTATGGATTTGATCCGTCACTAATGGGCCAAATGGGCTTTGACCTTTAGTTGGGCCCTAATGTAGGGTGCCGCTGCAAGGGTTGGGACAGCTATTTAAAGAGGGTTTGCGGTTGCAATCAAAAGGAGATCATACATCATAGCCACCGAAACTCTAGCTGTCACCACTTGAGCCTTCCCGTGCACACTGGTGTTGGCACACCATCGCATGGCTTCCTTTCCCGAACGTGTGGATACCAGTAGAGGTGTTGCTGCTACTGTGACACTGATCGGGACGATCAACCACCGAACGAGGAAGATCGACCACTGCAACTGGACGCGAACTTCGTTGATTCGGGCTAGATCAACTTCATTCCGCTGCACTACGCGTCTAGTGGTAACGATCCATGATCATATACTTGTGTGGCTTCCTAGTTTATGAGGTAGAAAAATTTTAATTGTGCGCTAGCGTAGCCTACCCATATCCCTTCATATAGGATATTGTTGATGTTCGTCTGATCTTACATGTATTCGGGAGTCGGTAAGTCCTGCTAGGGACCGCTATCGACCATTGGTTGAATGTTAGACGATCGAGTAGGAGTACTGGATGGTTGAGTAGGTGTACCCGATAGTCAAGTAGGAGTACTCAATGATCGATAGGGGTACTCTAGACATGTATGAGTGTATGTGAACCTGTAGGGTCGCACGCTTAAGGGGTTGTAACCAATTCGGATAGGGATCTGAGTTATAATGGGCTTAGAGTTTCTAATGGGCTTCAAGGGTTGAAACAGGTTATAGGACGTCTATATAAAGGGAGGAGGTGCTGGCTTTAAACTAGAAGGAAAAGAGTGACACAATAGGAATTCAAAATTCCCGAAACCCTAGCCGCCACCCCTCCTTCACTCAGAACCTTGCAACCGGTGCTAGCACTCCAACGAGTGGTGTTCCTACTCCGTACGTGTAGATACCTTGGAGGCGTTGCTGTGAAGCTTGAACGCTAAGACAATCTGCAACCCGCGACGATCACAAGGAGCTGTTGAAGGAGGTGTGAGGCTAGTACAGCTACATCTGCACCACCGTGCTACATCAACTCTACTTCTACTATGGGTTCGCGTGTCTAGTGGTAATTATGTGATCTATAACTTGTAGTGGTTCATTAGTTATGCGGTGGAAAATTTTGATCTTTCGCTAGAGTAACCTACCCATAACCCTATAGGCACACCATGTAATTGAATGATCTCCCTGAAAAATAAATTAGCAACATGTGCAACATCATCACTCTTAGAAAATCTATCCACTACTACAAAAATACTATCCCTCCCACTCTTTGTCCAAGGAAATCATAAAACAAAATCAATAGAAATATCCTCCTAAGGCATACTAGGAACAGGAAGAGGCATATATAAACTATGTAGATTCAATTGAGACTTAGCTATTCGGTGTGTAGTGCAGCAAGCAATATAGCACTCGATAGTGTGCCTCATCTTTGGCCAATGGAAGAGTTCAGCAAGGATGTCCTTCTTTTTGATGCCAAAATATCCATGAGTCCTCCATGCGCCTCCTATAGCAATAAAAGATTAATAGAGCTAGCTGGATTGAATAGCTTGTTAGCTCTAAACAAGAACCCTTTGTTTAAAACAAATTTGTTCTAGCATTTACCATCTCTGTAATTCGATATAGCATCTTTTAATTCATCATTAAAAGCATATAAATCTTTTATTATCTCAAAAAGCAAAAATTCTACAATCCAATTGACTCAACAAAGTATACCATCTAGGCAAAGCATCATCTATCATATTTTCCTTCCCTTTCTTGTATTTTATGACATAAGAACAAGATTCAAAGAATTCAACCCAACAAGCATGTCTACGATGCAATTTAGCTTGACTCCTAATATATTTAAATGATTCATGATCAGAATGAATAATAAATTCTTTGGGCCATAAATAATGTTGCGAAGTTTTAAGCACAAGTACAAGAGTATATAATTCTTTATCATAAGTTGAATAATTTAGACTTGCCTATTCTATTTATCACTAAAGTAAGCAATAGGCTTACCTTCTTGAAATAATACACCACCAATTTCAATTCCACTAGCATCACACTCAAGTTAAAAAATCTTACCAAAATCAAGAAGTTAGAGTAATGGTGCATGAGTTTTTCTTTGGAAAGTTTGAAAGCTTCTTCTTAAGTTTGTCTGATATCTCATAGAGTTCGGCAAGATTCATTTAGGGTTTCTCTTGTTGGGAATAGGGTCGGCTAACTGTCTATGGGCTTTGTGGGGCTATTTGGGCTTTTGGCAGCTAGAGTTGGCCATATTGGGGATTTGCCCAAACCTTAGCCCACCTCTACCCTTGGCCGCACCCTCTCCTAGCCCTCAACCCTGCCCACAACCTCTAGAAACCCCCCATAAGCTCTAGTTGCCCTTACCATAGCCGCAAACATGCCTCCCCTTCCTCCCCACGTCTCCCCTTCCTCCCCATGCCTCCCTTGACTCCCTGCACCTCCCTTTCCTCCTAGCACCTCCCCAACACCCTTTGACCTCCCCTTGTGTAGCCCTTGGACTGTTGCTACCTTGGTGAAGGGTGGCTGCAAGGAGGGGCATAGATTGGGTGGTTTGAAGATATAAGAATCACAATCATTATGGATCCAATGATTCTACAAGAGAAGGTATAATTTTAAGTTGTTTATGGTGATTTAGGTATTGTAATTGGGTGGTGCTATGGTGGTTTGTCCTGGTAGAGGTGTTCAGGATTTATCACTAGATAGTTTTTTAGATGAATTTATTTTTTGGGTAGATCTGGATCAAAAATTCAGATAGTGTTTTAGGGCTATTATGGTCATTTCAAAAGGGGTTGGATATTGTAAAAAACTTAAATTTTTGTCTAAAGTTTCAACAAAGATCAGGAACACAAAATTTTGTTAAGTAGTTTAAAAGTTATGGCCATTTGAAGCCCTGTTGTCCAGAATATGTTTTTGTTGGATGCAGCCACGGTAAATGGCATGTTAGGACTATTTAGAGGCTGAATTAAATTATTTCAATAACTAGGGAAAGCTAGGAAATTTTCTGTAGATTTCAAAAAATGTTATCATTTACTTAATTTGGAGTTGTATAAAAATAGTTACAAAATTGTGAAATCTATTGTCCTAGGTAATGACAGATCGATTTTTTGGGCTTAAATCGAGGGATTAGATAAATTAATCAAAAAAGATGGATAACTAGAAAATTATGAGTCATCTTTTGTAATTTTCATAAAGTATATTATTTTCAATGTTTGCGCTCTTGGGCTAAGGGTTATGGTCTTCAGACTGTCGGGACAGAAAAAGGGGTGAGCTACCCAGTGAGTGAGAAGGTTAAAAACAGGTTGTGCATAGGTGTGTTATCACTATGGTAGATGTTGTATTGCTAGTACATAATTTTGAGATGGATAAACATGTTTATTGCAGGAAGTGTGATATTAGGAGTGGACTCAAACTCATGCCACTCCATTTCTCATAGGTAAAGAGGCAAGTACATTATGTAATGATAATTAGATGGCATGAATCGATATTTAAATTGCTAATTGACATCTTGCTATCCTATATGTATGTTATCCATTATTGTTATTATTTATGCACAAGATATGTTGTGATTATTTAGTGATGAAAAGAATGAAACATGGTATAATTCATGTCATTTGTATACGTGCATTTATGATGGAAGAGGTGACTCGTGTGGGCCTCTGTGTCCCACTTGTGGTGGGCATGAATGTCCTACTGCGGTAGGCCCCTTCATGGGATGTGAATAGGAGTAAGGCCTACTTCGTAGGCCCCTCCACTGGGATGGAAGGGAATGAGAGTGTGACTTTGACGTGCGTGCACTTAGCTATACCGGTATAAGCAAAGAGAAAAAGAGATGCATTTGAGCATAAAGCATAATGCATTGCATAAATGAAGATATTTAAATTGATGAGTTCTCCTATATGTATGGATAACATGACATGGTGTATTTTATTCAATAGTTATTTTCATGTGGTGATATTATTGTATGATGTACTTTGCCGAGTCTTAGACTCACATTTGTTTGCTTAATGTTTTAGGCACTTTGAGGCCAACATGACGAGAATGGGAGTAGCATAGATACAACACATATCAATTGCTCTACTATCATCATAATGTTTAGCATTCCGAAACATTCTTATTTAATGAATAAATAAACTAACTCATTATTGGAATACTTTGGTATGTGCAACTTGTAAGGACTTATATTATTTGTTGAAGCTATGGTTGTGGCTTGTTTAAATAACTTGGGTTATGCCTCTTTATTGTCCATTGTCATATTTCATTTTATACCTTATAGTTGGTATATCTTGTTTAGATGTTAAAGTTAGTGGTTGATAAAAAATGTGGTAAAATATAGTAAATTGTTATTGTTGATGTTACATCTAATGTCATTTCTTGTTGGAAATTCTTGGTAGATGTTGCTTAATGTCTAGAAGTGTGATGTTTCTGAAATTTTTAGTTAATGAGGGTTAAATACTAGTGTAAGGACTTGGTATGGTGACATTCAGGGCACGAGAGTGCCGAGGTGTTATTGTTGATATCAAAGCGGGTTTTAGGTCTGTAGTGCATAAATTTAGAAATTTACTCTAGAGTGAACTAAAAGTTTGACATAGAAAAATTAGAAACCAAGCTTAGGTATAAACTCTTTAAAACTTTGCCATCGGACAATAACCTTAAAATTTTGATATAAGATGGTTAAGTGACTTAAAATTTGACACACTTTGGTTCACAATTGGAAGATTACGGTAAATCTGAAAGACCATGTGGAGGTTTACCCATGTTTGTGATGAGTATTTGACTAAATTTGAGGTTGGTATACGCTGGCTTGAGTTTGATTTGAATTGGATTTTAATTTGAAGCAATTTGAGCTTTGACGGCCTTTTTCGGTGCTACTGGCCATGGTAGTGCGGTGATACCGGCCAAGCGGTAGCACCAGACCCTAGAGCAATATAGAAAAACTAGAGAGGGTGTTTTTAGGGGGATCAGGCAATCTGGTGCTACTGGCCATGTCAGCCCAGTGCTACCGGTGGAGCAGTAGGACCGGCTAGATTGGCTAGTGTGAAATTTCCAGAGAAGGTATTTTTATGGCATTGCGGTAGAGCGGTGCTACTGACATAGGGGCGGTAGAACTAGTCCTTCTGAGTGTGATCGATATAATTAATGATTTTATGATGATTATTGCATATCTTTTTGGACATTGCTATGTGATGGGTTTTCCTTATCTTTGATGGTTGTAGGACGTCGGTGCTAGGTCATGGTGAGGCGGAGGATAACTTGGACTAGGCGAGAAGTGTTAGAGGTCCTGACGGTCAAGGATCGCAGTAAGATGATTGGAGATGGAGTCCGTGCAAGCCAAGAAGATAAGGAACGGATGAGATGCTAGCTAGACACTGCTCGGAACAATGAGAGCTATCGGATCGCGGTCTAGTTGATAGGATAGTGGGTCTAGTTAGTATGCTTTGAAAACCATACAAAAAAACCCATTATGTATGTGGGTTTGGAGTGAGCCTTTGCATGGCTATATGAGTAGATTAATCCTAGGCCTTGATGGAGTGCTCTAGGGTTGAAGGACTCATCCAAGGGTGGTAGGTAGCCCAAGAGTAGTATAAATAGGGGGAAGAGGTAGCCTTCTCCTCTTGAAGGTTTTAGAGGTTTTGTGCTCCTTTGAGTTTTTGCCCACCTTGTTGTGAGGCTTTGTAAACCTCCCCTTCCAGAGATGCAAATCATTTTCTTCTATACTTAATTTCCATGACGTATTTATATTATGTCTTAAATTCCGTATTTACTTTCCTGCAATTTACGTTTACGCAATTTGGATTTGCATCCCCTCCTACATGCTTTTGCTTCTTATCCCAAGGATGGTGATTGATGGATGAATCTTCTTCAGATCATATCCAAATCATCTAGGCAAATCCATGCAACTTTCTTGCGGAAAACAAATTTTGTGCTCTTGAGTGTGCTCTTGATGATGAATCTTCTTCAAATCATATCCCAATCATCTAGGCAATCCGTGTGTTTTTCTTGCAAGAAACCGATCTTGTGATCTTGAGTGAATCATTCTTCTAGATCGTGTTGCTAGAATTTTGGACTTGTGTTCTTACTTGCCTTGACGTGTGGGAGGTTATCCAAGATCATCTTGATAATGCAACACCCCACAAGCAAGATCAAGATCAAGTTCTTGAGTCTTTGTTCAAACTTGGTGCGTTATTCCTTCAAAGTGAAAAAGGTCAAAACTTTGAAGTCAACACTTGCAATTGAAGGTTGGAATAAGTTTCTTATATCCTTAGGAAGACATTTACCATGTTTCGTGAATTTTTAATCATCCAATCCAAAGTTGGATCAATTTTGCTTTTGGAGCTCGTGCTGATTTTCCTGGTATTCTTGAGCCCAGTCATACCGCCCACTCTTTGGTCATACCGGAGACCCTGCCGTCGTACCGATCATACAGAGCAAATGGCTCATTCTTATTTACCTCATTTGATTGTTTTTGTTTGAGGGCTTATTTGGATTATTTTTAGTGGATGAAATTTTAATTGGGATCATTCACCCCCCTCTGATCGCCATCTCAATCCTTTTATTCATATTAAAGCTAGTTTTGCTCTTCCATAGATCTTGACCGGTCTCGAGAGACATGGCGACAGACAAATGAAAGACTATGTGGATGTCTATCCTTGTGTGTGATGAGTAATTGACGAGTTTTGAGCTTGGTTTAATTTGAAATTGAGTTGGATTTGAATTGAATTTTCAAATTGAAGCAATTTGAGTGTTGGTTGCTTTTCCCAGTACTACCGGCCTGAGGGCGATAGCACCGGGACATTGAGAGAAATTATGATTGATTAATGATTTTAGGATAATCATTGAATATATGTGTGGGCATTGCTATGTGAAAGGTTTTTCCTTGTCTTTGATGGTTGCAGGGCAACGGTGCTAGGTCATGGAGAGGCGGAGGATGACTGGGACTAGGCGAGGAGCGTCAGAGGTCCAGACGGTCGGGAGATTGCCGGAAGATGATCAGAGACGGAGTCCGGGCAAGCCAAGAAGACAAGGAAAGGAGGAGATGCTAGCTAGACACCGCGTGGATCAAGGAAGGCCGTCGGATTGCGGTCTAGTTGATAGGTTAGCGGGTCTAGGTAGTATGCTTTGAAAACTGTGCAAGAAAACCCAGTATGTGTGTGGGTTTTGGGTTAGCCCTTGCATGGTTGTGTGAGTGGGCAAATCCTAGCCCTTAGATGAGTTCTCTAGGGTTGAGAGCTACATCCAAGGGTGGTAGGTGGCCCAAGAGTAGTATAAATAGGGGTGGAAGGGTAGCCTCTGTTGGTGTTATGCCCTTGAGGTAGTCATATAGATGATTGTAACATGACTATGCTTATGAATAATAATATGATTATTGGTCCAATGAATGTATATCATTATATTGATCAGCAAGTATGTAACTTGCTTATGAAACTCTCTACTTATTGATATAATTCTGTAAGTATCTCTGATCGGGTATCATCGTATAGGACAACGATGAATAGATCAGCACATGTATTGATCGATGATTATGTTTCATAGATCATAGGATATGGAGATATCATCAATACATTGTGAACTCATGATGAAGAACATGGGTTAGATAGACCCGAATGGGACATCTGCGAGAATGTTACATTCTTATGTGTCATCAGTGTATCTCATACATAGTGGATGTATGATACTTAGACCTGAGATTGTCACATTCCCTACATGTGTAATAGTTTACCTTGGGGCCACCAAATGTTATTTCCTAACCGGATAGTTATAAAGGTAGCTTTCATGTTTGCTATGAAACATGCAGAGGGAAGTGAGCAGTCAAGATGGAATTTGCCACTCCGGTGTAACGGAGATATATGTCTAGGCCACTCGTGTGATATGATTAAGGAAGTGCATGGCCATGCCGTGATTGAGAAGTCAATCACAACTTATTAATATATCACGAATACGAGAGATGGATTGAACTGTCAAAGGATGACATATTTCTCGCCTTGAGTTCGATCTTCATATAGTTTGGCAAAGGGATTATTACATGAGTACTTTTGAAAGGTTCTATCTGATTTGATCATATGCGTTTGGGAGTTGGCATGCTCTGCAAGGAACCACTACCAGCTATTGGATTGGAAAAGGGTTTTCTGAATCTATGTCCAAATGTACATGAACCTACAAGGTCACACACTTAACGGGCTGGGACGCATTAATTCGGATTGGATCCGTAATTAATGGACCTCGTGGGCTTAACGCGCTGATGGGCCCTGGTATAGGGTTTCGTCGCATGGCTATATAAGGAGAGGAGAAAGGTGGGTGTATATGATGTTGTTCACGTCCAGAACCCTAGCCTCCACATCTCATTGCCCTTGCTGAGCGACACGGTGCTTGCACGCCGACGCACGGCGTTCCATCCCGGGACGTGTGGACTACTGTGGTGACACTGCTGCTACTGCGGCATGGTGAGGACGAACCGCAGCGAGGATGAACCACAGCGAGGACGATCCGCAGCGAGGACGATCCGCGTAAGGACGATCCGCGTGAGGACTATCCACGGCGAGGACGATCCACTACACCAACGCGCGAAGGATTCCGCAACTGCGCGTCTAGTGGTAATCCAATCTGTGATCCCTTTCTTGCGAGTAGCTTTTCTGGTTATGCGGTTGATATTTTAATTTGTGCTAGCGTAGCATACCGCGTTCCCCAAACAGCCTCCTCCCCTTGAAGGTTGTAGAGGTTTTTGTGCTCCTTTGAGCTTTGCCCACCTTGTTGTGTGGCTTTATAAACCTTTTTCTTCCAGAAATGCAAACCTTTTTCATTCATGCTTGAATTTAAATTACGCATTTACTTTATGTCTTAAATTCAACATTTAAATTCCTGCAATTTACTTTCACGCAATTTACTTTCTTGTAATTTGGATTTGGCTCCCCTCCTTCTAAATGCTGATCTTGGATGTCTTGAGTGTGTTCATATGGTTTACATCTATTTTGCACTCTTGGATTGAGTAGAGATCATCTTTTCTTTCAAGTTCCAACTCTGTCCAGAACTTGTTCTTCGTGCAATAGTTAGTTTTTGATTTTTAGGAAAATCTAGAAAAATCCTTTTTGAGTTATTCTTATTGGAGAAGGTGCGGTACTCTCATATCCACCTGTAGAAAAATTTTGGAGTCCACTTGTTGCACCGTTTGGGCACCATGAGGTGAAAACCGAACCCCAAACTTTCTGCTCGAAGTTCCTGACTATCTATGTTCTTTGGTTTTTTCTGATTTTTATGTAAGTAATTTTGAGTAGAAATTTTTTAGAGTTATTTATGGCTCATCTTTTCATAGGGAGAAAAATTCCTAATTTTTTTGAGCTGCATAAACCCACCAACCACCAGTTCTAATTGAGGACAGCTTCTGGAAATTCTGCTTTTGCTTTTCTGAAAGTGTCTTTTCTGATTTGAATTGATCTCCTTTCTAAAAGCAAGAGTTGAATTGATTTCTTCTTATTTTGGATACTAGACAACCAGAATTGTGACTCAAAAATCCCCACATATTCTATGGTACTCATCCATGCAAGCTAGAGGTACACATAGTTGTCTAGTTGTTCGGGGTTTTCACGATTTCCTTTGCACGATCCTTTCGAGTTTTTAGTTGGAGTATTTTGGGAAAAATTTATTTGCGACCATTCACCCCCCCTCTGTTCGCCATCTCGATCTTTCAACAAATATTCCACCAAGCCTCCCATCATTTATAGAGTTGACTTTCCTTTTTGGAAGAATCGAATGGAGTCGTACATCAATGCCTAGGGCTTCCTAATTTGGCAGAAGGTGAAGTTCCCGTATGAGGTTCTTGCCGATGAGACCGTCATGGTTGGTAATATGGCTGATATTGAGGCAAATGTTAAGGCAAGAAACATTCTAATACAGGGCCTTAGCCACAGTGAGTACAACAAGATCTATCAACTTCAATTTGCTCACTAGATTTGGGTGACCCTCGATGCTTACCATGAGGGCACTACCCAAATCAAGACAGTGACACAGAATCAGTACAAGCGTGAATACAACAAATTTGAACAACACGCTAGCGAGTCTTGATGAATATTTTGGCCGCTTTACAAAGATTTTGAGTAACTTCCGAGCAGTTGGTTGCATATACCCTGATTCGGATAATACTAGACATTTCTTGACCTCACTTGATCTTCGAGTTTGGGAGATGAAGGTGACCACAATCAAGGACATTACCGACTTATCGACTCTGACTCTTGACAAGCTTTATTCCTGACTCAAGACTCATGAGATCGATGTCATCTCTCGCAAGATGAAATCTCAGTCGATGGCCCTAGTCACCAATCCCGCTGGATCAATTTCTGATTCTTCTACATGTTTTTCCCTCTCCGCCCTTTGCAAGCTAAGCGATGACCAACTAGAAATATTTCTAAAAAATAAACTTGCTCTTTTGGCTCGCAAATTCTCTCATGCATACAAGAGAGTGAGAGAGAGAAAGAGAGGTGGCATGATCACCTACTTCGAGTGTGGTGGCCCCAACCACATTCGAACAAACTGCCCCAAGCTAGAGAATGGCAAGAATGACTCTGGTGGTTGAGGAAAGAACGACGACATCAATAAGAACCGCAACAAGAAGCCTCTAGTTCGTGACCCGACATGCGAGAAGAAGTACTACAACTTCTCGAAGAACAAGAAGCTCTTCCACCGCATTCTCACTGCACTCGATGACATCAACCTCTCCAACACAAAAACCTGGAGCAACTAGGGCAAGGATGATCCAGAAGAGAAGAAAGACGACGATGACTTCACTGTAAGTGCTTTATAGCCGACACGAACGGCATCAGTGACTCCAAGGTCTACAGCGACACGGACGAAGAAGGTCCTATATAAAGGACTCAATCTGCTGAAGAGAGGCTTGATGGGCGACCAGGACATGTGGCCGCCCGGTGAGCAATTGGGCGATCAGGTACCAACCCCGGGTGACCAGGGCATGATCCCCGATGACCAGGACACGTTGCCACTCGAAGAGCAATCGGGTGACCAGGCCACATGGTCGTCCGATGAGTAGGTGGGCCCATTGTTAGTTATCCACGTAGACAGGGCTGGGGGGCTTCCACCCAAAGCCTCCGCCAGGATCACAACGTATTATAGTCATTAAATGCGCATGGGAGCCATTAAATGCACCTGGGAGCCATTAAATGCGCATGGAGCTGTTACAATGTGCCTGGGAGCCATTAAATAAGCGTGGCTCCCTGACAGTATGATGATCTGTCCACCAACTCCCGTCCATTTGCACTTTGCCTGTGGCAGGCCGGAAGACACGCACCGTGTTGACGATTTTTTGGGACAGACCTGTCACGGACGAGGTGTCCTCGAGGATGGAGGTTAGGGTTCAGAAGAGAGCGTCTTCGTGGTTGGAAACCCTAATGACTCTCGCACGAGGGATCTCGAGGATCAACAGTTCAAGAGCACAACGATGTATCCAGGTTCAGGCCCCAGTGTGGGTAACAGCCCTACGTCCTGCTAGATCTTTGTTGAGGAAATATGGAGACGGTTACAATGCTTTTTTCCATTTGTTCTGCTCTTTTTTCGCTAAGTCTTTCGACCGACAGGCCGTCCCCTTCTTCATGCACCGGAGCTCCCTTATATAGACTAGGCTGGCTTGGGCAGGTGAGAAGGTGACGTCATACTGATCTACGACTCATTAATTACACCCATCACTATGGTCTTATCATACTGATCCACGACTCATTTATTACACCCATCACTGTAGCCTTGTCCTTCAAACCCCATTTAATGTCGCTGTATGGCTTCGCCCGGTCCGCCCGGGATGTGACATTCCTGCGATGGGTTAGGTGTGAGGCGTCAGAGCGATGGGCCGTCGTCGTGTCGACAGTAGAGCTCTTCACAATCAATGGCCCTAACACAGCGTGTCAGGCCCTGACACAGCGAATCAGGGGAAGGAGACTTCGAGACGAAGCCTCCTTCTCATTCTTTTGGTTGCCAGCGTGGCCTAGCGAGTGGGGCCGGATTCACCTACCTGCTCTCCAGGCCGCCATGTGGGTTGACGCCCGGTGAGAGGGGCCTGAGAACCCGCCTGCTCGTCAGGCCACCAGGTAGACCGATGCCTGGCGAGAGGGACCTGATCGCCTGCCAGCTCGCTAGGCCGCCACGGCGGTCGACGCCCGGCGGGTAGGGCCAGATCGCCCGCCTGCCTGCCAAGCCTCCACGGAGGCTGACGCCTAGCGCGTAGGGCCTGACCACTTGCTCACCAGGCCGCCACAGAGGCCGACGCCCGGCGGGCAGGGCCTGATCACCCACCTGCCCGCCAAGCCGCCACGGATGCCGACGCCCAACGGGTAGGGGCCGACGCCTCTCCGCCCGCCGAGCCACTACAGAGGCCGACACCCGACGCGCAGGGCCTGATCGCCCGCCTGCTCGCCAGGCCGCCATGTGGGCCACTCGCCCAGCAAGTGGGGCCTGATCGCCCGCCTGCTCGCTAGGCTGCCACGTGGTCTTACTTATCTACGGCGGAGAGGGTACCCTAGCGTAAAGTACGTCGACACCAGGTGTTCATCATGTAGCATTTGAACCCTTCTCATCGGGCAATCCGAAGACTGGCGGAGTCCAACAACGGCATAGACAAAGAGGCTCAGAAGGACAGTACCGATAGGACTCGACACAATCAATGTAATTAATGTAAAACCACTCCCTCCACTTGCCCTAGCCAGTCCCAGGAGTATATAAGGAGCTAGTGTGCATGGGAGGAGGGAGGGAGGTCGATCAGTTCACAACAGAGAAGAGATCCAGAGCTCGAATGATCGAAAGATCGGGCGAACTAAGAACAAGCGGTATGCTAGAGCAACACAAGCTTGAGCAGGATGTAGGGCTGTTACCCGCATTGGGGGCCCGAACCTGGGTAAATCCCTATGTGTTCTTGAGTTTCCTATCCTACTTATCCCGAGAAGAGAGTCGAGAGTGACACAGTTGCGAAGATCCCCCTTTACCGAAACTCGGTTATACACCCGAACCAATACCGTCCAGCATAAACACGCCGACAAGGCGTGCCAGGTAGGGGTGGTAGTAGCTATTTCACCTTTTGCTTTCTTCAGTGGATCATCAAGCGCCAACAGCGAAGATGGAAGCTTCGCGCTCCCATCAGGCGGGGGACCATCCAACGCCTTCCGTGGAAGACGGCGGTGCCCCCACCGTGGCAGGAGCACAGTTGATCCGACGGCGGTTAGGATGGAGGAGGCCACGCCGGCCCAAAACCTGCATGCGGCTCGCCTCCTTCTGGAGCACCCGCTGGTAGAGCTGGGGGGCGACACCCCGACCGTGCCATGGCTGTAGGACATCGCCCACCTCGTGGACGCAGCCCAGCTCTGCGTAGAGGCGTCAGAATGGCCGGGTACCTCTGGTACCCGTGGCCGAAGTCACGTGTAGAGCGCACATAGGCTTCGAGCCACCTAAGCGAAGAATGCCTAGGTCATGGTGGGCGAAGCAAGGGAATGGGCGTTCAAGGCACAGATCCCGCTATCGTGGGTGGTCATGCAACGGCTCCAGTGCTGTCCCGTGCGTCCCCTAGGCGTGATGGGGGTGCCCATGAAGATCTTAGGGCTCACTTGGAGGAGCGACGGTGGGGGCGCGGTGGTGACTTGCGCAGCGAGTTACAACATCGTCAAGCACAAGAGCAAGACCACGGTAAGCGGATGACTCCTGAAGAAGACGACTCCTCCCACGACCCTGACTTTTCTGCAGAAGAAGAGACCTTCTCCTCCGAGTCTTGCGGGAGCCAAGTCCCGCACTCCTCGGTGCGGCCTCTGGGCCGTGGTTCAGGGGGGCTGTGCGGTTCCCCCTACGGCGTGGGGTGCCAGGCGTTCTCCAACCGATTGCACCATGTTGCGTGGCCAAAAAGGTTCTGCCCGGCAACCATCGAGAAGTATGACGGCACCACCAGCCCGGAGGAGTTCCTGCAGATATACACCACGTTGGTGCGGGCTGCAGGCAACTCCGAGAAGGTTATGGTGAACTATCTCCCGACAGCTTTGGTCGGCTCTGCCCGTTCTTAGCTGATGAACCTCCCGAGAGGGTCGGTGCACTCATGGGCGGAGTTGTGTGGCCAGTTTGTCACCAACTTCCAAGGCTCCTACGCCTAGCCAGGTGTGGAGGACGACCTCCATGCCCTTTAAAAGAAGAAAGGGGAGTCGTTGCGTGCGTTCATCCGGCGATTCAGCCACTGCCACAACACGATCCTCAAGATCTCCGATCAGTCCATCATCATCGCCACCAAGCAAGATGCGGGAGAAGATGGCTACCCACGACATCGCCACCACGTCCAATCTATTCGCCTTGGCGCACAAGTGCACTCTGGCGGCGGAGGCATGGGAGAGGACGGCATTCACAGCGGAGGTGAGGCCGGAACCTCGAAAGGTCTCGGTTCTGCAAACAGGAAGAAGCGCGCGGCGGCCGAGTCCGGTTAGGTCTTGGCCTCCGAGCGCGGGCACAAGGGCGTCAAGCCGCGGTGGGACCATCACCGCGACTGGTAGGATGGCCGCCACGATCAGCAGGACTACTGTCTGTAGGAAAATAGGGGTAAGGTCTTCTGCCCCATCCATAACACTAATGCGCATGATTTGGATAATTGCTAGGTTGTGTGCGAGAAGGAGGAGCAGTGGCTCAGGGAGCACTGCCCTCCTCACGACGACGACAAGGGCGATGACTCCGCCCCACTGCCCTTCCAGCAGGTGGAGCATAGGGTGGCCTACATCAACGGTGGTTCGGCCACCCACGCCTCCAACTCAAAGTACAAGCTCCTGATGAGGGAAGTCTATGCCGTTGTACCAAACGCAGGGGTGGCTAGGATGCTGAGGTGGTCGGAGGAGCCGATCGCCTTCAGCCGTGCCGACCACCCTGTGAGCATGGCTGGCCTGGGGCACCTTCCGATCGTGGTTTCACCCACAGTTCGAAATGTGAAGCTCGGGCACGTGCTGATCGACGGGGGGAGCTCTATCAACCTCCTGTCCCCGAGGGCGTTCTGGGCTCTTCAGATCCCGAAGAGGGAGCTGCGCCCGGTGCTCCCCTTCTACGAAGTCACCCCGGGGGCTGGGTCGATGCCCCTGGGCCAAGTTCGCCTTCCCGTTACTTTCAGAAATGTGGACAACTACCGCACAGAGTTGGTGGACTTCGATGTCGCCGACTTCGACCTCCCCTACAACGCTGTCGGTGTACTTTATGCTAGGGTACCCTCTCTGCCACTATCAAAAGGGGCCACGGGTGCCAAAGCATGACAGCCTGACGAGCAGATGGGCGATCGAGCCTCGCTGCCAGCGACCGACAGCGTGGTAGCTGGTGAGCGAGGGCGATTAGGCCCTCATCAGAGGTGACCGCCGCTGCGTGGCGACTGGCGGCGGTGGGTGTGGGCGATCAGTTCGCCGCTGGCAACCGCCGGCGCGGCGGCACCGCAAGCGGTGGGTGGTCAGGCCTTGCTGCGAGGCGACCGTGCCGCGTGGCAACCTAGTGAGCAGGTGGGCGGTCAGGCCCTACTGCCGGGCGACCGTACTGCGTGACGGCCTGGCGAGTAGGTGGGTGACCAAGCCTTGCTGCTGGGCAGTTGGGCTACGTGGTCGATCGAAGGAACCAGAAGGTACTCAGGGGTACACTGCTGGCTAGGCATAAAGACGTACGTCAGCGGAATAGGGGAGCTTTACCCCAAAGTCTGCTCCCCCGACACCTTGTTTCAGAACCATTAAATGCGTGTGGCTTCACTGACACACGATAGCTTATCCATCTGTCGTCCTGCACCTAAGCAGTCCTATACAGGTCACTTCCCGGTGGACCGGGCGGAGTTGGACGATGGTGCAAAGAATGAGGCCAGAGGATGGGGCTACAGCGATGGATGTAATAAATGAAGTGTAATAATTGTGATATCATCCTTCTCACATGCCCGAGCCATCCCGGCCTATATAAGGGGGGTTCAGTGCATGGGAGGAGGGGGGAAGAAAAAAAGAATGACCAAAGAACTTAGAACCGAAGAAAGCTAAGAGAGAGCACTTGGAGAGCTCAAGTAGAACCCGGGTGTGGATTGTGTACTTGTAATCCCCCCAAAACACATTAACAAGAGTCGAAGCAGGACGTAGGGCTGTTACCCACATCGGGGGCCTGAACCTGGGTATATCGATGCATTCTTTAATCCTTGTTTGTGTGGATCCCTCGAGATAGCCCATAGGTGTCCGTTCGTGAAGATCCTCTATCGAACCTCGAATCCCTTCGAGGCATAATAGTTGGCCGGCGAAAAACGCCGACAAACGCCTTGCTTGGCTGACCCGCATTGGTCAGGTTCATGGAGGCCACCCACTACGCCTATATGGCGATGAAGATGCTAGGACCCGGAGGTCCCATAAGCGTCCAGGTGGACAAGCCAGAGGCCTAGCACTGTAATAAGTAAGCCTTGGACCTGGAAGGTGCTACCTGTGGGAGGCGAACTGACACCGCCTCTCCGAGAATCCCTCTAGCGAAGACCTGTGCCTCGCCCGGTCCGCTCGGCGAGGTTAAGGTGGTTTCCCTGAGCAAAGACGAACCCGCGAAGACCATCAAGCTGGGTGCCAAGCTTGGCACCAAATAGGAAGATGCGCTTGTCACCTTCCTCCGGTCTAATGCAGACGTGTTTGCCTGGCAACCGTCCGATATGACTGGGGTCCCTAGGGAGGTGATCGAGCACAAATTAGAAACGCTCCCGGAGGTGCGCCCGGTCCAACAAAAGGTCCAGCGCCAGGCCCCGAGCGACAAGATGCCATCTACGAGGAAGTGGAGAAGCTGTTGCCAACCCCGTGCTCGTCAAGAAGTCCAACGGGAAGTGGCAAATGTGTGTCGACTTCATCTACCTCAACAAGGCCTGCCCGAAGGATCTGTACCCCTTGCCGCGCATCGACCTAATCGTGGATTCCACGGTAGGGTGCAAGCTGCAGTGCTTTCTGAATGTGTACTCTAGGTACCACCAGATGAGCATGGCGAAGTAAGATGAAGAGAAGACCGCATTTGTAACCCCTATGGGTGTTTATTGCTACATTTGAATGCCATTTGGATTAAAAAATGCTGGTTCTACTTATCAGCGTGCCATGCACACCGCTTTTCGACCGCAAGTCAGTGGAACCTCGTGGTATACATCGATGACCTGGTGGTAAAGGCTGAGAAGAGCGAAGGACCAATTGAGGATCTGAAGGAAAGCTTGCCAACCTCAAGAAGAATCACCTGAAGCTCAACCCCGAGAAGTGCATCTTCGGCGTACCCTCCGGGAAGCTACTGGGATTCCTCGTGTCAGTCGAGGCATTGAGGCCAATCCCGACAAGATTGCGGCCATCGAACACATGAAGCCGCCGACCAGACTCAAGAATGTCCAGTGCCTGACTGGCTGCTTGACGTCCCTCGGGTGATTTATCACCCACTTGGGAGAAAAAAGTCTCCCCTTGTTCAAGCTATTGAAGAGCACCAACCACTTCGAATGGACACCTGAAGCCCAACAAGCATTTGAAGACCTGGAGAAATACCTCTCCTCACCCTCGGTACTGGTCGCTCCTACTCCCGGTGAGCCACTGCTTTTATATATCATGGCTACCCCGGAGGTAGTGAGTGTCGTGCTGGTGGCGGAGAGGGAAGGCGCCTAGAGACCAGTGTAGTACATCAACAAGGTGCTGTCCGATGCGGAGACCAGGTATCCGTGGGCCCAGAAGATGCTCTACGCTATTCTGGCGGCTTCCCAGAAGCTCTGACACTACTTCCAGGGACTGGAGATCACAGTGGTCACAGCCTACCCACTTCGAGAGATACTCCACAAACGAGAAGCCGAAGGTCGCATCGCCAAGTGGTCGGTGGAAATAGGCGAATGTTGCCTCAAGTTTCGCCCGCACACTGCCATCAAGAGTCAAAGGTTGGCCGAGTTCATCACCGAGTGGACTCCGTCCACCCTTGAAGCTGAAGAAGCACCCGTGCTCCCCCCATGGACCCTGTTCTTCGATGGCTCTTTCCGGGTCGAGGGAGCGAGGGCGGGGTTAGTCCTGGTCTCCCCAACCAGGGACATCCTCTGGTACCTGATCGTCTAGGACTTCAAGGCAACCAACAACATCGGTGAATATGAAGGGTTGTTGGCGGGCTACGCGTCGCCGCCGTGTTCGGCATCCTACGTGTCGGTTCCTGTCCAAGTCTTCGAAAAAAGGTTTGCGCAATCGTCCATTGTTATCCCCAACTCTGGCAGTCCAATGATGCGGCTATTCCGTCCTTCGATTCCAGGCAGGGAGGTAACGCATTGGTCTCGGTCCGCAGCTTTGGCGGGGCCGACGACGCAGCTGCCACATCACTTGATCCCGTGTGGGGAGGTGACACATCTGTCTTGGCCCCCTACTTCGGCGGGGCCAACGATGCGGCTACCATATCCCCCGGTTCCGTGTGGGGAGTCAACGCACCTGTCTCAGCCCCCAACTCCGGTGGGGCCGATGACGAGCTACTACATCCCCTGGTTCCGGGAGGCGGAACGGTAATACCGCCAAGGCGGTATTGGTGGAAACGCTAGGCCAGGTGAGTACCCAAGCAATCATCACAAGATCGCCACACTTGGTTGGGGGGGGTCAATGGATGGATCCCATCCGGGCCTTCCTGTGTGATCAAGTGATCCCCGATGATGATGCTTCACCTGAGAGAATTCCAAGCAAGGCCAAGTGCAATACTCTGATAAGTGGGGACCTATATCGCCAGAGTAGAAACAAAATTCTCCTAAGTGCATCACTCCGGAAGCAAGAAGCAAGCCGCTCTCTGATATCCATGAAGGTATGTGCGGGAGCCAAATGTTCAGTCAGACACTGGTCGGTAAAGCTTAACGCCAGGGATTCTATTGGCCTACCGGCCTCCAGGATGCTTGTGAGCTGGTAAGGAGTTGCGAGGCGTGCCAATTCCACACCAAGCCAACCCACCTTCCGGCCCAAGCTCTGCAAACCATCCCGCTCTCATGGCCGTTCGCGGTCTGGGGGCTGGATATCTTGGGTCTGTTCCCATGGGCCATAGGGGGCTTCACCCACCTGTTCGTCGCTATCGATAAATTCACCAAATGGGTTGAAGCCGAAGCAATGCATGCCATTACGGCCTCCGCTGCTGTCAGGCTCATGCACGGGATGTTCACTCACTTTGGAGTTGCCAACCGCATCATCACCGACAATGGCACGCAACTCACCAGCGTAGCGTTCCTGGAATTCTGTGAAGAGATGGGCACCAAGGTATGTTTTGCCTCCATGGCCCATCCGCGAAGCAATGAACAAGTTGAGCACGCCAATGCGCTGGTCTAGTGGGGCCTCTAGACCAGTGCGTTCGACAGGCTCCACAAGCACCGAGCACGATGGGCAGAAGAGCTTCTGACAGTGTTGTTGTCTCTCCGAACCACGCCCAGCCGTGTGACTGGGCAGACTCCTTTCTTCCTAGTCTACGGTGCCGAAGCGGTACAACCTGATCTCATACTTCCTCCAGGCTCGCCGCGTGTATCGGCCTTCAATGAAGAAGACCAGGAAGACTGGCGCCAAGACGATGTCAACTTCCTGGAGGAAGTACGAGATCGGGCAGCACTGCGTGCTGCTCGGTACCAGCAAAGTCTCTGGTGCTACCATGCCACCCGGGTCCGTGAGAGAACACTGGTAGTAGGTGACCTCGTTTGTGCCAAATTCTGCCACAGGCAGGCCGCGACAAACTATCTCCCTGTTGGGAGGGCCCCTTCAAGGTGGTCTCTGTCTCTCGACCCGGGGTGGTTCGTTTAGCTGCGGAAGACGATCGGGAGCTGGCGAACTCCCAGAATATAGAGCTGCTACAGAAGTTCTACCCTTGAACTCATCTCACATGGTTGTCATGTGTACCAGTATCCCGGCGGCTCCTTGGCCATAACGTAGACCCACAGCTTCTGCGCCAGGCCCGGACAAGCGTTTAGCAAGTGTGTGCGGCACAATGCTTTGCGGCAATGTTCCGCCCACCATGGTGCTCTGTGGCGATGTTCCAGCCACCATTTGCCCTGCCTTTGGTGACCTGCTCCCTAGCCCTGCAGTTCTCTAGCTTGGTCCTACAAAGTTGGCAAGGGCATAAGTTTCGGATGGCGACGGGAAAGTGACAACCTAACGAGCGATGTTCGGCATGCTGTAAGTTTCCTGTGGCCTCGCCCCGGGTCGACTAGTAGGCTGTTGCACTCTCCCCTAGCTGATCTTGGGCAACACATGCTCAGTATGCAGTCGATTATCACTTTGATTCATTCAACTTGCTTATGCCTATAGGATTTGTGCCACACTTGGTTATCATGAGTACCAGTAGCCTGATAGCCCCTTGGCAACCCCTTTGAACCCCCAGTTTCTACGCCGGTCCCAAACGGGAGTCTAGTAGGTGTGTGTGGCCCGATGCGCTGCGGCTATGCTCCGCCCACCATTTCTCTACGTGACCTGCTCCCTAGCCCCACAGTTTTCTGGTCTGGTCCAAAAGGATTGCAAGGGTCCCTTGGCAATACCATGGACTTCCAGCTTCTGTGCTGAGCCTAGACGGGCGTCTAGCAGGTGCGTGCGGCACGGTGCGCCGTGGCTATGCTCCTCCCACCATTGTCACACCCGGATTCTGAATTCTGAAAACTCTGTGTGATACACCAGTCCAGGATCACGCTGGTGCTCATAGATACAACAAAAATGAATACCATCACACATACTCACAGAAATAATAACAATAATGTATTTATCTCAAATTAAACTGTTAAGACCTTAAGGTCAGCCTTACAATATTAAGCCACGCAGGGTTGAGTTCAGAGTAAACAAATAACAACAACGGAATTATAAAATTATTCGTGGCGCCTCAGTTTGCCACAGGCAACTGACTGGGACTTTCCCCTAGTTAGCCGGGTCATCATTCTTCTCCTCCTCAAACGCTTGCGGTTCTTCATCTTCTGATGTTGTGATTATGGAGGGGTGAGTACCTTGGTACTCAACAAGCTATGCACAGAATACAACCTAATATGCTACATGCCAGGCTTATTCCAATGGAATGGCTTAAAGGTTAATTTGCAATAAACCGCATTTAACAAGTAACATAAGTAGATTCGAAAGCAGTAAAAACAAATTGAATTAACAATAACTTTTCCAGAAGTTAAGTAAAAGCATTTCCACATCCTAATCCATACTTCCATCAACTTCATCTTTTAACCCAACCACATTTTTAATAAAGTCTAACCCTTGACTGTAATCCCTGAGCAATGTCCAATACCGTGGACACGGCTATTCGAATAGTTTGTACACTCTGCAGAGGTTATACACTTTACCCACACGATATAGTTAAACACCACATAGGCGTATAACCATAACAAAGTCTTTCCGAAACTTCTATCCTCGCATGCGTACCTCCCAGTATAGTTCCCACTGTCCCTTCCCTTTTGCGGAGCGGAAGTACATGGCCAACGTATACCGTTGAAGAGATGTAAGACCGATCTGGTAAACACTACACCCTTCTTTCCACATCCACAGCTACAAAAAACCACATGAGGTCTCACATGCTAAGACTTCGGAATCATACTCAACTAGGTTTGTCCTATACCAGACATGTGGTTGTATGTTAGGCCCAGTTCAAAGGCTTGCAAGGTTAAGTCCTTAGGTTGATCGTGGCAAGACTACCCAAAGTTCACAAAACCAAATTCAACAACATCACTCCCATGTGCCACATCTGGCCCCCCATTAATCACTTACCACTTGCCACAGTCTAAATTATTTTACCACCCTAGTTGGTTACCATGCACCGTGTGCCATCAATAACATCAACACACGTGTCACATTCTCAAAATGTCTTTCATAGTTCATTAGTCAATATTTCATCTTTCTCATAAAACAGTGTCAATGAAGCGTACTGCTTGGCTAAGCATACCTACTTCGTTCTAACCATTTTCCCGTTGGTGATTAATATTGACCAATTTAATAGTTTCTAACTTAGGGTGACAATGGGTTTATGGCATACAAATACTAGGAACAAGGAATCGATAAAAAGTGGTGATTTAACTAAACCCAAATTACTTTAAAGCTTTTATAATTTAATAAGCATGCATAATTTAAATCAACATAATATTTAAAACCATTAGGAGCAAGATGGTCAAAGCATAACCCGCCTCAAAAGCAAATGAAGTCTTGGTCTAGGTCTTGGTCCGAGCTTGATCCTTGAAATCCGTGATCCTCACACGACTTGACGCTCACGCTGAGATAAAGAACCAAATAAACACGCTAAACAACGTACAAACACACATTTAGAAACTACCGCAAATCAAACTAATTCATAACTTTATGAAAACTTCCAATTAATTAATTTAGCATTTTCTAAGATTTATAAAATTTATTTTGACATTTTGGACGTATAGTTTAAGAGCTACAAAATTCGTAAGTTTGGACATTCCGTGAATATTTTAACAGTATAAATTTATTTATAAAATTTTAGTAAAATTAACATAGATAGGTATTGATTTTTGCTCATTTACAAAATTTGTCACATGCAGTTTGGACTTATAACAAATTTGTAATGAAAAAAACAAATTTCGTGTTTTCTTGAAAATGTTTACGTACAACTAGTTTTGAACATGCATGACACTATTCATGGCGTATATGCGTATTAGCTTGGCTTGCTTTGGCTATGGGAAAGAGACAGAGAAGGAAACAACCAGCGACGGCCAAGACGACAAGCGCAGGTAGGCTGGAGGTCGGCGTTGGCGGCGGCGGCGTTGGCGGTGGCAAGAGTGACCAACCAACCGGAGGAGAGGCGCAAGATGTCCCAAAGCGACAGTGTGGAGCCGAGCGACGACGAGGGACCACGGCGCGTGCAGGGGGGCAAGGCAGAGCAAGGGTCGATTGACGAGTAAAAGGCAATGGCGACTATGCATACTGATCCTAATATATATGTGTATACATGCCTAACATATATATACATGCATGCTTCCTATTATATATATGTATACAAGTACCGAATCAATCTAATATGAATGTATACCTACACACATACCCCATATGTATACATTTATGCGAACTGCACTGCACTCTACGTACTAACGTAAATACATGTACAAGCACTCGGCCTAGCATATATATGTATATATACACGCCAGACGCATTTAACATATATATGTAAACATGCATATTCGTCAGTCTAACCAGAGAACGCAAATCTCACCTCAACCGAGCAGCGCTGACCGTCGAGTGCAAAAGAAGGCGAGGCCGGAGACAGTCAGCGGCAACAGCGCAGATCGATGAGCACGAAAGGAGACGACCAAGCGGTATTCGGCGAGGCAGCGTCCAAGCCAAGGGAGGAAGATAGAGAGGTGTGGAAATGTGAGGAGACAGCCAAGATCTTGAGGATGAGAAACAACAGCTTAAAGGAGAAATTAAGAGGTGATTAAGGATTGATAACTGAAAGAAGAGAGAAAGGCAAAAGAAACGGCTGGGAGGAACAATTCGTGTGTACATGATTGAAGGATTCCATTCATTACCTGGCTATCGGTTCAATTCCGAATTTGAATAGTGCTGAGTCAAAACGCATTTAAGGTAAATTAGCAAAAGGGCTCTAAAAATCTTGGAAAAATCTTCTAAAATACTAGGGAATATTTGGAACCTAGAGAAGTTGATTTTGTAATTTTTTGATATATAGATTTTTTGCAAAAATTCTTTTAGTGAATCAGACACTTGTACAGATTTTTATAAAATCAACAACTTAATTTATAGATCAAGTTTTTGAAAATATTCGATAGGAACATTCTTGTTTTCAAATGTCATTATTTTAAACTAAATTTTGAAATTTTATGCGCACATGACACACACGATCTTTATTTTACATGATTAATTCAATAAGGCTTAAGTTCGAATTAACTCCAAAAATTCCAAATACATTCCCGAAAATTTCTAATAATTCCATAATGCCATAAATATATTAAAAGAAAATTTTGGGATGTTACAACCATGATGCTTCGCGGCAATGTTCTGCCCATCATTTGCCCCGCCTCTATGCGACCTGCTCCCTAGCCTCGCAGTTCTCTGGTCTAGTCCCGGTAAAGTACAAGGGATTAAGCTCTGGATGGTGATAGGAAAATGACAACCTAGTGTGTGCTCCCCACCCACTCAATGGCTAGGACTTAGGCTTTGTGTGTCCGTTTGCCTGTTTATTCCAAATAAGCGTGGCTTAACCTTTGCTCTTGTTTGGAGTGGCTCTATGTGATTGCAAAAAAAAACTCCTAATCGTTGATCCATCCGGTCGCCCAGAGGGTTCGTGCAATATGCTCGGGGGCTGGTCGCCTGGCGCTGAATCGAGCAAATCATGAGCAAGCACGCGCAAGGGTAGACAACAGAAGAAAGGGAAAAGAAGACAGCAAAAGCGATCACCCGAGCTACTTGTCGGCGATCTCGATATCATCGGCGTCATCCCTGGCTTCTTCCTCCACCTTGGCAGCAGCGTCGGCGGGCGGAGGCACCATCTCCATTAGCCCGGCTACGTGCTCCGCCGCCTCACGCACTCGCTGGCGCTCGGGCGGGTCGCACTCCACCCCAGCGATGGTCGCCATGGTGTTGAAGGAGTCATCGTGGCGTGTGCAGCACATCAGGATGAAGCCCGCTATGGCGATCACGACTTCCCACCCCTCCTGGGCGGAGCGGTCTGCCAAGGCAGCAGGCAGGCCGGCAAGGGCTTCAGCGACAAGGGTGATGCTGTGAGCGTAATGTACCACTGATTCTTGCAGCGGACCGCTCATCGTCAACCCTAGTGGCCGTAAGCTATTGACCATGCGCTTAAAGGCGGGGCGGAGCATGGTGACGAGGTTGCGCAGTTTGTGGCCCATCTCCGTGCTCAACGCTGTCGGCGTGTTTGTGCTAGACATTATTGGTTCGTGTGTATAACCGAGTTTCGGTAGGGGGTCTTCGCAGCCGCGTCACACTCGGCTCTCTTCTCTACTCTCTTCGCGTGATGAGCAGGATAGGAAGCCCAAAAACACACAGGGAGCACACAAGGAACACATAGGATTTACCCAGGTTCGGGCCGCCAATGCGGGTAATAGCCCTATGTCCTGCTCAAGCTCGTGTTGCTCTAGAATTCAGCTTGCTCTCCGTTGTGGACTGATCAACTAACTGACCTCAGTGATCTGATTTTTTGGCCGACCTCCTCCCCCCATGCACACTAGCTCCCTTATATACTCTCGGCACAAGCTAGGGCAGGCAGAGGGAGTGGTTTTACATTAATTACATTGACTGTGTCTAGTCCTGTCGCTGCTGTCCCTCGGAGCCTCTTTATCTACGCTGTAGCTTGACACTGCTTGTCTTCGGACCGCCCGAGAGGAGGGGTTCGGACGCTGTGTGACGAATGCCTAGTACATGCGTCACCCCGTCTTGCCCGGGGCGGTGTAGATGGAATGGGAGTTGGTGAAGCTAGCTCAGTCGGAGGGACAGGTCATCATAGCGTCAGGGAGCCACGCCCATTTAATGGCCTTCAGGTGCACTGTAACGGCTGCCGACGCATTGAATGGCTTCCATGCACATTTAATGGCTCCCATGCACATTTAATGGTCATGATACGTTGTGATCTTGGTGAAGGCTTCGAGCAGAAGTCTTCCAGCCTTGTCTGCATGGTCGGCTGACAATGGGCTCGCCTACTCGTCGAGTGGCCACGTGGCCTAGTCGCTCGACTGCTCGTTGGGCAGCCACGTGTCCAGGTCTTCCGTGGTCGTGATCTGGTCGCCAGGGGCTGGAACATGATCGGCCGCTCGCCAGGTGGCCACGTGTCCTGGTCGCCCGGTGGGGCCTGGTCGTCCGCCAAGCCTCTCTTCAGCTGGTTGAGTCCTTGGCATAGGACCTTCTTCTTTTTGCATCTTGCGCGCACGGTCCCACCTGATAGCGATGGAGAGAGTACCCCGGTGTAGAATACACCGACAAACGCATCAGCAGATTCTCCTCAAAGACCCTTCACCGACTTCAATGACTTCGCTCAGCCGCCAGGACGTCTTCTCGCTTTCGCAAATGCGCCTCCTCCGCAGCGACGCCATCTATTTGTCATGGAGAGAAGTTGCCACGGCAAGTTCGGTGACCAGGTCGGCAAGCCAGGTGGCGAGCATGGAGGGAGCGAACAGAGCGGCCGAGTGGGAGGCAACAACCCCGGTGTGGGCAGCTACCTCCTGGCCCAATGACTGGGCATGTGGAAAACCCCAGTGGTAGCAGATGGCGTGGTCGTCTGACCACCAGTACCACCTTGAGGGTTTGTCCTAAAAACACCAAGAAGAAGGGTTAGTGCCAGCGAGCAGAAGACCGCGTCAAACAAAAGAAGCTTACGTGGCAGAAGCACCCCCGAAGCGGACGGAAGAAGCGCGAAGTGCAAGCCCACTCCTTGGCCCAGCGCTTTGCGCCATCAGTACCAACGTCGGTGCCGACGCAGGTGCCAGTGCCGGAGGCGGAGGGGGCGGCGGTGCTGCGTCATTCTCGGTGGAAGGCG
Organism: Guadua angustifolia; assembly: GCA_036346375.1. NCBI lineage: Eukaryota > Viridiplantae > Streptophyta > Magnoliopsida > Poales > Poaceae > Guadua > Guadua angustifolia. The sequence goes on from CM070522.1 coordinate 20,600,819, forward strand.
CGCTGGCACCAGGAGAAGACCTAGCCCCCGCCGTGCTCAGAGGCACGGAGTGGCTTGAAGAAGTGGAGATGCCGCGCGCAGGTCTCTTAGGTTCGGACCCGGCGCCGAGCAAGCATAGGCGTTCCCGCTCCGCCATCGGCCAGGAGCCGACTCCCCTTATCGTCGAGCGGTGCAAGGTGGTATCGCGGCCCTCCTGGTGGAGCCCATCGAGGGGAAGCATGCGGTGATCGCATGCCGCTCCGCCGGTGGTAGTCGACAAAGCGGCTGGGCTTTGGTCGGGAAGCCCGGGCTGCTCGGCATTTGAGGTAGCAGCCCAGTCACCCAAGGCTCGACCCCAGCGACGCTCAAATTCCTGGCACCTGGCCAAAGACAAAAGATGTCAAGCAGCTGTTGGTGGCTACGAAGATAAAGCAAGCAAAAAGACGAGCAGAAACTTATGGCCTGGGTACGTGCGGGTCATGTCGTCATCGCCGGTGTACTGCTAGGCTGGCCTGATGTGTCACCGCAGGGGGCTGATCCGCCGGGTCACGAAGTCCTCGACGACCAGCGCTTGATCGGCTTGGAGGCCCGTGAATCTGATCGATCACGGGCCACCATGGACCGGAGTTCCACATCCTCGACGAGAACCCCGCTTGTCGATGGCGGTATCGGCGTGGATGGCAATTTCAGACATTAAGACCGCTGTCATCAGCGATGTACAGCCACTCGTTCCGCCACATCTTCCAGGTGGTCTTCATCTAGAGGGGGATGTAGCGGGAGGCTGAGCCATCACGGAGGCAGAAATGGCAACTCCCCACGATGCCACCATCAATGGAGCCACGGAGAGTGTAGAAGTATCGGAAGAGAGTAAGATTCGGCATCACCCCCATGAATATTTCGCAGAGGTATGCGAAGGTGGAGAGCATGACGATGGAGTTGGGGGTGAGGTGAAGATGGTGGATCTCGTAGAAGTGAAGGACGGTGAGGAAGAACTCAGAATAAGGCGGCACCAGGCCCACCGCCAATGCCCAAGTGAAGGTAATCACCTCCCCGAGGTTGCATTTTGGCGAGACGGTGCCCGCCCTGAGGCAGAGGGCCCCTTCGGGGGCCAGATGAAGGACCGTCCCCAACCGCGACTCATCCATCACCGAAGGAGGAAGTGGCTGAGCCATGCGGTCAGAGTGCTGTCTTGATTCCGGGGTGGTAAAGAAGCTCACAATATGGAAGCAAAAGATGAAGGAAGCAAGAAAGCCTAGACAACGAAAGCGATAAGAGTGCGGATCGTGGAGAGGCGGACATACCTATTTATAAGCCGTGCACGGCTTCAGCACGCGAGGAGTCACGCCCCCATGAATCGACGGTTCACAAAAAGATCATTATGGCACGAGACGACAAGATCTGAAGAGTTGCGGCCGTTGTAGAGAGAATCTATATGGTTGCGTGTGCAGAGATGGGACCTGTCCAGGAGCGCACCAGGGTCAAAAGAATATCTCTGAAATTTTCTAAGGTGCACTCCATGGTGGATCCGGGGCTACTGTCAGTGTATTCTACACTGGGGTACTCTCTCCACCGCTGATAGGTGGGACCATGTGCGCAAGACATAGAAAGAAGAATGTCCTGTATAATGGACTCAACCTACTAAAAAGAGGCTTGGCGGGCGACTAGGACGTGTGGCTGCCTGGCGAGCAGTCGGACAACTAGGTCCCGACCCTGGGTGACCAGGAAGCGTGGCCGCCCGGCGAGCTGTCGGAAGACCAGGTCCCGACCCCGGGCGACCATGCCACAACCCCTAACGACTAGGACACATGGCCACTCGGAGAGCAATCGGGCGACCAGGCCACGTGGTTGTCCAATGAGCAGGTGAGCCCATTATCAGTCATCCACGCAGACAGGACTTGGAGGCTTCCACCCGAAGCCTCCGCTAGGATCGCGACATATCATAGTCTTTAAATGCGCATGGAGCTGTTACAATGCACCTGGGAGCCATTAAATAGGCATGGCTCCCTGATGGTATGATGACTTGTCCCTCCGACTGAGCCAGCTCCACCAACTCCCGTTCCATCTGCAACACCCGGGGCAAGCCGGGGAGACGTGTGTACTAGGCGTTCGCCATCCAGCGTCCGAACCCCTCCCCTTAGGCCATCCGAAGACAGATGGTGTCAAGCAACGACGTAGACAAAGAGGCTCAAAAGGACAGTAGTGATAGGACTCGACACAATCAATGTAATTAATATAAGACCACTCTCTCCACTTGCCGTAGCCAGTCCCGAGTGTATATAAGGGAGCTAGTGTACATGGGGGAGGTCGGTTGGTGGGTTAGTTCACAACAGAGAAGAGATCCAAGGCTCAAACGATTGAAAGATCAGGCGAACTAAGAACAAGCAGAATACTAGAGCAACAAGAGCTTGAGTAGGACGTAGGACTGATACCCGCATTAGGGGCCCGAACCTAGGTAAATCGCTATGTGTTCTTGAGTTTCCTATCCTTCTCATCACGAAAAGAGAGTTGAGAGTGATACAATTGCGAAGACTCCCCTCTACCGAAACTAGGCTATACACTCGAACCAATATTGTCCAGCATAAACACGCCGACAGGGCGCGCTAGGTAGGGGTGGTAGTAGCTGTTTCAACCTTTGCTTTCTTTAGCAAATCATCAAGCGCCGGCAGTGAAGATGGAAGCTTCGCACTCCCATCAGACGGGGGACCGTCCGACGCCTTCTGCAGAAGACGGCGGCGCCCCCACCACAGCAGGAGCACAGCTGGTCCGACGGCTGTTAGCAATGGAGGAGGCCACGCCATCCCAGAACCTGCATGCGGCTCGCCTCCTTCTGGAGCACTCGCCGGTGGAGCTGGGGGGCGACACCCCGGTCGCGCCATGGCTGCGGGACATCGCCCGCCTTGTGGACGCAGCCCAGCTCCACGTAGAGGCGTTAGAACAGCTGGGTACCTTTGGTACCCCGCGGTCGAAGTCGCGCGCAGAGCGCACGCAAGATTCGAGCCACCCGGGCGAGGAACGCCAGGTCATGGTGGGCGAAGCAAGGGAAAGGGCGTTCAAGGCGTAGGTCCCGCTCTCGTGGGGGGTCGTGCGACGGCTCCAGTACCATCCCGCGCGTCCCCCAGGCGTGAGGGGAGCATCCATGAAGATATTACGGAAAACTTGGAGGAGCAATGGAGGGGGCGCGGCGGTGACTTGCGCCGCGAGTTACAACGTCGCCAAGCACAAGAGCAAGACCGCGGTAAGCAGATGGCTCCCAAAGAAGACGACTCCTCCCACGATCCCGACCTTCCTGCAGAAGAGGAGACCTTCTCCTCCGAGTCTTGCAGGAGCCAAGTCCCGCGCTCCTCGACGCGGTCTTTGGGCCGAGTTTTAGGAGGGCTGCGCGGTTCCCCTTACGACGTGGGGTGCCAGGCTTTCTCCAACCAGCTACGCCGCGTTGCATGGTCGAAAAGGTTCCACCCGGCAACCATCGAGAAGTATGACGGCACCACCCGGAGGAGTTTCTGTAGATCTACACAACGGTGGTGCAAGTTGCAGGTGGCTCCGAGAAGGTTATGGTGAACTATCTCCCGACAACTTTGGCGGGCTCTACCCATTCTTAGGTGATGAACATCCCGACCGGGTCGGTGCACTCCTGGGCAGAGTTGTGTGGCCAGTTCATCACCAACTTCCAGGGCTCCTACGCCTAGCCAGGTGTGGAGGATGACCTGCATGCCCTTGAACAGAAGAAAGGGGAGTCGTTGCGTGCGTTCATCCGGTGATTCAGCCACTGCCGCAACATGATCCCCAAAGTCTCTGGCCAGTCCGTCATCATCACCTTCTGGAGGGGCGTGCGAGACATTAAGATGCGAGAGAAGATGGCTACCAGCGACATCGCCACCACGTCCAAGCTATTTACTTTCGCGCGGGAGCTGACGGCGTTCGTGGCAGAGGCGAGGCGGAACCTCGAAAGGTCTCGGTTCTGCAAACAAGAAGAACCGACAGGATGGTCGCCGCGATCGGCAAGACTACCGTCGGCAAGAAAACAGGGGTAAGGTCTTTTGCCCCATCCATAACACTAATACGCACGATTTGGATAATTTCCAGGTTGTGCGCGAGAAGGTGGAGTAGTGGCTCAGGGAGCGCCGCCCTCCTCATGACGACAACAAGGGCGATGACTCCGCCCCACTGCCCTTCCAGCAGGCAGAGCATAGGGTGGCCTACATCAACGGTGGTTCAACCACCCATGCCTCCAACTCGAAGTTCAAGCTCCTTATGAGGGAAGTCCTCGCCGCTGCACCAAGCCAGGGCGGTTAGGTTCTTGAGGTGGTCGGAGCGGTGATCACCTTCACCACACGACCACCCCTGCAAGCACGGCCGGCCTAGGGCACCTTCCAATCGTGGTTTCACCCACGGTTCGAAACGTGAAGCTCGGGCACTTGCTGATCGACAGGGGGAGCTCCATCAACCTCCTATCCCCTAGGGTGCTCCGGGCTCTTCAGATCCCAGAGCAGGAGCTGTGGCCGGTGCTCCCCTTCTACGGAGTCACCCCGAGGGCTGGGTCGATGCCCTTGGGCCAAGTCTGCCTTCCCGTTGCTTTCGGGAACGTGGACAACTACCGCACAGAGTTGGTGGACTTCGACGTCGCTGATTTCGACCTCCCCTACAACGCCTTGCTTGACCAACCCGCGTTGGTTAGGTTCATGGCGGCCACCCACTATGCCTATATGGTGGTGAAGATGTTGGGACCCAGAGGTCCCATAAGCGTCCAGGTGGACAAGCCAGAGGCCATGCGCTGCGACAAGCAAGCCTTGGACCTAGCAGGTGCCACCTCACTACAGAAATAGGGAAAAATTCATGGGTTTTTTTAAATTCGTGGGCCAAAACAAAACCCACGAATTTATATATTTAAATTCGTCGGTTTATAAAAAAACCCACATATTTAATTAAATTCATGGGTAAAAAAAACCCACGAATTTATATATTTAAATTCGTCGGTTTATAAAAATACCCACGAATTTAATTAAATTCGTGGGCCAAAAAACTCACAAATTTATTTTTTTTTAAAATTCATCGGTTTTTGTATAATTTTGCATGAATTTAATTAAATTCGTGGGCCCCTATTGCCCACGAATTTAAAAAAGGTTAACCTACCCGGCCGCCCTTCTCTCCTCTCTTCTCTCACTCTCTCTCTCTCTTCTCTCCCTCTCACCACCCTTGCGCTTGCCGCCTCCCTTAGGCCAGTGCCCGCCCGCCCGACGCATTTCACCACCGCTTCATGCCTCCCCTTGCCACCCTCGCCTACCTTGTTGCCCGCTTCGCCCCATGCATCTCTTCTCGTTCGTTCTCATTCTCGTTTCTCTGCTTGTGGAATATCTGCGAAGAGTGGTGGTGATGGCGAGTGGCGGGTGGTGAGGGAGGTGGGTCGAGGGCGAGATGGAGGCGGTGGGTGGCTGACGGGCGTCGTGGTGAACTTTTGGGCGGCTTTGGTGCGAGGCCTCCAAGCGAGATGGATGAGGTCTTCGCCTACCTCGCCATCGATTTCCCACACGCGTCTTCATCCGAGTGCGTGCACGTGTTGCTATTAGTCTATTAATAATTAACCCTTTATCTGCTCCCGCCTTCTCCGTACCCTCTCCGATTGCGGTAGATTTGGGTTGCTTCGATTCGGTTTACCAATGGATGGATTCGCCAGTATGCGTTCTAGGTATTAGATTCGTGGCTTGCGTTTAGGGTTTTGGTGTGGTAAGCGGAAGAGGAATGTTTCTGTGGTCGCTTGTTGCTTATTTGGTTGGTTATACTTCATTTCCTCGCTTTTGAGTTCATCGATGATATTGCTGATTTGATTAAAAGAGCATAATTACAAGATGAGGAGCGAGTGCTTTCGAACAATGAATTAAGGAGCCCGGTTCGTTGAAATTGATTACAAACAAACTTAATTTGTTTACTCAAATAGTTTCATGCGCTCTTATGGTTAGATTTGAACTCATACCGACCTTACTCTTCAACTCTAGAGTATTCATATTGTGGTGGCTTGTAAGTGTTGAGCCTCCTCAAAAAAGTGTAAGCTAATTGTACCGAAACCATGAGTCATAATCACGGTGCTCGCCGCTAGCGACTGGCATTCCTTGCGAGTGTGCTCGATTGTATTGTCAGTTATATCAAATTTTATAAACCGGTGGATACTTTTTTGGGTATCCTTTTTATCCTTCGCATACACCTAAGGTCTATGGTAAGTGGTGCTATTCGTGTTACGTTGTGACATCTTTGTATAAAATTACTGTTTCTATCGAGTTAGGTTCGCATTTAAGTTTCAAGGCTTGTATGTTTGAATAATAATTTGGATTGGTGTTTATTCAAGATAAAGTTGATTTGTGGCAAGTACAATCTGTTGAGTGTTGAGCTAGTTTGTGATGTATATGCATTGACTTAACTTGTGAATCTATGAACTTAGTTGAGAGTTAGATAAAATATAAACTTTGTTGAACCAATTATAAATCAGTTTTGCTCTGTGTCCTTTTTAGTAGTGTAATGGATGATGCCATCGGACTTGATAAATACTCATCAATCCAATACTTCTCCTTTGCAACCATTATGCTTTGGTCATTACTTTTGTGTTCTTTAGTCTATCGAGTAATTATGGTTCATTGTCCGTCAACAACATGGCATTCTGAAGTTTGGATATCTAAATCATTTGCTTTTGTCTTTTGTTACACTCGTAACTTCTATCGAGTTGAAGTGAAGAACGGCCGAAATTGCAGAGGCTTATGGAGTTCTGGCGATGCCATATTTTTTTTCTCGCAAGGTATTTGCAATGCCCATGTAATATAATTCGTTCTTGTTAGTGAACCTTTTCACTTTGTTTAGATATTTCTTTGCACAACTCTGGCGATAGGATTATGGTACTTGTATTTCTTGTTGAAATTGAATTGCAAGTGTGTCTTGAATGATGGTGTTGTGGTTATATTGTTTAATAAGTGACATGTGCTCTACCAACGTGATGTGAGGTGTATGTTAGGATCCACACTCTCAAACTTGTATATTGTTAGGATCAAGTTTGTTATATGCCGCAAGCGGCTTTATGGTAAGGCGACACGGCCGTGGTGGCCGAGGGAGGGTTTGTTACAATGGCGCCTTGCTAGAGGACCCTAATGGAGTCTAGCGTCGACGTGGACCAAGGCGGGCGCCATAGATTTGGGGGACTAGGGATAAGAAGTGGATTTGGGGGCCTAAGGGACATATTTCTTCATACCTGAGCCTCGAGTACTTGAAGACCGAGTGCACGATTCATGGCAAATATCTTCTGCCAAATATATATGGCAGATGAATCATGGCAATTTGTTTTGTGTGCACTAGTTATTTCATTAATTGCCAGAAATAGCAGTGGGATACGTTCTTTTCCAGGAATAGCATGAATCCATATTATAACCATCACATGCATCTATTATTGCCAGAAACAATGAGTTGTAGACAGACCTTCTAAACAAATTCCTTGCTCAAACAAGATGGCAATAAAAGATGAGTCCAATGCCTATTGCTATTGATGACAATTAAAAAATAGGAATAACACTGCCCACAAATCTGGCTGGAGGAGATCTTGGGAAGACCAAATTGCGGAGCTCAAGGATAGGAGCATGAGGAAGAATTCAAAAGATAACCTATTCTGGGCAGCTTGAATGCGAAGAAGGCAGGTCAAAATGCACCTCATAAAAAAATAGCTGGAGTAATATTGAATGTTCTGTTTATTTCTCTTTTGACAGATGCGGCAGCTCGGGATCTACTCACGACTTGATCAAATATTCAATGCTCCTACTGTTGTAAAAGATGTTTTAATTAGTCAGGCTAATTTGGATCATTGATGCGACACTCGCTTACGTTCGATTCACAACCGCACCAAGTTGTCTTTGGTTATTACTTAAATCTTCCACTTAGAGTTCCTTTCTCCTTTTTTATGTCCATGTAGTATATAGGTACAGATGAAACACATCATAGAGCAGATGATGTACCAAAGTTAGGTATTACTGACTTTTGGACTCCAGATAGCCATTACCGGTGGTCCAAATCAAGATACGGTGGCCATTTGTCAGCATTTATAAATGCAGTCAATCCTTCCCGCCTTTTCTTTTATGGCATGTGTCATAATCTCAGCTTTAATAGATTTGTTGATTATATGATTCACCTGCCATGTCTGATGCTTATCAGCTTATTCATGTAGATCTAGATGTCGCTGACATTGAAAGGCTTCGACCTCAAAAAGATAAACATATGAAAGATATTGAAGGCATGGAGGAAGACTTGCAAACGCTTCGCAAAAAACAGATGCAATTAGAAGATAGAGAGGCAAAAATACGCAAGCAAAAGGTTTCATTTTTTTTGTTTATTTACATAATTAGATTTAATTAGTGTCAGCTTGTTTACGATAATGCTTACCAATCTAGTTTTTTCCACGACACGCTTATCTATCCAGTTGTTTACGATAGTGCCTATCTTTTAATTGTCATAATTCGGGAAGGATTCTTGGCGTGATGAAGTCCCAAAAGAAGAGGCGAGAAGAAATACAAAGGCGTGTTGGTATGAGACTTTTTCTGTTCTTTTGCATGTAGTTTTGTTCTTACTTCAATTTGATTTAAATTCTCTCGAATTTGCTTATTGAAGCCGTTGCTCTCATTGGAGTTACGAGTAAAAGAACATGGCTTCCATTGAGCTTGATACAAAGGTATGCTCTACAGAAACTAGTTACATTTGTGGAAATATACTTCTTAGAAGGGATTGCACAAAGCTCCTTGCATTTCCTATCTTATTACATAGTACCACAAGGTCAATTGACACCCAAAATAACTAATCATTCTTTTGGAAACTTTGTAATTTACACCCAATTAATCACCCTATTTTAGAATGTGTGCAATAAGATATATGAATAAGCGATGCTAGTAGTTGGTGCAATATTTACAAGGCACACATACTTATGCAATGCCGTTCCTTGTATCTAGACACTTACCACATGTAATTATTTTGTCTGGAGTTATCACAAGACAATTATAAAAGTTTTCTGTATGCTTTCTGTTTGACATTTCATTGATAGATATTGGAGATGGAAAAGGATGTGAAGAAACTTGAAAAAGATGCTATTCGTGCTGCCAGAGAATATGAAAACAGAGAGTTGGTGTTACAATAAATTCTTTTGCTACTTCCAACAATTTATAAACTAAAAATGTTATTAGTTGGTACAATATTTAATGGGGGAAACGACTAGGATTCCTTGATATTTGGCTTGCTATGAAATATGAATGATGTCTTGGTCTTTGGGTCTACAAATTCTATGCTGTTTCTTAACCTAGACGTTTTGCAGGAGTATTGATGGGGAGGGGTTGCCGAACTTCCGTCGGTGGAGGATAAGTCGATTAGGCGGCGCGAGACACACGATCCGGCTTCTTGATCGGCATGATCAAAACCCCTGCAATCGCAGCACCACGCGTCCTCTGGTTATCAACGTGCGCTGCCGGTTGACCTCGCCACGAGGCTAATCCTACCAATGAATCGAGAACACAAGCAAGAACAAGAAAGATGCAACTGAATTTGCAATTGAAGATGAAGCTCACGAGTTGGGGTCTCACAAACCGATGAGCAGCGACCTGTTCAAAGACAGAATTAATCTAAGCAAAACCCAAATCAAACCCTAGCGGCGGCTACTGGATATAAAGGCTAGGGACGTCCTACAAACCCTAGACGCGTCCGTGATGGACTCCAACACGATACATGGGCCAAGGGCCCAAATTGAGTGACGCAGCACCCTGGGACAGATTCTGTCCGCCAACTTGCAATGTAATTCCCGTCGACTCCGAAGTCCAAATGACCTGAAACTAGTGCCATTGGAAAGGTTATCTCCTTAGCTTTCGAGGCATATGTGGATCATCAAAATCGGAGCCCGTTTGTGGCCTGGGCGACGATTTTAGTGAACGCTGCTCCTGGTGGCCGAGGTAGTCGACTCGAGACGAATTAGACCTCCAACTTGAATTGGACTCCTCCTTGCCTCCCTCCTGGCCCTTGCTGGTTCCCAAGGCCTTCATGATCCTCTCCAAAGTTCCTAAGTACAATATAATCAATAATATCATTAGGTAGCATACCATTCTCACAAATATCAGCCACGGGCCTTAGGAACGAGCTCACCTGTTGATTCAATTGCCGTGCTCGTGCTCTTGTGATGGGTCCTTGCATCACAACTGGAGGAGTCTCGGGCGTATGCATTGGAGTGATGTCCTCATCATCCTCCCCCTCTTGAAGTGGAGTCGTCCTCGACTCAAGCTCATCTTCTTCTCCCATGAACGGTTTCAAATCTGCAATGTTAAATGTGGGACTAACCCCAAATTCGGGCGGCAACTCAAGTTTATATGCATTATCATTTATTTTCTCAAGTATCTTGAAAGGACCATCAGCTCTAGGCATTAATTTAGACTTTCTCAATTCTGGAAAACGATCCTTTACATAAATGTAACCATACTAAATCACCGGTTCAAGTTTTACTTCCTTTCTACCTTTACTTCCCTTGAACCGATACCTTTCATTCATCATTTCAATATTTTCTCTAGTCTTTTCATGCAATTTCAGAATAAATTCATACGTTCCTTAGCATCATGATTAACTTTCGTTCACTAGTAGGTAAAGGTAATAGATCAATAGGAGCACGAGGATTGAAGCCATACACTACGAAAAGGACTTACCTTGGTGGTGGAGTGTACGCCCTATTATAAGCGAACTCAACATCGGCAAACACTCTTCCCACATCTTCAAATTCTTCTTGAACAGTCCTCAACATAGTAGATAATGTACGATTTACTACCTCGGTTTGGCCATCGGTTTGGGGATGACATGTTGTTGAAAACAGCAGCTTGGTCCCCAATTTATTCCATAGAGTTCTCCAAAAGTGGCTCAAAAACTTGGCATCACGATCTGAAACAATAGTAGAAGGCATACCATGCAAGCGAGCGATTTCTTGAAAGAAAAGGTTAGCAACATTAACAACATCGTCGCTCTTATGACAAGGAATAAAGTGAGCCATCTTAGAAAATCTATCAACCACCACAAAATACTATCCCTCCCCTCTTGGTCCTAAGCGGTCCTAAAACAAAGTCCATAGATATATCCTCCCATGGAGTGCTAGGAGCAGGAAGAGGCATATATAAACCATGTGGATTCAATCGTGACTTAGCCTTTTGACATGTAGTGCAGCGGGATACAAACCTCTCAATGTCTCGCCTCATCTTGGCCAAAAGAAGTGGCGGACAACCACGACCTCCGTCTTCTTGGCACCAAAATGACCCATCAAACCTCCTCCATGAGCCTCTGTATCAAAAAAAAAGCGAAGCGGATCCAAGCTGGAATGCATAGGCGGTTAGCTCTAAACACAAATCCATCATTTATCACATATTTGTCCCATGTTCTTCCCTCTTTGCAATGTAGCAAGACATCTTTAAAATCATCATCATTAGCATATTGTTCTTTAATTGATTCCAATCCAAATATCGACAATCAAGTTGGGACAACATGGTATATCTCCTAGACAAGGCATCGGCAATCACATTATCCTTCCCTTTCTTGTGTTTGATAACATAAGGAAAAGATTCAATAAATTCAACCCATTTAGCATGTCTCACGATTCAGTTTCACATTGCGAATATGTTTTAGCGACTCATGATCGGAATGAATAACAAATTCTTTGGGCCAAAGATAATGTTGCCACGTTTCTAAAGATCGCACAAGAGCATACAATTCTTTATCATCGTGGAATAATTCAAAACAGGACCACTCAATTTTTAAGCTAAAATAAGCAGCGGGTTTTCTATCTTGCATCAAAACACCACCAATTCCAACCCCACTAGCATCACATTCAAGCTCAAAGGTCTTATTAAAATCGGGAAGTTGGAGTAAAGGTGCATCGATAGCTTATCTTTCAAAAGATTGAAGGCATTCTCTGTGCTTGCCCCAATGGAGCATAACTCCTTCTTCGTCAACTCGTTCAATGGGGCTGCAATGGTGCTGAAATCCTTCACAAAGCGGCGGTAAAATCCGGCAAGTCCGTGGAAGCTCCGCACTTGTGAAATAAATAAAGTGGCGTTGGCCAACTCTTAATCGCGTGCACCTTGGCTTCATCAACCTCAATTCCTGCGGAGTCACAACATAGCCAAGAAAGCGATACTCGATTCGTTGCAAAAAGTGCACTTCTCGAGGTTACCAAATAAGCGTGCAGACGCATAAAGCATCAAAAACAACACGTAGATGATCAAGATGTTCATGTAATGACTTGCTGTAAATCAATATATCATCAAAATAAACCACCACAAATTTCCCAATGGCTCAGTAAAACCTCGTTCATTAAGCGCATGAAGGTGCTAGGTGCATTAGTTAAACCAAAAGGCATGACTAACCACTCATACAATCAAACTTGGTTTTAAAAGCTGTTTTCCATTCATCTCCCAATTTCATTCTTATTTGGTGGTATCCACTCATAAGTCAACCTTAGAAAATTATAGAACCACTTAACTCATCAAGCATGTCGTCTAGCCTAGGAATAGGATAGCGGTACCTTATTGTGATATTGTTAATGGCTCTACAATCTCGCATGCGCCAACCGCCATCTTTCTTAGGAACCAAAAAACGAGGGCAGCACAAGGACTAAGGCTCTCTCGTACATACCGCGGTCCAAAAGATCTTGGACTTGGCGCTGAATCTCCTTAGTCTCCTCGGGGTTGGTCCTATAAGCAGCAGCGGTTTAGCAAACTTCGCTCCGGTATCAAATCAATTTGGTGCTCAATCCCTCGTATGGGTGGGAGTCTGGAGGTATCTCGGCGGAAAAACATCCTCATACTCACGCAAAAGGTTAGTGATGAGGAGGCAAAGTCCTGGGCAGATCATCCAATGAAAACAAAGCATCTTTGCATAGCACAGCATAGCACAAAGCATCATCACTAATTGCAGCAAGATCAGATTTTGTAGCAAGCAAGACAGGATTCCTCAATTTAATTTGGTTGGCTACATGCTGAATTTCAGATTTCTCATCAATGGGTTTCTTGTCATTAGCAATCCGCTCCCTATCAGTTAACAATTTCATGGGGTCAAAGGTAGAAGTGTAATTTTCTTTCCCTTATGCATAAAAGTGTATTTATTACTTCTCTGGTGGTGAAGTGCATCGGTGTCATATTCCATAGGCGACCCAATAAAAGAGAGCAAGCTTGCATCGGAACCACATCTGTCAGCAAAATCGAGAATAGGAACCAATGGAAAAATGAACCCGAACTGTTTGTGTTACCTTAGCTTTGCGGAATCATTCACCCTTGAATGTGGTATGGATGTGGGTGCGGCGTGTGGTCAAGCCAAGCTTCTTGACCAAATCTGTACTCACCAAGTTGTTGCATTGGTGCGGAGTCAATGATCCGCAGGCGCTCGTCGGTTGTTGATGACGAAGAAAATCTGGAACAAGTTGTGGCGGCTCTTCTTTGCTCGGCTTGCTCCATCGTGCGCTAAGGACCACGTTGGACAATGATGGACTGTCGCAGCGGTATCCTCGGCGCCAAAGGTGGCTTCATCATCAACCTCATCGTCGTCCACCACGGTGTCGTCGATCTCATCCTCAACATCGGAGGCGATGTAACCTCCGTCGTCGGTGGCGATGTATGCCCGCTGGTGAGGCATTCTCTCTTAGCGTGGCCAATCCTTGGCACTTATGGCGCGAATTCCGTCGATGTACGGCTGTGGAAGCGGCGGAGGCTCTTGGCGGTGTTGGCGGGCCGACTTCTTTGCTATCCAGCACGCGGTGGCGGTGCCGTCGGTGCGATCGTGTGCTTTCGTCGAAGGTGGCGGTGCGGTTGGTCGAAAAGGTGGAAGAAGCGCATTATCTTCGCTTGTCCGTAGTCGTTAGGCGTGAAGGTCTTCTGCGGCATTGCTCTGCTCTTGGAATGGCGTCCTGCAATTCCTTCTCTGCTAACATAGCAAGTTGAAACAAGCGATTGGCGATTGTATATTCTTTATAATCAACAATATCCTGAATTTACGGGCGCAACCCACCGTAAAAGCAGCGCAATTTTATCCTCGGGTTCCTCTACTACCCCTAGCGTAACATACCCTTTTGAAGCTCTTGGTAATATTCTGAACCGTCATACTACCTTGATCTAATCGTTGCAATCTCTTGCGCATATCACGTTGGTAGGAAGGAGGAACAAATCTATTACGCATAGCATCTTTTAATCTCGCCCAAGAATCAGGTTGTGGCGGGCATTTACTAGTTCATTCCACAGATTATAGCAAAATCTTTAAATTCACTAGTGGCTTGTCTAACTCTATGAATCTCGGGAACTAGATGGGAATTGAATTTCTTTCGTAGTCATCTCCCAATCTAAGTAAGCATCGGCATCATAACCTCGAGAAAAGGATGGGATGGTGAATTTTACCTTAGCAAAAGGATCATCATTGCGATTACGGTTATTACCTCCCATACCGTGATGGTTGCGGCGAAAACGGTCATGCAAGCGGCGTCTCGTTGAGCGGCTCGGTCCTGGCGGCGCGTTGCTCATCTTCGTCTCCCTCAAAATCACCATCCTCGTCATGGTCGTTGTTGCCGTGGTTGACGGATGCATCTCCATCAACGGACGCGGGAGGGCGTTTTTCGGCGGCATCCATCCTATCGGCAAGGTGGAGACTTCGTCGTCGATGCTCTCAAGGGTCTGTTCGTCGTCATGGCATGCTCCTTGAACATCATTCTTATCTCATCCGGCATAGTCGACAACTCACGAATGAAGGACACGATCGCCGATGGTAACATCATCCTCGTTCTGCCCTTCTTGCCTCCTGCCATGGTTAGCGAGAAAAAGGACAGAGAGGAAATACAAACACAAGTATTATGAGCCCTATGAACTACTAGGTGGGATCTCTCGCTCTCAAGCAATCTTACCAAGTTCTTACGGTTCTTACCAACACAATGAGGGCGGTGCAACCGGTGGTGGTTCGTGATACCGTGAGGCGTGATGAAGCGATTGCAAGGGTCAATAACTGTCTTGTCGAAGGATGTATATGTGGAGTGTAGGAAGGTTATATGTATTGAGTGGCACACAATCGATAACAGATAGTAATGCTGAATAAATGTCCAAAAGTACTTGCCCTAGTTCTTTGGTCTAAATGTGGCCTTAGTCTAGGCTGCGGCGAAAACAAGGAATAAGTAGAAACAAGCAACAAGGCGTCGAGTATATGAGCAGATATCAGAACGCATCAAAACACTTCTATCGGCACGGTAAAACTCCTACCTTTGCTCCTGCCTTTTTTTTTTTTTTTTTAGGCTCTCTGCTCCTCTCACAATTTTTTTTTTTGCTCTCGCCTCTTTCACAAATTTTTTTTATTTTTCTTTGATTTTTGATATTTTCCTAGGATCAGGAGCACAAAGGTAGAAAGTACACAAATTTTCAGCCTGAACAGATGTAAGATGAAGCCGATATGAAATAAGAAGTGTTTTAAAAGCGTGCTAAAACTTGGTGACGAGAACTCAATCTTCGAGGAATTTCGCAAAAATAATTTCGGCAAACCCGACAAAGTTGGGGAGAATCGGATGTAAAATTTTCTGTAGATATCCGTGAAAAAAATTCGCCTAATTCGAGTCCGTATCACGAAAGTTATGGCCGTTTACGGAAGGACTCGAATCGGGGTTTTCTAGGCGGCACCTCTCCAAACTCAAGGCGTATGGAGTGGATATGAGCAGCGATGATCTGTGGTGGTAGGTTCTGTGATGAGGGTGGCGATATGGCTATCGGGAGGTGGGGGATTAGAGTTTATGAAGGAGAAAACCTAATACAACTAGGACTCGGCGAGGAAAACCACAACACAATCCGATTCAACAAGGACTCAAATAGCGATTGGTGGCTGGGTTGGTGTAGGATATGGGATGCAGCGGAGATGAAACACAACTAAATTAAGATCACGATCTAAACCAGCAACACGACTCGATTATGGACACAAACTCGATTACTACGGACTCTGAAACGAAATTGTGCAAAGGCTAGGCGTGGTTCTAGGTATGGTAGACTATGAACTGCAATTTTTTTTGGCTTTTTAAGTGGACTATAGGGCGAACACAAAACTAAATCAAACTACGGGAAAAGCGAACTGACGGTAAACCTTGCTCGATACCACTTGATGGGGGCGGGGTTGCCGAACTTCCGTCGAGTGGAGGATAAGTCGATTAGGCGGCGCGAGACACACGATCCGGCTTCTTGATCGGCACGATCAAAACCCTGCTGTCGCAGCACCACGCGTCCTCTGGTTATCAACCGTCGCTGCCGGTTGACCTCGCCACGAGGCTAATCCTACCAATGAATCGAGAACACAAGCAAGAACAAGAAAGATGCAACTGAATTTGCAATTGAAGATGAAGCTCACGAGTTGGGGTCTCACAAACCGATGAGCAGCGACACTGTTCAAAGACAGAATTAATCTAAGCAAAACCCAAATCAAACCCTAGCGGCGGCTACTGGATATAAAGGCTGGGGACGTCCTACAAACCCTAGGCGCGTCCGTGATGGACTCCAACACGATACATGGGCCAAGGGCCCAAATTAGTGACGCAGCACCCTGGGACAGATTCTGTCCGCCAACTTGCAACGTGAATTCCCGTCGACTCCGAAGTCCAAATGACCTGAAACCGGTGCCATTGGAAAGGTTATCTCCTTAGCTTTCGAGGCATATGTGGATCATCAAAATCGGAGCCCGTTTGTGGCCTGGGCGACGATTTTAGTGAACGCTGCTCCTGGTGGCCGAGGTAGTCGACTCGAGACGAATTAGACCTCCAACTTGAATTGGACTCCCTCCTTGCCTCCCTCCTGGCCCTTGCTGGTTCCCAAGGCCTTCATGATCCTCTCCAAAGTTCCTAAGTACAATATAATCAATAATATCATTAGGTAGCATACCATTCTCACAAATATCAGCCACGGGTACTTAGGAGCGAGCTCACTGTTGATTCAATTGCCGTGCTCGTGCTCTTGTGATGGGTCCTTGCATCTGGCTGGAGGAGTCTCGGCGTATGCATTGGAGTGATGTCCTCATCAAGTATCAAAACCATCAACGTGAGGAAGGTAGGATAGTACTTCTTTAGATTTTGGTAGGATTCTCCATTTTTTTTGGAAAAGGCAGAATATAATAGGATAAATATAAAACATCTACCCTTTTACTGGCATTGGTGCTCAAAATTGTATGCCCTTTTAGTGGTTTAAAAATATTTGCGTTACGTTACGCTTTTCTTCTCACAGGAAGGGCTTTGACTGTAAGTTTGATATATGCTAAGATAACTATTAGCCATCGATGCTAGTTTTTGATATTTCTTGATTATCTCGTTCTGTTGAATGAGTGTAGTCTTCTCGAGTCCTTCTACCGCCACCAATTGTTGTGTATTCACCGAGGGTATTACCTGTATATGTTTACGATGCTCATGCAGACTCTGCTAAAAATGTTAGGTATGGAAATGGCCTTTCCAATATACCTATTCACATTTCTTTCTTGTTTTCAGGATTGGTCATAATTTCCTTTTGTTTCATTCTATCCTATCCTAAAAGTCTTTGTTGGCGATTGAGAAAATACCCTAACATCATTCTCTTTACAGCTATGCGTTCCTTATCTTGTATGGGATTGCGTTGGCAACTGAAGTTTGGGGTGTTATTGCTAGTCTAATAATGAATCCTCCATTTGTTGGGGCTGCTATTTCTGCTGTTACTCTTGTAATTTCCTTCAGTTTTGCTATTTCTCGACCATGCCTGACTCTAAGGTTGGTACTTTATGCAGCCAAAATTAGCAAACTTTAATGAACTGAGCATTCTTTGTTCTTGCTCCCTTTTTCATCTGTAGATTTGAAGTAATAATACTTTTGAAATTTGAATCAGATGATGGAGGATGTTTGTTCATTTCTTAGCAAGGATCTGATCGTTAAACCGGTTTCAACTTGACCTTGCTAGTTTTATTTTTTGTTAGCATCTAATCTTTGAGAATATCACATTTTAGTGCTTAGTCTATTGCATCTAAGTTCTATCATATACAAGACCAGATCATGCATCTTTTACAAGTAATTAATTGTTTCATAGTTCCATTTCCTTGTACATATTTCTTGATGCATTTCTGACTATTCACCACCTATCTGGAGTAGGTAAATATTCCTGCAGCTTATCTCAGTGCCAGCATGGAGTGGTCTGAGCAGCAAGAAATATTAAGAGGACTAATGTCTTGTACATGCACCTACAAGTTGTTGTATGTCACTCCAGAAAAAATAGCTAAGTAAGTGGGTGTTGCAAATTGTGGCTTACAAGTCTGATGTGGTTATATTTGGATTCAGTAACATCATCTCCTGACTGCCATTTCAAAGTTATCCTTTTGTAATATAGTGTAACTCTCAAACTTAAAACTTCATATGACCATTGGATGTGTGATTGATTATCTATCCTAAAAGTGTCGTTGGATGTGTGATTGATTATCTAAGGATCTACTAGAATGTCTTCTTTTGGTTTGAGAGATTGATATATATATTATAACTGCAAATGTTTTTTTGTCTGCTGAGTGGATGTCCTATTTACTAGAGAGGTCATGCGAAATTTTGTATATTCGGTGACTTAGTTTTTGTTGAATTATGATCCAAATTCGAAGAAGGCTAACTTCAGCCGGAGCGAGCGGAGGTTCGTCGCGGAGGATTGAACATACCAAATATTTTTGATGATTTATTGGCATAAATGGTTTTTCTTCCATTCTGCTCTTCTCTTGGAGCAACCAAAGATTACTTAAAAATTTCGACATCACAACTGTTTTTGCCGACTAACAATTTGTTCTTTCGGTCTCATTTAATGGAAGCGCTTACCAACAAGGAATGAGCCACCCCTTCCTTGGGCATATCATTCTATGACTTGCATAGGGTCTCGATTTCTTTTATTTGGTGGCTTTGATGGAAAGAATACATTTGGCGATTTGTGGTGGCTTGTTCTGAAGGTGCACTAAATCTTCTTGCTTATCTGAAAGCGAAGAATCTCTATTGATATCTTGGAGTGCAAATTTATATCGTGCAAACTACAAGGATTTTAGAAGCAATGTGTGATCATATGTGGAAACCTGTAAAATCTAGAATTGTGGTTGGGCCTGTGGTTTGACCTATAAATGTAGGAATATCTGAATTTAGCGTACTTAATAGATGCCATGTTTTCTACTTCATCTGGTCTCATTGAGGTGTTGTTTTTAGCTCAATGAACATATAACCAAGAATGAGTTAATGCATTGTTTTTTTGGCATATGTTGCCCCTATTAATTGCATATGCATCTCTCCAACATCACCACCGATAAGCAAATAATAGGGGAATTTGCAAATCAAAACCAACTTGCTAAAATGATGCCTATTTTGACTATATTTAATGGCGAGTAGGACGATAAACTACTTAAAATGGAATCTCTTGATAGGTTCAAACCTCACCTCCACGAGGCATCGGTGGCTAGCGACAATGAGTTAAATCTGCGGGACGATGAATTGCATTAAACCTTTAGGGATTGAAGATGAACATAAGCGTAGTTGGTACTTTTGTATAAGCGACCAATGTGCACATGAACCAGCCATAAAATTGATCCTAGAACTTGAGAGTTGTTGAAATGATACGTTTGAACATGAAACATACTTGGATATAGTTGTGTAGGGTGTACAGGATATTATTTTGCCCAGATCAAGTTGAGCAATAATACACAAATACTTGAGTATTTACATGTACTAAAGTCTAATTGAGTAAACTTGAATATGTAGAGCTGGTATATGCACTACACATAAATTGTACAAGTCATTTTCTCTCTGTCATACCCAATTAACTCTTGGCATCCTTGCATTGTTCAGTAGTGACTAGTGAGAAAATTCTGTAAACTTGCAAAATCGCAAGAAAAATGAACTCATTTGACTAAGTTCTGTTGTTTCTATTATGATCCAAATTCAGAAGAAGGCTAACTTCAGTCTCCGCTCCGCGGAGGCCGGATCGTTGTTATTCTTGACCTAGGTCATTGCCTTATATATGTTCATCTTGTAAGCCATCGCAAGTTGATCTCTCCGGTTGTGTTGAATGAGATGCATATCGATATATATATGCGTCATCGATATGGTTATATGTATTGAGTGTGATATCGATATGGATATATATATATTTTTTTGTATAAGTGTCTGATAAATTCATGAGCCATTTAAAACCCACGATTTAATAGCTTAAATTAAATCGGTACTCACAATTTAAGTTAAATTAAATGGGTTTCTCTCATTTACAATTTAGCGATTAAATTTGTGAGTTTTTTAGTAACCCATTTAATTTAATTTAAATTGTGGGTACCCATGAATTTAATTGATTAATTTCGTCGAGTTAAATTCGTGAACTAAATTCGACGGTTTGCCCACGAATTTAACTTAAATTCGTGGGTTTTGGCCTAAATTCGTGGGTTTTTGGCCCATGAATTTTTCCCTATTTCTTGTAGTGCCTGTGCGAGGCGGATTGACGCCGCCTCTCCGGGAGTCCCTCTAGTGAAGACCCGTGCCTCACCCGGTCTGCCCGGCGAGGTTAAGGTGGTTTCCCTAAGCGAGGACGACCCCGCGAAGACCATCAAGCTGGGCGCCAACCTTGGCGCCAAATAGGAAGACGCGCTCATCACCTTCCTCCTGTCTAATGCAAATGTGTTTGCCTGGCAAATGTCCGATATGATTGGGGTCCCCAGGGAGGTGATCGAGCACAAATTGGCGACGCTCTCGGAGGTTCGCCCGGTCTAACAAAAGGTCCGGCGCCAGGCCCCCAAGCGACAGGATGCTATCCGCGAGGAAGTGGTGAAGCTGCTGCATGTGGGTATCATCAGGGAGGTCATTCACCCTGAATGGCTTGCCATCCCCGTGCTCATCAATAGGTCCAACAGGAAGTGGCGAATGTGTGCCGACTTCATCGACCTCAACAAGGCCTGTCCGAAGGATCCGTACCCCTTCCCGCGCATTGACCTGATCGTGGATTCTACAGCGGGGTGTGAACTGCTGTGCTTTTTGGATGTGTACTCCGGGTACCACCAGATCGACATGGCGAAGGAGGATGAAGACAAGACTGCATTGGGCAGAACCTTGAGGTCTACATCGATGACCTGGTGGTGAAGGCTGAGAAGAGCGAAGGACTGATTGAGGATTTGATGGAAACCTTCGCCAACCTCAGGAAGAATCACCTAAAGCTCAATCCCGAGAAGTGCGTCTTCGGCGTACCCTCCGGGAAGCTATTGGGAATCCTCGTGTCCAATCGAGGCATTGAGGCCAATCCCGACAAGATTGCGGCCATCGAACACATGAAGCCGACCAGACTCAAGCACGTCCAATGTCTGGTTGGCTGCTTGATGTCCCTCGGGTGATTTATCACCCGTTTGGGAGAAAAGTCTCCCCTTGTTTAAGCTATTGAAGAGCACCAACCACTTCAAATGGACGCCTGAACCCCAACAGGCGTTTGAAGACCTGAAGAAGTACCTCTCCTCACCCCCGGTACTGGTGGCTCCTACTCCCGGCGAGCCGCTGCTTCTATGTATCGCGGCTACCTCAGCGGTAGTGAGTGCGGTGTTGGTGGCGGAGAGGGAAGGCGCCTAGAGACCAGTCTACTACACCAGCAAGGTGATGTCCGACGCGGAGACCAGGTATCCACTGGCCCAGAAGATGCTCTAAGCTGTTCTGGTGGCGTCCCGGAAGCTCCAACACTACTTCCAGGAACGGGAGATCATGGTGGTCACAGCCTACCCACTTCGAGAGATACTTCACAACTGAGAAGCCTAAGGTCGCATCGCCAAGTGGTCGGTAGAACTAGGCGAATTTTGCCTCAAGTTTCACCTGCGCACTGCCATCAAGAGTCAAAGGTTGACCGAGTTCGTCGCCGAGTGGACTCCATCCACCCCTGAAGTTGAAGAAGCACCTGTGCTCCCCCCGTGGACCCTGTTC
Organism: Guadua angustifolia; assembly: GCA_036346375.1. Lineage (NCBI taxonomy): Eukaryota > Viridiplantae > Streptophyta > Magnoliopsida > Poales > Poaceae > Guadua > Guadua angustifolia. The sequence continues at coordinate 20,622,756 of CM070522.1, forward strand.
TTCATGGCTCTTTTTGGGTCGAGGGCGCGGGGGCTGGGTTTGTCCTGGTCTCCCCGATCGGGAACATCCTCCTGACGGCGTACTTTACGCCAGGGTACCCTCTCCTCCACGGTCGAAGGGCCACAGTGTTTGAGCACAATAACCGGGCGAGTAGGTGGGCGTCAGCCCTAACGCCGAACAACGCGTCGTGTGGCGGCTGGCTAGTGTGGGCGATCAGCCCTACGCAAGCGACCGTGTTGCGTGGCGGCCTGGCGAGCATGTGGGTGATCAGGCCCTGACGCCAGGCGACCGTCTCGCATGGTGGCCTGGCGAGCAGGTGGGCGATCAGGCCCTGACGCCAGGCAACTGCATCACGTGGTAGCCTAACAAGCAGGTGGGCGATCAGGCCCTGATGCCTGGCGACCGCATCGCGTGGCAGCCTGATGAGCAGGTGGGCAATCAGGCCCTAACGCCAGGTGACTAGGCTACATGGTCGGTCGACAGAACCAGAAAGTACTTGGGGGTCTGCTGCCGGTCAGGCGTGAAGACGTACATCGAATGAATGGGAGAGCTTCGCTTCGAAGTCTTCTCCCCCGACACCCCGTGTCAAAACCATTGAATGCGCATGGCTTTGCTAACGACATGATAGCTTATCCCTCTGTCGTCCTGCACCTAACCCGTCCCATACAAGTCACTTCCCAGCGGACCGGGCGGAGTTGGATGACGGTGCAAAGATGAGGCCAGAGGATGGGGCTACAATGACTGATGTAATAAATGAAGTGTAATCAGTGTGATGTCATCCTTCTCGTATGCCCAAGCTGGCCCGGCCTATATAAGGGGGGTTCGGTGCATGGAGGAGAGGGGACAACCAGGAAAAAAGCAACAAAAATGACCAAAGAGCCTAAGACCGAAGAAAGCTAAGAGAGAACCAGAGAAGGAGAGCACTGAGAGAGCTCAAGAAGAACTCGGAGTGTAGATTGTGCGCTTGTAGTCCCCCCAAAGCACATTAACAAAAGCATAGGCAAGACGTAGGGCTGTTACCCACATTGGGGGCCCGAACCGGGGTATATCGAGGTGTTCTTGAATCCTTGTCCGTGTGGATCCCTCGAGAGAGCTCATATGTGTCTGTCCGTGAAGATCCCCTCTATCGAACCTCGGACCCCTTCGAGTCATAATAGCTGGCCAGCGAAAACCACCGACACCTCTGGTACCTGATCGTCTTAGACTTCAAGGCGACCAACAACATCACCGAATATGAAGGGTTGCTGGCGGGGCTACGCACCACCGCCGTGCTCGGCATCCGGCGTCTGCACATCAAGGGCGACTCTCTACTCGTCGTCAACCAAGTGCGAAAGGAGTTCCAGTGCTCTGATCCCACGATGGCCGCCTACTTGGCGGAAGTCAGGAGGATGGAGCGTCACTTCGACGGGCTGGGGTACATCCATATCCGTCGACGCGACAACCACTTGGTAGACGAGCTTTCATAGCTCACTTTGACAAAGGCTTCTGTTCCGGTTGGAGTCTTTGAAGAAAGGCTTGCATAACCATCCATCCCTGCCCCCAACTCTAGCGGGGCCGATGGCGCTTTTATTCCAGTCCGCCCCTCCGAAAGGAGTCTTGCGAGACCGTCTATCGCTTCCCCGGTCACCGTCGGGGACGATAGTGCACAATTGTCCATTGCCACCCTGGTCTCCGGCGGGGCCAATGGCGTGTCGGTTCCGGTCCAAGTCCTTGAAAAAAGGCTTCCGATTCCGTCCATTGCTACCCCCAACTCCAGTGGGGCCAATGGTGCGGCTGTTCCGTCCTCCAATTCAGGGCAGGGAGGCAACGCATCCGTCTTGGTCCCCAACTCTAGCAGGGCCGACGGTGCGACTGCCACATCCCTCAATCTCGTGAGGGGAGGTGATGCATCTGTCTCGGCCCCCGACTCCAGCGGGGCCGACGATGCGACTGCCATATCCCCCCGTTCCGTGTGGGGAGTCAATGCACCCATCTCGGCCCCCAACTCCGGTGCGGTCGACGACGTGGCTGCTACATGCCCCGGTTCCAGGAGGCGGAACGGTAACACCGCTAAGGCGGTACTGGTGGAAACGCCCGGCCAGGCGGAGTACCCAAGCGATCATCACGAGATCACCACACTTGGTCAGGGGGGTCAGGAGGTCAGTGGATGGATCCCATCCTAGCCTTCCTATGTGATCAAGTGGTCCCTAATGATGGCGCTTCAGCTGAGAGAATTGCACGCAAGGCCAAGTGCTATACTCTGATAGGTGGGGACCTATATCGCCAGAGTAGAAACAAAATTCTCCTGAAGTGCATCACTCGGGAAGCGGGAAGCAAGTTGCTCTCTAATATCCATGGAGGCATGTGCGGGAGACATATGTCTAGTCGGATACTGGTCGGTAAAGCTTACCGCCAGGGATTCTATTGGCCTACTGCCCTCTAGGATGCTTGTGAGCTGGTAAGGAGTTGTGAGGCGTGCCAATTCCACGCCAAGCAGACCCACCTTTGCCCAAGCTCTGCAAACCATTCCGCTCTCATGGCCGTTTGTGGTCTGGGGGCTGGATATCCTGGCTCCGTTCCCACGGGCCATAGAGGGCTTCACACACCTGTTCGTCGCCATTGATAAATTCACCAAATGGGTTGAAGCCGAAGCAGTGCGCGCCATTACGGCCTCCGCTGCTATCAGGTTCATGTGCGGGATCTTCACTCGTTTTGGAGTTGCCAACCGCATCATCACCGACAATGTGTGAGGACCCGAATTCACCAATTCGAATCCACTGTGTTTTTCCGCACTAGTCCCAGGATCAATCGCTAGTGCACACAGCTTAACATCGGTAAGCATCATATCATACACAACGAAAAGAATAATAAGACTTTATTCATTGAATATAACTAGTGTACGATCTTATGATCACTTACAATATTCAGCCTCACAAGGCAATAATAAAACCAATGAGACAAATGCAGTGGAAAGACAGTAGAAGACGTAGATGTCCCATCAGCATACCACAAGCGACTGACAAGGATTGGCCTAGTGACACGCGTCCACCTGAAAGTCCTCCTCCAATAACGAAGATGATTCCTCCACTGTTGTTGGTTGTTAAGCAAGGGTGAGTACACCAACATGTACTCAACAAGTTGTGCATAGAATGCAATGCTATCATAGCTATATGCAGGCTTATCCCAAAGGAAAGGCTAAGGGTTCATTTGCAGTAAAGCAACCTTTAAGAACACATACGATACATAGATTGAAAAGACAGTAAAACAAATAATAACAAGTAAATAGATTCTGTGATTCTCAAATAAACCCAAGTTTTCCATCCTAAATCAAGTTTCATTATCCACATGGCATCCTGCCATCCCATAACAGTTGTCCATTTTAATTAACTACCCCTTAACTGTAATTCCCGAGCATTGCTCAATACCGTGAGCACGGCTATCCGAATAGTTTGTACACTCTGCAGAGGTTATGCACTTTACCCACATGATACAACCATGCACCACACAGGTGAATGATTATAACAAAGCCTTTACAATGCATCCTCTTAACCCGATGCTACCGGCTAAGGTTTCAACATCAAGGGTTACACCACCACAACAGCCCCCTCTACGCCATGTGAGCCACTCCCGAGCATGGTGGTTACCACCACGGGTCTCACGCCACCACGATAGCACTCAAGTTAAGCATTTGCAAATTAGTCAGCTAGGCTGCCCCATAACAGACATGTGGTTGCATGATAGACTCAGGTCAAAGGCTCGCAAGGTTAAGTCCTTAGGATTGATTAAAGCAAGACATACACATACCTTCAGCTCCTCTGAGCCCACCTTGGCACACTTGCCCCTTCCACTTGCTTCAATCTTAAAATGATTAAACCCCCGGTTGGTTATCAAGCACCACGTGCTACTCACAATTCAACATCGTTGTGTGACCTCCCCGTCACAACAACTCAATCTCTTTGTGTGACCACACATGACACACAAGTTATCATCATTGTTCCATATTCCATTAGTCAAAATTTATACTCAACATATCATGTACATGTGATGACGTGGCATGGCTAAGCATTTCTATTCCGGTCTAACCATCCATGTTGATTTCAGTATTAACCAACTATAATGAACCAACCTAAGGTGACAAGTGGATTATGGCATACAAGTAGCAAGATAGGGTGTAATTCAAAAGGGTACATTAACTAATCCCAAAGTTAAGTTGAAATCATTTGTACTCATAAAATATCATGCAATAGAGTAAATCAAAATAGCAGTTTTGCAAACATGGGTGCAACATGATCAAACACAACTTGCCTTGCTTAAGCTCCTGATATTGCTCCGAAGATTTCTCTTGAAATGATAATTCCTCCTCCGAAACCTCGCTCAACTCAACGTCTACGCGAATCGAGAAGAAATAGCAAATAAACACCAAAACCAAAGAACAAATGAACTCAAAAATTCAAATAAAAGCTACCATTAGAAAGATATCAATTTTACAAATTTTTAGGAATTTGAATCACCTCAATCGGAGTTCGTATGCAAAAGTTATAGCCTTTAGAAGTTTGAAATTCCTGAAAAATCCCTAAAATCATAAAATCCGAATTAATCAAATTATTTTTATAAAGGAAAATACGAATTTTCCCGCCCCGGCTGTACGGATGAAACGTGGCTAAATCCGGACCATTTAAACTCAATCCAACGCTTCCTGTTTAATCACCGACGTGGCCGATTGCTAACCATCCGATCTACATCCGACGGCCTATGTTTACCCGTGCAATTTACTGTGCTCATAAATCACGTGGCTCATTTGTGACCCTATGATCTAAATCTAACGGTGAGAGCTTACCCGTGTAGTTGACTATTCTCGGGCGATGTGGCTCGATACCGGCGCTTCGATGGCGATCCGACGGCCAAGAAGCTTCGCGAACGGCAATGGATGGCGGCGGCTCGGTTTCGCCGGCGTTGGAGATGATGACGAACCCGACGGCGTTTCGGCGCTTCCCGGCGATGAAGAAGTGGCGGCGCGGATGCGGGGCGATGAGACGAACTCGAATCCGCCATCCACTCGGCGGAAGAAGTCCCCGGCGACGACAAGCGGCGCAATCCCCTTCGGAACTCCGGTGGGGACTCGCGACGACTTCCGTGCTTCTCCGGCGATGGCGCGACAGCAAAGATGCGCGGCGAGGTGTGGGGATCCTCGGCGAAGTACCCCGGACCTTTTATACCCGGCAGTGGCACGGAAATCGCGGAAAGTTTGGCGGCTGCGTCGAGTCCAACTCGGATACGGCGGCGCTGAGTCCCGCTCGGACACGACGACTGACAGCCGCACGATCAAGATCCGACATTCATGATAGAAGATAGAGTCCGAATCGGTATCCATTGCTGAGGACCGCATGATGAAGATCTAACGGTTCGTAATGATTAGGGTTCCATAATTGACGTGGCGTGTTTAAGGCCCTTGGATCCCGATCCAACGGTCGATATTACCCCTCCCGATTCAGCCGCTCGGTCCACACAGTAATGGGCTGGCCCAATACTGTTCACGGAGATTTTCTCGGGGTTTTTCCAATTAAATTAATTCTAGGAAATAAACTAATTTATTTAGGGTAGTAAAAATATCAGAAAAATTCCAAGAAAAATCTCAAAAATACTTTGAGACATTCTGGACTTAAATAAAATATTTTTGGTAAAACTTTATTTTAAACTTTTCTTTATTTATAATTATTTCTTAACAAAAGGCAATATATATAAATTCAAAACAATTCAATTAAATCTCAAAAATCCAATTAAATCCAAAAAATTCACAAAAACCATAAATTGCATTAAAATAATATTAATTAATTAAAATATCAAAAATTGGGATGTTACACAATGGCACCCAATCACTAGCGTAGCATTCCTGGAATTCTGTGAAGAGATGGGCACCAAGGTGTGTTTCGCCTCTGTGGCCCATCCGCAAAGCAATGGACAAGCTGAGCACACCAACGCGCTAGTCCTGACGGGCCTCAAGACCAGGGCGTTCGACAGGCTCCGCAAGCGCGGAGCATGATGGGCGGAAGAGCTTCTGACGGTGCTGTGGTCTCTCCGGACCGCGACTGGGGAGACTCCTTTCTTCCTAGTCTATGGTGCCGAAGCGGTACTACCCTCCGAGCTCTCCGTGGGCTCGCCATGCGTATCGGTCTTCAATGAAGAAGACCAGGAAGACCGGTGCCAAGATGACATCAACTTCCTAGAGGAAGTACGAGATCGAGCGGTGGCACTACGTCCTTCCCGGTGGAAGGCGCGGCACGGCAACGCCAGGAGAAGACCCAGCCCCCGCCGTGCTCAGAGGCGCGAAGGGGCTGGAAGAAGAAGAGATGCTCGTGGCGCAGGGTCTCTTCAGGTCCGGACCTGAAGCGTCGGCGGTGGTCGACCGTTTCCCCATGCTCCGGTCATCAACAGGAGCCGGACTCCCCCTTATCGTAAGGGGGGCGCGAGGTGGTATCGCGGCCCTCCCAGTGGAGTCCATCGAGGGGAAGCATGCGGTGATCGCGTGCCGCTCTGCCGGCGACAGTCGATAAAGTGGCTGGGCTTCGGTCGGGATGCTCGGGCTGCTCGGCATTTGAGGTAGCAACCCAGTCACCCAGGCCTCAACCCCGGCGACACTCAAATTCCCGGCGCCTGGCCAAAGACAAAAGATGTCAACCAGCTGTTAGCGGCCACGAAGATAAAGCACGCAAAAAAAATGAGCGAAGACTTATGGCCTGGGTACGTGCGGGTCAGGTCGTCATCGCCATAGGGGGCTGATCCACTGGGCCATGAAGTCTTCGACGACCAGCGCCCCAGTCAGCTTGGAGGCCCGCAACTGCTTGATGCGGGCCACCATGGACCGAAGTTCCACCGTCTCCTTGTCGAGGGAACTCCAGTTGTCGATGGCGACTGCTGGAGCGGACGGCAGCCCCAGGACATCAAGACCACTGTCATCAGCGATGTACAGCCACTCGTTCCTCCACATTTTCCAGGTGGTCTTCATTTAGAGGGAGATGTAGCGGGAGACTGAGCCATCACGGAGGGGTTAATGGCAACTCCCCACGACACCACAATTGGTGGAGACGTGGAGAGTGTAGAAGTACCGGAAGAGAGGAAGATTCGGCATCATCCCCACAAACATTTCGTAGAGGTATGTGAAGGTGGAGAGCATGACGATGGAGTTGGGGGTGAGGTGAAGATGGTGGATCTCATAGAAGTGAAGGACGGTGAGGAAGAACTCAGAATAAGGCGGCATCAGGCCCGCCACCAATGCCTAGGCCAAGGTAATCACCTCCCCGGGGTTGCATTTTGGTGAGACGGTGCTTGCCCTAAGGTGGAGGGCCCCATCGGGGGCCAGGCGAAGGACGGTCCCCAACCGCAACTCATCCATCACTGAAGGGGGAAGTGGTTGAGCCATGCGCCAGAACGCTGTCTTGGTGCCGTGGCGGCAAATAAGCTCGCAATGTGGAAGCAAAAGATGAAGGAAGCAGGAAGCCTAGACAACGAAAGTGATAAGCGTGCGGATCGTGAAGAGGCAGACATGCCTATTTATAAGCCGCACGCGGTGTCAGGTCACGAGGGTCATGTCCCCACGAGCCGACGGTTCACAAAAAGATCATAATGGCGCAAGGTAACAAGACCCGAAGAGTTGCGGCGGTTACAGAGAGAATCTGTACGGTTGCGTGTGCAGGAGTGGGCCCCGTCCAGGACCATGCCAAGGTCAAAAGAATATCTCCGAAATCTTCTAAGGCGTGCTCCAGGGTGGATCCAGGGGCTACTGTCAGTGTATTCTACACCGGGGTACTCTCTCCACCGCTGACAGGTGGGACCATGTGCGCAAGATATAGAAAGAAGAAGGTCTTGTATAAAGGACTCAACCTGCTGAAAAGAAGCTTGGCGGGCCACCAGGTCCCGACCCCGGGCAACAAGGACGCGTGGTCGCCCAACGAGCAGTCGGGCGACCAGTTCCCAACCCCGGGCAACCAGGCCACGACACATGACGACCAGGACACGTGGCCACTCGGAGAGCAGTCGGGCGACCAGGCCACATGGTCATCCGATGAGCAGGCGGGCCCATTGTCAGTCATCCACGCAGACAGGGCTAGGAGGCTTCCACCTGAAGCCTTCGCCAGGATCGTGATGTATCATAGTCATTAAATGCGCATGGGAGCCATTAAATGTGCATGGAGTCGTTACAATGCGCTTGGGAGCCATTAAATAGGCGTGGCTCCCTGACGGTATGATGACCTGTCCCTCCGACTGAGCTAGCTCCACTAACTCCTGTTCCATCAGCACCGCCCGGGGCAAGCCGGGGAGACGTGTGTACCAAGCGTTCATCACGCAGCGTCCGAACCCTCTCCTCGGGCAATTCGAAGACAGGCGGTGTCAAGCAATGACGTAGACAAAGAGGCTCTGAAGGACAGTAGCGATAGGACCCGACACAATCAATGTAATTAATGTAAGACCACTCCCTCCACTTGCCGTAGCCAGTCCCGAGAGTATATAAGGGAGCTAGTGTATATGGGGGAGGTCAGTCGGTGGGTTAGTTCACAACAGAGTAGAGATCCAAGGCTCGAACGATCGAAAGATCGGGCAAACTAAGAACAAGCGGAATACTAGAGCAACAAGAGCTTGAGCAGGATGTAGAGCTGTTACCCGCATTAGGGGCCCGAACATGGGTAAATCCCTATGTGTTCTTGAGTTTCCTATGTCGGGACCCGGATATGCAAATCCAAAACCCTCTGTGTATTCTGCACTAGTCCAGGATCACGCTAGTGCACATAGTGGAAACATAGATGACATATCATTCCATACATCGAAATAACTAAGAAGAAGCAAATTATTATTTAATAAAGCAAACGACCTTATGGTCAAGAGTCATACACCAATGCCTCTTGGCTTAAGAAACAAATAAAACTGTTACAGCGGAAATAAAATAACTTGGGCCATTCGACATGCCACAGGCAATAGTCTGGGGAAACGCCTTCCTAGTCCACATAGTCCTCATAGTACTCCTCTTGATATTCATTACCTGGTCCTTCCTCAGCAACTGAACAACAAGGGCGTAAAGCCGTGAGTACAAAACGTACTCAGCAAGCTATAGGGAAATGATGCAATATATTCATGCACAGCTTGACAAAGAATAGTCATATGGCTCATTTGCAGAAAGCAATAACTTGAATTTAAATACAATAAGTAGATTGAAGATAGATTTATGAAAACAATAATAATTAACTGGTAAATCAATGGTAGATAACAAGAATAGAATGGTGAGACATCACCCTACATCATTCGAAACAAGTATCAACCACCAAATTCAACAGTATAACTTTAGACAACAAAACAACAGTGAACTTCCCATTCACATCCCAACCATTCCACATTTCATGAAACACTCTATACCCCGTGTGAAATCCCCGTGCATGTCCATGACCGCGAACACGGCTATTCGAATAGTTTCATACTCTGTAGAGGTTGTACAATTTTACCCACAAGACATGAACATCTCTTGGTGTAATCGATATTAACACACTTCCTTTGGTGTGTCGCAGAGATATCATGACAAAGCCTTTACAATGCACATCTAAACTTGGAACTGCCCTCTAAGGTTTCGCCCCTCGGAGCCCCCTCTTGAGCCATGTGAGTCTATCCGTCCATCCCGGAACCCACACCAACACTTGGCAGTATTCAAGACTAGACAATGCAAATTAATCAGCTAGGTTTGTCCCATACCAGACTTGTGGTTGCACGGTTAGGCCTAGTTCAATGGCGCACAAGATTAAGTCCTAAAATTATCTCAGGCAAGACAGCCACATCCCAATGTGCTAGACAACACCCCCTTTACTGCACGATCACTTGCCCGAGGGAAATCATTTTGTTCAACCAAAACCAATGGCATCCCCTGCCATGGTACAACAAGTTTTACAACAGTAGCCAACAGCTACAATTCAATATCTCATTAAGTCAAGATTAACATTAATTCATATGTGACATGAACCCCATCGTATGACTAAGCAGGTCTAAGCATTGCTACGTTAACCCAATGTTGGTATTATGATTACATCCAACTAGTAATGCCCCAACCTAAGGTTAACAATGGATACATGGCATTCCAATAATCAAGGTGGCATAATGGCAATCAGGTGAATAGCTACTCCCATAAACTAGCATTGATACACAAATAGCAAGCAATTGTACAAAGCAAAATAAGTTCGCAAACATAGGTTCAATATGATCAAAGGTTACAATTTTCTTTGCTGATCAAGTGCTGAATCTTGGTCTTCAAAGTCTCCGTTCGCTCCTTTGGGATTCGCGTCAACTGGAAAAGAAAGCAATGAAACCAAATAAATACAAAAGAGAGACTCAAATAAGCTCAAAATTGAAAATAAATAGCTCTAGAAGATAGAGCTTGATTTTTACAAAAATTTAGAAATTTGATTCGCTTAAATCGGAGTTCGTATGAGCGAGAACGAGACTCCGGAAGATTAAATTCAGATAAAATGCTGAAAATAATTAAATACGAATTTTTCGATTTATTTTTATATAGGAAAATCGAATTATTGCGCAACGCTGATGTACGCAAACAATTTTCCCGAAATAAAATAAATCCAAAAATCCTTATTACGCTGACATGTGGGCCATCGGTCCGTGGACTGAGTCTACGGGCACTGCTTCGGTCCACGGTGGACCGGGTCTGCGGCACTGCGGCTAGGGTTGACGCGGTAGGCACGGCTAACGCGGCGATGACATGGCACACACGGAGCAGCTGACGAGGCGATGACACGACGGTTGACCAGGCGGGCATGCGTTAGGCATCCGACGGCGGCGATCGATCGAACGGCAGCGCAGAGGCACCGAGAAGACGGCGACGTGGCGCAATATGGCGCGTAGGATGAAGATCGGACGGGCATGGGTCAACAGACGAGGCTGAGGGCGAGCGGTGGTGATATTCTGCCGGAGCCGAAGGAGACGACACGGCGAACGGTGAATGCGTACCAGATCGGGCGAGAAACACAGCGGATCCGGAAGAGGACTTCGCAGGCAATGCAATGGTGCAACCGGTGACGGCGGAGGAAGATCGACGGCGAAGAAAACAGCAGCGGAATGCTTCGGGTGCGGCGGAGAACTCCTGCGAGCGATATCTCGGCACTAGCGGCGACTTGGGTGACGGGAGATGGACCAAAAGGAGCAACACGAGGTGGGGAAGCTCGGACGGTACATGGCGGTGCTTTAAATAGGCCGGGAGAGGTGGTTCTAGCACGGACGTCGAAGGCGGCTAGGTTTAGGGTTTGGGATGTGGCGGTGCAGCGCGGGGTGACGTGGCGGCAATCCAGACATCCACGCGGCGCGGATCCGACGGTGCGGCACACGTAGGCTAGCAGGCTGAGCGGAGCGAAACTGGGCCGGAACAGGAGCGGTCGGACCGGGCTGAAGCTGGGCTGGGTGGAGGAATAAGAGATGGGCCAAGGCAGATTTGGCCCGAGAGTAGTTCGAAATTGAAAACCATTTCCAAATTAATTTAATTCCAGAAATTCAAGTAAATCCAAATGAATTCAAATAAATATCAAATAAATTCTGAAAAATTTCCAAAAATACAGAAAAATTCCTTGAAGCACAAGAAACCCAACTAAAACTAGAAACCTTTGATTTAATGCATAGATTAGTCAAATTAAATCTTTTTATTTTTAGAAAATTCAATTTAAGCTTCGATTAATTTCAAGAAAATGCAAATGGTTCATTTTTTAATTTTAAACATTCCAAAACTCCAAATTTTGGGATGTTACAAACCTCCCCCCTTAAATGGAATCTCGACCCCAAGATTCGGATTGGCTAGAGAATAGGTGGGGAAACTCGGACTTCGGATCCTCTTCTCGCTCCCAAGTTACTTCCTCTTCGGAATGATTGCTCAACTGGACTTTGCAAAAACGGTTGATCTTGCTTCTCGTGATGTGCTCTGCAACATCTAAAGTCTTCACTGGCTGCTCCTTGTAGGTGAGATCCTCTTGCAAGTCGATGGCTTCCAACGGCATCTGTTCTTCTAGCACACACAAACACTTCTTCAATTGCGACACGTGGAACACATCATGGATTCTAGCGAAGGACTGAGGCAACTCGATCTTGTAGGCAACTTCTCTTCTTTCTAACACTTTGAACGGTCCAACATATCTAGGGGCAAGCTTTCCTTTTATTTGAAATCGCTTAACTCCTTTTAGAGCGGTGACTCTAAGATACACATAATCATTGGGCTTGAAACTCAAATCTCGGCGACGATTATCTGCATAACTCTTTTGTCTGCGTTGAGCTATCTTCAACTTGTCTCAAATTAACTGAACTTGCTCTTCGGCTTCTTGTAGTATGGCAGGACCAAATAACTGTCTTTCTCCAGTCTCCTTCCAATTGAGAGGGGTTCTGCACTTTCTTCCATATAAGGCTTCAAAAGGAGACATTTGCAGACTGGCTTGATAGCTATTGTTGTAAGAAAACTCTGCACAGGGCAAACACTTGTCCCACTTGGCACCATAGGTTAAGGTACAGGCTCTCAACATGTCCTCAAGAATCTAGTTCACACGCTCAGTCTGTCCATCAGTTTGAGGGTGATAGGCAGTACTAAACCTGAGATGAGTTCCCATAGCTTCATGCAAACTCTGCCAAAAACGAGAGGTGAACTGAGTTCCTCTATCGGAGACAATCTTCTTAGGCACTCCATGAAGACTGACAATCCTTGACATATATAATTATGCCAATTTATCTCCGGTGTAGGTAGTCTTAACTGGAATAAAGTGAGCTACCTTAGTCAATCGATCCACTATTACCCAGATCGAATCATGACCTGCTTGGGTCTTAGGAAGTCCGGTGATGAAATCCATACCAATTTCTTCCCACTTCCACTCTGGAATCTTCAATGGCTGAAGCGGTCCTGCTAGCATCTGATGCTCTACTTTGACCTTCTGACAAACATCACAAACAGCAACATATTCTGCAATCTCACGCTTCATGCTAGGCCACCAATACCTTTCCTTGAGGTCTTGATACATCTTGGTACTTCTAGGGTGAATGGAGTACAAAGTCTCGTGTGCTTCTTTGAGTAACAGCTCCTTGAGCTCTTTCTATCAGGTATACAGATACGATTCTCATACCAAATGATGCCTCTTTCATCTTCAGTGAAACCTAGGGTTTTTCCTTTCTTCATATTACTCTTGATCTCTTTGATATCAGCATCATCAACTTGGGCTTCTCGAATCTGATCTTCCAGCGTTGGACGCACTTCCAAAGTAGCTAAGTAACCTTCTTAAACCACTTCTAGACTAAGCTTCTGAAATTCCTCACAGAGTGCTAGCTGACTTTCCTTAATCATCAAGGTATTACAGTAACTCTTTCTACTCAAAGCATCAGCTACGACATTGGCTTTGCCTAGATGATAATGAATTCCAATGTCATAGTCCTTGATCAATTCTAACCATCTTCTTTGCCTCATATTGAGATCAGCTTGGGTAAAGATGTACTTCAGGCTCTTGTGATCAGTGTAAACCTCACAGCGATTACCGATGAGATAATGACGCCAAATCTTTAAAGCATGACTACGGCAGCCAATTCCAAATCATGGGTTGGGTAGTTGACTTCATGTGGCCTTAGTTGATGTGAAGCATAAGCCACAACCTTCTTATCTTGCATCAGCACACAACCGAGTCCTTGACAGGATGCATCACAGAATTTCTCAAAATCCTTCCTGATATCTGGCAAAATAAGCACTGGGGCAGTTGTCAAACACTTCTTTAGCTCTTGAAAACTTCGCTCACACTCTGATGTCTAAGCAAATTTCTTCTCCTTTTTCAGAAGCTGAGTGAGTGGCCTAGTTTTTCTGGAAAAACCTTCAATGAAACGGCGATAATATCCTGCCATTCCAAGGAAACTTCTGACTTGGGTTACCGTCTTGGGCGACTCCCAATTAAGCATATCTCGTACTTTACCAGGGTCAACAGCGACTCCTTTAGCTGATATAACATGTCCTAAGAAAGCAACTTCTTTCATCCAAAACTCACATTTACTGAACTTAGCATAGAGTTGATGTTCCCTTAGCTTTGTCAATACTTAGCGTAAGTGATCCTCATGTTCTGCCTGACTTTTGGAGTAGACCAGAATGTCATCAATAAAGACAACAACAAACTTGTCTAAATATTTCATAAATACTTTATTCATCAGGGTCATGAAATAGGCAGGGGCATTGGTCAAACCAAAAGACATCACGGTATACTCATATTGTCCATACCGGGTCACAAAAGCTATTTTGGGTATATCCTCTTTATGGATCTTCAACTGATGGTAACCTGACCTCAGGTCAATTTTTGAGAATACTCCTGCTCCTTGAAGCTGGTCAAACAAATCATCAATCCTTGTCAGAGGGTACTTATTCTTGATGGTGACCTCATTTAGAGCATGGTAATCCACACACATCCTCTAAGTACCATCCTTCTTTTCAACTAGAAGAACTGGGGCTCCCCATGGCGAAGAACTTGGTCTAAAAAACCTTGATCTTGCAGCTCTTTAATCTGTCTCTTTACTTCAACTAACTCATTAGCAGGCATCCTGTGCGGTCTCTTGGAAATGGGTGGCGTTCCAGGTACTATCTCAATCAAGAACTCTATGTCTCTATCCGGTGGCATCCTAGGCAACTCATCTAGAAACACATCAGGGAACTCTTTGGCAATTGGCACATCTTCCAAGCTTATTCCTTTGACACTACAGACCTTTATTCCTTCGGACTGATCTACGGTAGCTTGAAGTTTTAACTTAACTCCATCTGGACTGGTTAATGTGATCTCTCTATTTCCACAATCCAAAATTGCTTGGTTCTTGGAGAGCCAATCCATTCCTAAGATCACATCTAGGGACTTGGTGTCTAGGACAATGAGGTTGGACAGAAATTCTACCCCTCCGATTAATATCTTAACTTCGGGGCAGCCTTGGTTCGTACTCAAATTCGAACCAGGTGATTGCACCAATAAAACAATTTTAAGAGGCCTTGTCTTTAACTGATGATTTGTAGCAAAACTCTGAGAAACAAACGAATACGTAGCTCCAGAATCAAACAAAACCATGGCAGATGCTGAGTTGACTAGGAGCTTACCTAGTATGACGTCTGGTGTAGACTGGGCATCCTCAGTGGTGACATGATTCACACGACCTCTTCCAACAGGTGGAGTCTTGGTAGCTTGATTTGGAGTTTGAGATGCTCCATGTCCTGCTCCTGGTGTGGGGGTCTTGGCTGGTGTCGATCCTAGGTTGAAATGAACTGGCGTCATAGCTTGCTTCCTAGGGCAATTGTTGGTATAGTGACCACACTCATGGTAAATGAAGCACGTGACTACTGCAGCTGGATTACTGGTCCTCTGAGGCGGATTGTTGTTGGTGCTGAAGTTGGGGTTGCTTGAAGGAGCTTGGCGAGGTGCTGGTGCAAGTGTCCTGAATGCTGATGAAGGAGTAAAATGAGCAGGCTGCTGAGCATTGGTCCTGGCTCTCTGCGGATGACTCTGATGAGCTCCAAGTTGCATCATCTTTCTCTTGCGGGATTCTTTCAGGTCACGACGAGACTCCTCAATGAGCATAGCTTTGTCCACCAAGTGCTAGAAATCTGCATAGTCATTGCCAATGACCTGCACCTTTAATCCTGGATTGAGCCCAGGCTTGAATCTCTTCTGGCGAGCATCATCTGTGGCTACATCTTCTGGGGCATAGCGAGCAAATTGAGTGAACTTATTGAGATATTCATTCACTAACATCCCTTCTTTCTTGAGCTCCCCGAACTCATTCTTCTTCATCTCCACCTTTCCATCAGGGATATGGGAGTGGCAGAAAGCAGCTAAAAACTCTGCCCAAGTGATGGTCTGGGGGTCATCATCGGCGGCAATGTAGTTCTCCCACCATTCAGTGGTGGTGCCCTCTAACTGATGAGCGGCATAAAGAACCTTATCATGATCTGTACACTGAGTAATGGCAAGCTTCTTCTCAATGGAGCGAATCCAATCATATGCATCCAATGGTTCGGAAGAGTTGGAGAAGGTAGGTGGACGAGTTCTCATGAATTCTGCCAGCTTGGACTGCAGACGGGCTGGTGGAGGTGCAGCAGCAGCAACTTCAACAGGTTAGCCAAAGCAACTGCAGTCTGGTTCTGCTGATTCATCATATTATTCATGTTCTGCATCATGGTATTCATAAGCTGAGTCTCGGCTGCCAAGAAATGTCCCAAATTCTGATCTGACACTGCAGGTGGTGGCGGTGGGTTGGCCCTGGCACTGGCATTAGCATTGGCATCCACTGGTGAACCGCGGCTAGCTCCAGAGCGAGTATCAAACATCTGTGATGTAGCACAAGGGTTTGATAGGTAAGAGGGAAAAGCAATAGACAACTGGTAAGGTCATCTAAGGGAGAACGTAATACCCAAGGACAAAAGCCAACTAAAGGCATAGCCAAAAGGCTACAAAATAAAGAGCCAAATAAAGCTTTCAACTTAAGGTATGGTTGTAACACCATGCCTGAGGCAAGTGTACAACATACCTGACACACAAGCAATGAAAATCCTAGCATACGCTGTCGGCGTGTTTGTGCCAAACAGTATTGATTCGAGTGTATAACCGAGTTTTGGTAGGGGGTCTTTGTAGCTGCGCCACTATCTGCTCTATTCGCTACTCTCTTCGCGTGATGAGCAGGACAGGAGACTCAAGAATACATGGGAGCACACAAGGAACACATTGGATTTACCCAGGTTCGGGCCCCCAATATGGGGGTAACAGCCTTACGTCCTGCCTAAGCTCGTGTTGCTCTAGTATTCTGCTTGCTCTTCGTTGTGAGTTTCGACTCTCCTCAGTGATCCAATCCTTAGAGTTTCGACCGACCTCCCCCGCCTCATGCACACTAGCGCCCTTATATACTCCCGGGACCGGTTAGGGTAGGTAGACGGAGTGGTTTTACATTAATTACATTGACTGTGTCTAGTCTTATCGCTACTGTCACTCGGAGCCTCTTTGTCAACGCCGTAGCTTGATGCCGCCTATCTTCATGGCAGTCTGGTTCATGCGGATGACTGGGGAACAGGGAAACGGGCAGCCACCACCGACGCTTCGGGCCCGGACCCAAAGAGACCCTGCACCGCAGGCATCTCTTCTACTCCCAGCCCTTCCGTGCCGTCAAGTACGGCAGGGGCTGGGTCTTCTACCGACGTCACCGCGCCTTCTGCTAGGAAGGACGTTGCGTCGCCGCTACCGTCGCCTCCGCCTCCGGCACCGACATCAGTGCCAACGGCGGTGCAAAGCGCTGGGCCCAGGAGTGGGCTAGTGCTTTGTTCTTATTGCGTCAGCTTCGGGGGCACTTCTGCCACGTAAGTTTCTTCTCTTCTTTTCTTGGCGTATTTTTTCGTTTGCTGGAGCTAACTCTCTTTCTCGGTGTCTTCAGATCGGACCCTCAAGGTGGTGCAGGTGGTCGGATGACCACGCTGTCTACCGCCACCGAGGTCACCATCCCGCAGCTGCCGTCTGCCCAGTCATTGGGCCAGACTGAAGCTGCTCATACTAGGGCGGTCGCCTCCTGCTCAACCACTCCGTCTGCTCCCTCCGCGCTCGCCACCCGGCTCGCCAACTTGGCCACCGAGTTATCCGCGGTGACCTCCCTTCACGACAAGCAAATGATGTCGTTGAGGGAGGAGTTGGCGTCGGTGAAGGTGGAGAAGACGTTGCTGGTGGCCCGAGCTGAAGCTGTCGAGGCGCGGGCGATGGGCGCCAAGGAGAAATGTGACACGTTGCGCGCGGAGATGGACCACAATCTGCGCAACCTTGTCACCATGCTTCGCCCCGCGTTTAGTTGCATGGTCAGCAGCTTGCAGCCGCTGGGGGTTACGGTGAACGGCCCGCGAGGAGTCAGTGGTGCACTACGCTCATAGCATCACCCTTGTCGCTGAAGCCCTTGCTGGCCTCCCTGCCACCTTGGCGGACCGCTCCGCCCGGGAGGGGCGGGAAGTTGTGGTTGCCACAGCGGCCTTCATCTTGATGTGCTGTGCCCGTCGCGACAACTCCTTCAACCCCCAGGCGACCGTCACTAGGGTGCAGTGTGACCCCACCTAGGCGCCGGTGCGGGTGCGCGAGGTGGCGGAGCACGTAGCCGGGCTAATGGAGATGGTGCCTCCACCCACCGCCGAAGGAGAGGAAGAAGCCGGGGAAGACGCCGGCAATATTGAGGTCACCGACGATTAGTTCGGGTGACTTCCTTCGCCGCCCTCCTTTTCTTTCCTCTGTGTAAACATGTACATAGGCCTTTCGGCCATTATGAATGAAGATACTTTGCTTTTACCTGTTGCCGGCTTTTACCTGTTGTTTTGTGTGTGCTTGCTCATGATTGGTTTGATCCAGTGCCGGGCAACCAGCCCCCGAGCATTTTGTACACCGCAGAAGGTTGTAAGTGACCCTTTGGGTGACCAGATGGATAGACATTTAGGAGTCTTTTTTGCAATCACACCGAACCGCTGCAGATACAAGCCAAGGTTAAACCACGCTTACTTGGAAATAAACAAGCAAACAGGCACACAAAGCCTAAGTCCTGGCCATCGAGTGGGCAAGAAATGCATACTAGGTTGTCATTTTCTTGTCACCATTCAGAGCTTAATCCCTTGTACTTTATCGGGACTAGACTAGGGAACAGTGAGGCTAGGGAGCAGGTCGCGTAGAGGCAGGGCAAATGGTGAGCGAAACTCAGCCCCGAAGCACCACAGTGGGCGGAACATGGCCGCAGCACACCTCGGTCACACGTACCTGCTAGGTGCCCGTCCGGGCTCAGCACAGAAGCTGGGAGTCTACGATATTGCCAAGGGACCCATGCCATCCTTTTGGACCAGACCAGAGAACTGCTGGGCTAGGGAGCAGGTCGCGTAGAGGCAGGGCGAATGGTGAGTGGAACTCAGCCACGAAGCACCACGATGGGCGAAACATGGCCGCAGCGCACCTCGGCCATACGTACATGCTAGGTGCCTGTCTGGGCTTGGCGCAGAAACTGGGGATTTAAAGGGGTTGACAAGGGGCTATCAGGTTACTGGTACTTATGACAACCAAGTATGGCACAAATCCTATGGGCATAAGCAAGTTGAATGGATCAAAATGATAATCAACTGCATACTGAGCATGTGGGACTCCAGGGATCAGCCAGGGAAGAGTGCAACGACCTGCTGGCTAACCTAGGGCAAGGCCACAGAAGACTTACAGCATGTCGGAGATCGCTCGCCGGGTTGTCATTTCCCATTGCCATCCAGGACTTATGCCCTTGCCATCTTTATGAGACCAAGCCAGAGAGCTATGGGGAAAGGGAGCAGGTCGCTAGAGGCGGGGCAAACACCCTGAAAAGGTTCGTGAAGGAAAGCAACAAGCGACCGGGCCCGAACAAAGGTGAAGCAAAGAAGAAGCAAGATCCTTCTGAAGATGATGAGGGCGAGTACCAGACAACTAAGCGCGAGCTCAACTACATATTTGGGGGCTCGGCTGCTTATGTGTCCAAGCGAAAGCAAAAGCTTACTGCTCGGGACATCAACGTAGTTACGTCGGCAACCCCCCCCCCCCAATAACTCAGGTGGTCCAAGGTCTTGATTTTTTTTATCACTCGGATCATCCAGATTACATTCCATATCTAGGTAGATACTCTCTTGTTTTGGACCCTGTAATTCGTAGTGTTAAACTCAAAAGAGTGTTGGTCGATGGGGGGAGCGGGCTCAATGTCCTCTTCTCCAAAACTTTTGACGACATGAAGATCCCCCGCTCGGAGCTAAAGCGGGGCGCATCGCCGTTCCATGGGGTAATCCCTGGCATTACAGGAAACGTCATTATTTTCATTGGCCAGAAATCGACAAAAATAGCGCTAAAACCGATGAAAACAACTATTTTTATCAGCAAACCGACGAAATTTAGTCGACGAAAATAATCTGACGAAACAGTACTATTTTCGACGGCAACCGACGAAAATATATCTATTTTCGACGGCCCTCTCAGCCGACAAAACTACAATCCGTGGACCAGTTGTCGACCTCCGTGCTGATGTGTCACGTTTATTTTAGTCAGCCTAGGCCAACGAAAATACGTGTCCCATGTCAGCACGCATGCCACGTCAGCCAGGTTGAGAGTTAATTTCGTCAGCTTAATTTTGTCGGCTTGGGCCGATGAAAATACGTCGAAAAATTAAAAAAAATATAGAAAATTGTAAAAAAAATCCCAAAAAATACACAGATACACAGATCACATATTAGCAGATTGACAAAAATTCAGTGCATGCATATAATTCACAGAAAAATTCAAAAAAATTATACAAAATTCTAACAACCATATAGTCTTCGATCACATCACAAGTTCATTATAGACGACATTCACCTTACAAATTAATCGACATCACACAATAATGGTGATGCATCAAAAACTTAGTTCCCTGAAACACAACACAGCCATCATTTTTGGAGCTCAATTGATGTACTTCAACATTGCTTTGCCAGTCCACAATATTTTCGATATCAATTCCTACAACCAGCAAAATAGTCAAGCATGGTAAAAGAACTAATGTAGAACACTGATAAATGGAAAAACATAAGAGCATTACATGGCAACTAGGAAGAAAAACTGAGTGAAACATTTACAGCACAGGTAGTGCATCCAAATTAATGTCAGGACAAAGTCATAACTAGGGTTCAAAAAATCGGAACCATTTGGAAATATAGAGTGTTGATTTAGCAATTATAGCTAAAGAACATGGCATCAGACTCAAGAAGAGAAGTTAGTTAAATATTCATTTCTACAAACGAATAATCTACTTCTTTTCTAATGATTTGCCAAGTAGGACACTTACATCCTCAATTCCTCACTGGAATTGGACCCTTGTGACTTACAAATGTGTTATAAATTTCTGATGCACAAAGTGCGACGAAAATTATACTCTACAAAAATATGAAAGAAAGCTAAAAATTGGTAACTAAATGGAGTAAATGTCATTTGTCTCAGTACACACCCAGCTTTCCAATTAACATTTTTAGCACATAATCACCTTTTGACAACAATCAACATTATAAAGTAACAATCAACTTTTGATGTAGGTCTGAAATTGAATAAATACACAAATAACACACATGCCACAGATTTATCTCACAAATACAAATTTACCTTGGTGAAATGTGGAAGTCGTGACCGCTACCCACATCGCCGCCTGAGTTGAAATATTGACTAACTGATGGTGACCCTGAATTACTACCAATATCGCCTCCAGCTTCAGGAGGCGGTGGTGGCCCCTGTATGATGTATCCAAAAGTTTGCAAAAATTACCTCTATTATTGTGAATAATCAAACAATTGGAATGAAATATACCATATTTGTAGGTGCGAAGAAAAATGCAGGAGGTGAAGGAGGTTGAAATGGTGGGAGTGAGACAGCCGATCCCAAGTGAGCAGATAAAAGGTCCTGAAAAGTAAAAACATCAATTTCATTTGCAAATTTTAAACTTCACGACTAGCTAACAACTATACGGTTCATGGGGCACAATTCAAGATATTTCTTTTAACTTAAAGCATTTGAATTCATAAAAGATCAAATGTACTTACTTGAATGTGTTGTTGTTGTGATCTCTGCCATTCAATCATGTATTGGTCACATTGCTTCATCCTTTCCTCTGCTTGTCTCAATAATTCTTCTTGTTGGCTTATTGTTGCCTGCTGTCGCCTCAACATCTCTTCGTCCCGCCTAACATCACAAGAACTTCGTGAGCTACTTTGAGAAGAAGAAGACCTCGCCTCAGCTAAGGCTTCACTGGAATCGACGATCTCGTTGAACATGGCAAATCTGCCATGTTTCTTCCCACCACCACTTGAGTATAAAGCAACATTATCGATCTGCTCTTTCCTCCAATAAAAGTCTTCTCCATGATGTTCCACCATTAATTCTCCATACCGAGCCTACAATATATGCAATTTAGGAGAAATCTTAAAAATGCATTGAGTTGGTATTTTGGAAATTGTACTGACCAAATTTTGTTGAAGCTGTAGAACTACAAAGCTAATCTGGCTGTGTAGGATCAACTCTGTAGTGGCCCCGAAGATACGTCTCAATAGAGCTTGGTGCAACGCCACTTTGAGCCTCCTGTAATTCAATGTTCACTTGTATTAGTGAGTACAATTGTAAGATATAATCTAAAACTAATACGATATAACAAACATACCATTCGCTTAGCGAGACGAAGATGTCCATCAGTGCCATATCGCTGTGTTACCCTAGGGCCTGCCTGGCGATTGTCCCTCTTCATCCTAGACTGCCCCACGAAGGCAGGCGAGGCCTAGTAGGCACAAAGTGCTTGCCACGCATCAGGACACTTCCTCAGCCAAGGCAAGTCCACCTGTAGGTACTCATCTTCTCGAAGGTAGATTTTAGAAGCGCATAACTTCTTGCTCATATCCTAGTGTTTAAACATTTTGTAGTACATGCATACTGCTTGGATACGAGCATTGGACATCATGTCCTTCACCACCTTTTTTGCAGCATTCTCAAAGACATATTTCACCTTAACTGCCAATGCCTCTTCTTGTCCTTCAGGCAAACGATACCTCAACTAATTGTGGAAACACAATATTGTTAGACATCTTTATTATAAAACTAACAATGTATAAGAAAAGTGAGAATTATGAATATTACCCAGAAATCTGCCCACACCCGCATGGCAACAGTGCCGTGCTAGCCATCTGTAGCCAACTTGTAGTGCTCCCACTTCACTGCCGGTTAAGAAACACCGCCCACCAAGACCAACCCTAGATAGTGGTACCGACAAAGACCTCCCAAGTTAGCATTAACAGGTCGTAACCGGTTTCTTCCTTCCCACATAAGATCAACCCATTGCCTGCAAATTACAAGTTTTTTGTTACAAAATAAGTAATCATAAAATGACAACAAAATTTGCATCATTTACTCACCATTCACCATGTGGCACAATCTGTCTCCGTGCCCGAAGGTCCATTGGAACCTCACTGATCAGGTTAGACCCTCTAAACCTAAACACAGGTGCAGCACCATCACCATCCCCTTCATCTTCCCCATCCCCATGATCCCCTGTCTCCTGGCCAGCTCCATCCCCATCATCCCCAGTCTCCTGTCCAACTCCATCCCCACCATCCCCAATCTCCTGGCCAGCTCCATCCCCATCATCCCTTGCCTCCTGGCCAGCTCCATCCCCACCACCCCATGCCTCCTGCTACATAGTAAAGAAATAAGATGTGAGTTTAATGTTATATACGAGCGTAATATTTGGAAAAATATAACATTACCTCCTCTGTTCGAGCCTCAACTGGTGGAGCAACCTCGTTTTGAGCCTCCTCAAGGCATCTCTCAAGCGCACTTCGTCGACTTTGCTGAGAGTTGTAGCCTCTAAAGAGAGAACCTTCTGATGAACTTTGGCCCTTCGAAGATGAAGAGCCATCTTTCTTCTTTCCTTTTGAGAGAAATTTGTTGCCGATATGAGTAAACGACCTCACCCTACATGAAAAAATAATACAAGATATAATTAGCAAAAGAAGGATAACTAATAAATAAAACATGATATTATTAGCAAAAAGAAGGATAACTAATAAATAAAACAAGATATTATTAGCAAAAAGAAGGATAACTAATAAATAATACAAGATATGTAGGCATACTTATTAGAAGTCCTCATCTTGAGGAGGTTCAATGGAAATATTTTGTGCACTACCATGACGAGGCATGGATCTATGACCATTTTGCGAGCCATTTGAGCTATAACGAGAGTGTTTCTTGCTTCGAACATTTTCAACAATAACATCTGTTGTATCGCCAACTATTTCGTCAATTCCCAACCCAAGATCAACTTGAAAGGAGCTTGGTAAACCATCTGCTTGATATGCTTCGTGAACGGTGTTGTCAACATCAGTTTCACCATAGTCGTCGCCTCTAGGAGTTGGCAAACAACCAGGGGGATTAACCTTTTGAACAACCCACCAAGATGATAAGTTTTGCAAGGTTCATGGATACGACAAATAATACACCTGTTCAACTTGATGAGCGATCACAAATTGATCATAGCCAGTGAGACGTGATTGATGATTAACTTCGACCAGACCAACTTTGTTGCTACACTTTATCCCTACCCCTGGTACTATACTAAACCAGTCACAATAAAAGAAGACTCATCATAGCGTCCAAAGCTCTTCGCTGTAATGCTTCCGTGGGATAGCTGTGGTAGGTCTTCATGAACGGTGTTGTCACTCATACACTGCAAGAGGTAGAGCGTTCGTTCAACTATATATTTAACTTAATGAAATATTTGTATGTATTGAAAGAAATTTACATGTTGTCGAAACCACGTCACAAAATTGGGGCCTCCTCGTAAACCTTCACGTCGTAATTTGTCCAGTTGTTTAGGGGTAAGTTGTTGGGTTGATCTCCAATATTGTTGATCAAATAATCTATCAAAAATTTATTGAAGTTACAATATTGGTCAAGAAAGAAAATTAGAAATGCTAACACTTACTCGAAATACTTGTCCATTTCCTCGATGTTTGCATACAAATACAATAATGTGGCATTCCATTCCTCCAAAGGTAGAGTGTGATTCGAACTTCCACCAACAACCTTGCCTTTCCACAGGAATATTTTCAGATTACTAGTAGGAATGTCTTGAGAGGTGTGATATCGTGGTATACGAATATTGATGTTGTGTTCATCAGCGAAATATGTGCTTGTGTAGTACGATATCTCCTTGAGATAAAATGCTTCTGCGATACATCCTTCTACTTGTGCCTTGTTATGGATGGTTGCCCGAATTTGTTTAAGATTTCGTTCTATTGGGTACATCCATCGATATTGCACGAGACCGCCAACCTCCGCTTCATATGGCAAATGCACCAACAGATGTTGCATTGCATTCATAAAACCTGGTGGGAATACCTTCTCCATTTTGCATATAAGCACTGTGATATCCTTTTTCAATTTTCGCATCATTGTAGTGGATACTTTCTTGGCACATAACTGCTTATAGAAAAAACTAAGTTATGCTAATATTGTCCAAACTTCTTCTTTAAAGTAACCACGAAACATTACAGGGAGTAGCCTTTCTATTATAATATGGTAATCATGACTCTTCAGGCCATTTAACTTTCCAGTTACAATGCTCACCGCATGCCTCAAGTTTGATGCGTAACCATCAGGAAATTTGATATTCTTCAACCACACAAGTATCTCTTTCTTTTCTGCCGATTTAAGGCAATATGGAGCTCGTGGTTTCCCTCTACGTCCTTTATCTTCTCTCACCTCTAGGGTTGGGCGGTCACATATCTCAGCCATATCTTTACGTGCCTTCATATTTTCTTTTGTTTTATCTTTGAAGTCAAAACAAATGCCGACGATGCTCTTCGCAACATTTCGTTCTTGATGCATAACATCAATATTATGCAAAAGAATTAGAAATTTAGCATATGGAAGATTCCAAATGGAAGATATGTGAGTCCAATTGTGTGTTTCTTTAACCCCTTCAAACCCATCATCTGTTCGGACTAGCTGATTATGCCAAGCAACGATCTCATGGCCGGTACGACGCTTCGGTGGACCCTTCATAATGATTGTGTCTTTACGAAATGCATTTCTCTGCGTTCTAAATGGGTGATCACGAGGCGTGAAACGCCTATGGCAATCAAAGAAGCAAAACTTGCCACCATTTTTCAAACGAAATGCATCAGTATCATCCATGCATATTGGACAACATAACCGACGATGTGTGCTCCATCCTGAGAACATGCTATATGCAGGAAAATCATGTATGGACCAAAGATATGCGGCACGCAAAATAAAATACTCTTTTCTACTATTGTCATATGTCCTTACCCCCATTCCACAACTGCTTCAACTCATCAACCAAAGGCTGCATGAACATATCTAAATGTTTTCCAGGATGATCAGGCCCTGGTATGACAAGGGTTAGAAATACAAACTCATCCTTCATGCATAGCGAGGGAGGAAGATTGTATAGAATTGCAAAGACAGGCCAGCAAGAGTATGAGGCTGCACTTGTGTTAAAGGGTGTGAAACCGTCAGTGGCCAACCCAATCCTCACGTTCCAAGGTTCTTTGGCGAAATCTGGGTCATATCTATCTAATGCCTTCCACGCCTCTCCATCCGATGGATGACCCATAGAACCCTTGTTGATACGTATGCCTTCCTTATGCCACCTCATATGCTGAGCAGTCGACTTTGATAAGTACGACCGTTAAAGCCTTGGTGTGAGAGGCAGGTATCGTAGCACCTTGACTGGTACTCTTGTTGATAGCACAACTCCCTCTTGTTCAATAGCTCCACATATCTAGATTTCTTGCAATATGTACAGTGATTTGCATTTGCATTTTCTTTCCAAAACAACATACAATTGTTGATGCACACATCAATCTTCTGGTAAGGCATTCCAAGGCCAGACAGAAGTTTTTTGGAGTTGTAGAAGTCCTTTGGCATCTTATGAGGCTTTGGTAGAATTTCAGATATCAAATCAATCAGATCATTGTAACAACCTATAGAGAAGTTGTACTTTGATCTGATGGCCATTAATTGTGTCACGGCAGCAAGCTGCATAACACTCGTGGACTCATGCAAAGGTTCTTCCGAAGCTAAAAGAAGATTAAAGAATTCCTCAACCTCCAGCCCGGGTTGATTCTCAAACTGCTAAATAAAATCACCCATCATTTCATCCATCCGATCCTTTGGGTCATCGAAAGCATCGACCGGATTGGACATATGTCCTTGCGGGGACTCACCATGCTCATACCATATCTGATAATCCGGCATGAAACCATATTTGCATAGGTGGCGCTCCATATCAGACTTGACATGCTGAGCATAATTCCGACACCTAGAGCACGGGCACTTTGCCAAACCACCACCTGGAGATGAGGAGTACACAAGATCCACGAAAGCTTGTGTATTCACCATCCACTCTTTTGTGGGCATCCCATTATTTCTCCAACCACTGTACATCCACACACGATTATCTCTCATTTTCCATGCACTAGGTTATGCAGATAAAATTTTACTCAAATACTATGACATGTCATAAAACCCATACTTCACCGTTTATCCCCAGGTTGTCCAAAATCGTGGACAATTCAGGACCTACACAATTCACAATTTAATATCTAGTTTTTGAGATAATATTGTCTAGTCTTTAAAACCATACGACATAATAACACTATCAAGTTTCAATTACAGAACCACTAGAGGATATTCTAATTGATGAAAGTACAATTTACATACATAGTATCGATTCCAATTTAGAAAGTACAATTTACATACATAGTGCGAGATTACAATATAAAGCAAACCATGAACTATTAACATATATGGAATCACATCAACGATCGAAAATTAACATTAACGATGCTAGGACATATATTAACATTGAGCATAATTAACATTACTAACATTGAGCGTATACTACTAACACCGAAATTATGAGTTCCATAAAAGTTTTGTGTTTCAAACACGATCTTAGTCTTCCTACGACTTATTTAGCCGGTCGGTACATGGTTCATGTACAATCAACAAAACACACCATATATTACCATCCAATTATTTTTGCTGGTGAGTTATATTAGAGTTTAATAAGAGTCAAAGTTATATGGATTTAGAGTCTAATGAAAGCAACACCAATGTCTAAATTTAGTTCAAAGCATAGTTTACCATAATCTAAATTTAGGGTCTACAAATGTATAGCATCCAACTAAATTTAGGGTCTACACATATATAGCATCCAACTAACTAAGCACAACTAACTTTATAATGTAACATTTAGCAAATACTAACATTGAGCACAATTAACATTGAACATATACAACTAACATTGAGCACAATTAATTTTAACGATATTATGGCATATTTTTTACCAATCAAAATCACTAAAAACAATATAAATTTCTACATCCACGCAGGAAATAAAATTACCAGATGAACGACGACTAGGGAGCGGCCGGCGAGAGGGGTGATGGCACGGTGGCGCGGCACGCGGCGCGACGCGACGCTTGGCGGCGTGGCGTGGCGGCAAGCAAGCGCGGCGTGAGCGAAATGCAAGGACTGGATCGGGCGTGGGCTTGCTTTTTCCCCTAGAGCATTTTCGTCGGCCCAGGGTTTGGCCGACGAAAATACTTGTTTTTTCATCGGTTCTGGCCGTCGAAAATACTTGTGCTTGCCACGTGGCATGTTTTCGTCAGCTCTGGCCATCGAAAATATATAAGCTTGCCACGTGGTGATTTTTCATTGGTCTAGTCCGTCGAAAATGATCTCGAATTTTTTTCGAAAATCCTGCACACCTGTTTTCCTTATTTTCATCGGCTTTTACCTCAAAACCGACGAAAATATTTTTAATTTCGTCAATTTTTCCTGGCCGATGAATTTATGTGTTTATTTTCGTCGTTTTTTTACAGCCGACGAAAAAACGTATAGCCAACGAAAATAGTGTTGTTTCCTGTAGTGTGGGACCTCTTCAGTTCTGCTCGGGCAGATCACTCTGCCGGTCACGTTCGGGACCAAAGAAAATTACCGAACGGAATATCTAAATTTTGAAGTGGCTGATTTTGAGATGGCATATCATGCCATCTTGGGAAGGCCGGGCCTAGCCAGATTCTTGGCTGTACCCCATTACACTTACCTCGTGCTGAAGATGCCAGGGCCAAAGGGGGTCATCATGACTCGTGGTGACGTCAAGAAGTCCTTTGCGTGTGATAGGGAGAGTTGCGAATTGGCTGAGATAAAGGAAGCCGCAGCCGACAGGGAAAAGATCTGACTGGCAGCTACGTGCCAACAAGACGAGGGAGAAGTGCCAGCCAAAAAGCAAGCCAAGCCAAGCATGAGACCTGATGAAGGAACCAAGAAGGCAATCCTCGACCCATCCAGCTCGGCTCAGACAGCCCGGACAGGGCTCGACCCCAAATAGGAAGGCGCGCTCGTCACCTTTCTTCGGGCAAACCAGGACGTTTTTGCATGGAAACCATTCGACATGCCTGGTGTCCCTAGGGAGGTGATCGAGCACTCCCTTAACGTTGACGAGAAGGCGAAGACCATCAAGCAGCGGCTCCAGCGATTTGCGCAAGACCGCCGAGAGGCCATTAGGGAAGAAATCACTAAGCTTTTAGCCGCAGGCTTTATAAAAGAAGTGTATCATCCCGACTAGCTAGCGAACCTAGATCTTATTCGCAAAAAGAATAAAAGCTGGCGCATGTGTGTTGACTATACTGATCTTAACAAGGCATGCCCGAAAGATCCGTTCGGTCTTCCTCGCATTGACCAGGTGGTAGATCCATGGACAATGGGCGGGTAGAATGAGCCAATGGCATGGTGCTGCAAGGGCTAAAAGCAAGGATTTTTTATTGTCTCAAGCCGTATGCCGCGCGATGGGTACAAGAATTGCCCTCGGTGCTCTGGGGGCTGAGGACCACTCCTAGCAGGGCTGTCGGGCAATCACCTTTTTTCCTGGTATATGGCTGAGAAGCGGTTTTGCCAACCGAGTTGATGTTCGGATCCTGCGGGTTTGGAGCTACAAGGAGGACGAATCGGAGGAGAACCGGATAGAAGATCTCGACTGACTGAAGGAAGCCAGGGAGATCGCAGCAATCCAGTCGGCCAAATACCTTTAGGGCTTACGCCGCTACCACGATCAGAATGTTCGGGGCCGAGCTTTCTCCAAAGGAGATCTGGTCCTAAGAAGGAATCAGAAAGGCAAGCATAAGCTCTCCCTAGGCTGGGAAGGCCCTTATATCGTTGATGAGGTGACACGCCCGGGGGCTTACAGACTGAATCGTGAAGACGGCGTGGTTATCGGCAACACATGGAACATAGAGCAGCTACGTCACTTTTACTCTTGAACCTTGTACATTAGTTATGATAATCATGAATAAATTTTTTTCTTGACTTGCTACTCAATTGAAACTCAATTAAGCAGAAGTCGGGGGCTACACCTAATAGTGTTGCGCATGCGCAACCCTTCTTATGAGTGCGCTAACAACCAAATCGTGAAACTCTAACCCCATGAATGGTGAACCCTAGCTACTGAAAAGTGCGTGCCAGGGAAAAAGGGCCATGAGCCGACTCCTGGTGCTCAGGGGCTAGGCTAGTCAGGCAGAGTGCTTAAACAAAAAAGGGAGAAACCGCTCGGGCAAACTCAAAGATTGATAAGGAAGAAAAAGAACAAACAAATATTAAAATCCCATAAGATTAAACACTTAGGTTCGGATATAACAATGCATTACATAAGATATTTTGCAGGCTTCTAAACCTAAGCGTGGAGTGCGCGTCCTACCGCCTCGATATGGGCGTCCCTCACCTCGGCAAGCTTCAGGATGGCCTCGATCAGCACGTCGACGTTGGCAATGTCGCGTGCTGCGGCCTCCTCTTCCGTGAGCTCGGCCAGGGCGAGCTCATAATCGGCCCAAAGCTCGGCAAGGAAGGCTTCCTCATCCGAGGGCGACGGCGGGGTGTCATCTTCAAAGTCAAAGACCACCTCCTCCGCCGGAGGAGGAGACGGAGGAACCTCGTCACCAGGCGAAGAAGATCGAGAGGGGGAAGCCATTGTAGATTTGAAGAGAAAAAATTGAAGGCTGAGGCACAGAAAAAGACTTAGAGACGGGCGATCGCTTCTGTAGCGGTGACACCCCCTATATACCCAGTGCATGGGAGCCGAACAGTCTCGAATAAATGCTAGCGCGGGAAGCCGAAGCGGTACCGTCTCAGCATGAGAAGCTAAACCGAACAAAGAATGAACACGCGAGCATCAATTCGAGGACCCCTCGGAAGCAACAAAGCAAGCATAACCAAAATTAACGCTTCAGAAACGCATTTAATCAATACAACAAAGGCACCTGCAAAGGTGGTCGCCCAACCCAAAGGTGCTTGAACCCAAGATGGATCCTATCCTTGAGAGGCTGAACTCGGTGTCGAGTGAAGTTGACAACAATATCAACCCCAATCAGACCTGTCTCCTTCAGGCCGCTGATCAACTTTAAGAGGTCTTCCACCTAGTCCATGTCGCAACTCGGAGGAAGTGAGACCCAGGAATCCTGGAATGCAGGAGCAAGCCCAGTGTAGGGAGGCAAAAAGGAACCGGGATTGGTGCAATAGAACCACTCCCTGTGCTAGCCCTTGTTCGAGGTTTTGAAGGGGATGGAGAAATAGGCCTTCTTTAGGCCATCACGCAGCTAGAAATCGACACCCCCAACCACATTGGGCGCACTTTTGGTGGGGAAGGGTTTGAGAAGAAACAAGTGGCAGAAAAGGCTAAAATGTGGGTGAATTCCGAGATACACCTAGCATAGATGTACAAAGACGGAGATTTGAAGAATGGAATTGGGATTCAAGTTGATCAGCTCAATCTTGTAGAATTGAGGAAGACCACGAAAGAAAGCGCTGCTCGGGAGGCCGAGCCCGTGCTAGAAAAATGATTCAAAAACCACAATCTCGTCAGATCGCAGTGTGGGAATGGACTCGCCTGCAGCCAGACGTGCGCCGATCATGACCAAAGGAGGCAAAACTCCGGAGGTAACCAACTCCTCCAAGCACCCCAGCGACATAATCAACATAGTCCAATCTTTGGAGGAGGGCTGCACAGGAACGCTCGGGGAGGAGGAGGAAGAAGACATTTTTTTAAAGATTAGGCAGCGGCAAGAGATCGAAAAATGTGGTGACAGCTAATCCTAGCAGCGGAGATCACCAAGGAAATATCAAGACTTGGGAGACGAAGGGGCAAGTGAGAACAATGTGCAGAAAGCCTCTTTGTTTGCACCAAGTCTCATATTTATAGGAAGTGAGGCGAACTTTCGCCTTGAGCGGGAAAAAATGCCTCACCTTCTACATGTCTTGGGTTGCCCTAGGGCACGCCTCAAGATGGGCCGGTGGCCATGCACAGCAACCGCCGTGCACAGGCACGACTGGGCTGAATCCAGTTTGGGATATGGAACGACCCACGATGGGCCAAAAGCCAAATACCGCATTGAACAGAATTTGGGTACCTTCCAAACTAAATCAAGATATCCTCTTATGATATGCCTCATGATAGGTCGAACGCTGGTCGCTGTTCAAAACGGAATCAGATACCATAAGTCGATTCTGAACAAGGATGCTAGAGGTACGCCCCATGATGGGCCAATAGCCGTATACTACAGAAATCAGGTGCAGGTACCACTCGGATAATCTATGGTATGCCTCATGATAGGCCAAGAGCTATGCACCGTAACAACGGAGTACAGGTACTACTCGGCTAAAGGCCAACCTAAGCGAGGGTAAGCTCCATGATGAGTCAAGAGCCGGTTCAATAAATTGGGCTGGGTACCACTCGAAATATTCAAGCGTGGAGCTCTATCAAGTCCTTCACAATCTCCTTGCCTGCATCAGGGCACTCGGCTAGAGAAAAACTCAGTTGGGAAACCTTGCTAGGGGCTAGAAACATTCGGCATAAAGCATGGCACCATCGTGCTGAAACTGAGTAGGCAGCAACTCGACTGCAAAGCACTCGGGGGCTACTGTGGAGTACTAAGACCCCAGGGATCTGCAAGGCAGGCCTGCGAGGCCCAACTGGATAAGGATGGGCCAAGCTAATTGCATGAAGATGGGCATTACCTAGGTTGCTCCAGTCGTACACAACAAGGGAACCCTGAAGATAGCAACCAACCTTGATTAGGTAGGGTACAATCTGTAATCTAAGACGTTATCAAATGGACATGTATAGAGATACGATCTCCACTCCGTAATCAGTTAGGCTCTCCGAACCTGTATAATTCTTGCGTCTTATGCTACCACCGAGTTTGGATCCAGCGCCTTGCCCCATTTTCATTATTGCCGACAACAAATGTTGACAGTGGGTCTGCTTGGCGTGGAATTGGCATGCCTCGCAACTCCTTACCAGCTTGCAAGCATCCTGGAGGGCAGTAGGCCAATAGAATCCTTGGCGGTAAGCTTTACTGACCAGTGTCCGACTGGACATATGGCTCCTGCACATGCCCCCATGGATATCAGAGAGCAGCTTGCTACCTGCTTCCCAAGTGATGCACTTCAGGAGAATTTTGTTTCTACTTTGGCAATATAGGTCCCCACCTATCAGAGTATAGCACTTGACCTTGCGTGCAATTCTCTCAGCTGAAGCATCATCATCGGGGATCACTTGATCACACAGGAAGGCCAGGATGGGATCTATCCACTAGCCCCCCGACCAAGTGTGGCGATCACGTGGTGATCGCCCGGGTACTCCACCTGGCCGGGCATTTCCACCAATACCGCCTTGGCGGTGTTACCGTTCCGCCTCTCAGAACCAGGGGATATAGCAGCCACGTCGTCGACCCCGCCGGAGTTGGGGGTTGAGACGGGTGCTGGACTCCCCGTGCAGGACCGGGGGATATGGTACCGCATTGTCGGCCCTTCGGAGTTGGGGGCCGAGACATATGCATCACCTCCCCTCAAGGGATCGAGGGATGTGGCAGCCGCGTCGTCGGCCCCGCCTGAGCTGGGAACCGAGACATGTGCGGTGCCTCCCTGCACGGAATTGGAGGACGGAACAGCCGCACCATTGGCCCCGCTGCTGGAGTTGGGGGTCGCAATGGACGGTCGCACAAACCATCTTTCGAAGACTTGGACCGGAATCAACCCGTCATTGGCCCCACCGGAGACCCAAGTGATAATAGATTGTCGGGCACTATCGTCCCCGCCGAAGACCAGGGAAGCGATAGACGGTCTCGAGAGACTCCTTTCGAAGGGGCGGACTAGAATAATAGCGCCATCGGCCCCGCCGGAGTTGGGGGCAATGATGGACAGTTGGGCAAGCCTTTCTTCGAAGACTCCAACCGGAATAGAAGCCTTTGATGAGGCAAGCTGCGACAGCTCATTCGCCAAATGATTATCGCACCGGGGGATATGGATGTACTCCAACCCGTCGAAGTGGCGCTCCATCCTTCTGACTTCCGCCAAATAGGCGGCCACCATGGGATCAGAGCATTGGAATTCCTTTCGGGCTTGGTTGACAACGAGTAGAGAGTCACCCTTGATGTGCAGATGCCGGATGCCGAGCGTGACGACGGCGCATAGCCCCGCCAGCAGCCCTTCGTATTCGGCGATGTTGTTGGTCGCCTTAAAGTCCAGGACGATCAGATACCGGAGGATGTCTCCGGTCGGGGAGACCAGGAAAAACCCGACCCCCGCGCCCTCGACCTGGATGAGCCGTCGAAGAACAGGGTCCACGGGGGGAGCGTGGGTGCTCTTCACCAGAGTGGAGGGAGTCCACTGCGGCATTTAACTTCGCCAACCTCGACTTTTGATGGTAGTCTTGCAATGAACTTGAGGCAGAACTCACCTAGTTCCACCGACCACTTGGCGACGCGACCTTCGGCTTCTTGGTTGTGGAGTACCTCTCGAAGTGGGTAGGCTGTGACTACCGTGATCTCCGTCCCTAGAAGTAGTGTTGAAGCTTTCGGGACGCCACCAGAACAGCATAGAGCATCTTCTGTTCTTGCAGATATCTGGTCTTCGCGTCGGATAGCACTTTGCTGATGTAGTAGACTGGTCTCTGGACGCCTTCCCTCTCTGCCACCAGCACCGTACTCACTACCACCGAGGTAGCTGCAATATATAGGAGCAGCGGCTCACTAGGAGCAGGAGCGACCAATACCAAGGGTGATGAGAGATATTTCTTTAGATCTTCGAACGCTTATTGGGCTTTGGGCGTCCATTCGAAGTGGTTAGTGTTCTTCAATAGCTTGAACAAGGGGAGACTTTTTTCTCCCAGGCGGGCGATGAATCGCCCGAGGGACGTCAAGCAACCAGTCAGACACTGGATGTGCTTGAGTCTAATCGGCGGCTTCATGTGTTCGATGGCCGCGATCTTGTTGGGATTGGCCTCAATGCCCTGATTGGGCACGGGGAATCCCAGTAGCTTCCCAGAGGGTACGCCAAAGATGTACTTCTCGGGATTGAGCTTCAGGTGATTCTTCCTGAGGTTGGTGAAGGTTTCGCCCACATCCTCAATCAGCACTTCACTCTTCTCATATTTCACCACCGTGTCGCTTACAGATACCTCCGTGTTCTCATCGACTGTGGTTGAAAGGTGGCATGCATGGCGCACTGATAAGTAGAACCGGCATTTTTTAACCCAAATGGCAGTGGAATGTAGCAATAAACGCCCATAGGAGTTACAAACGCGGTCTTCTCTTCATCTTCTTTTACCATGCTGATCTGGTGGTACCCGAAATACGCATCCAGAAAGCACAGCAGCTCGCACCCCGCTGTAGAAACCACGATCAGGTCGATGCATGGAAAGGGGTAAAGATCCTTCGAGAAGGCCTTGTTGAGGTCGGTGAAGTCGACACACATTCGCCACTTCCCGTTGGATTTCTTGATGAGCACGAGTTTACCTAGCCATTCGGGGTGAATGACCTCTCTGATGATACCCGCGTGCTGTAGCTTCTCCACTTCGTCGTGGGTGGCATCTTGACGCTTGGGGGCCTAGCACCGGACCGGGCACACCTCTAAGAGCATTGCCAGTTTGTGCTCGATCACCTCCCTGGGGAGCCCGGTCATGTCGGACAGTTACCAAGCAAACACGTCTGCGTTAGACCGGAGGAAGGTGACAAGCGCGTCTTCCTATTTGGCGCCTAGCTTGACGGTCCTTTCGGGCTCGGCCACGCTCAGGGAGACCAACTTAACCTCGCCGGACGGGCCGGACGAGGCACGGGTCCTCACCAGAGGGGATCCCGAGTAGACAGCGTCAACCTGCCGTGCACAGGTGGCGCCTGCCAGGTCCAAGGCTTGCTTATCGCAGCGCAGGGCCTCTGGCTTGTCCACCTAGACACTTATGGGACCTCCGGTCCGGCATCTTCACCACCATGTAGGCATAGTGGGTGGCCGCCATTGTAGGGAAGGTCGAAGTCGGCGACATCGAAGTCCACCAACTCCGTGCGGTAGTTGTCCACGTTCCCAAAAGTAACGAGAAGGTGGACCTGGCCCAGGGGCATTGAGCCAGCCCCCAGGGTGACTCCGTAGAAGGGGAGCGCCGGGCGGAGCTCTCGCTTCGGGATCTGGAGAGCCCGGAATGCCCTGGGGGACAGGAGGTTGATGGAGCTCCCCCCGTCGATCAGCACGTGCCCAAGCTGCACGTTCTGAACCGTGGGCAAGACCACGATCGGAAGGTGCCCTAGGCCGGCGGTGCTCGTAGGGTGGTCGGCGCGGTTGAAGGTGATCGGCTCCTCTGACCACCTCAGCGGCCTAGCCACCCCCACGCTTGGTACGGCGGTGCAGACTTCCTTCATCAGTAGCTTGTACTTCATGTTGGAGGCGTGGGTGGCCGATCCGTCGTGGATGTAGGCCACCCTATGCTCCACCTGCTGGAAAGGCAGCTGGGCAAAGTCGTCGCCATGAGGAGGGCAGCGTTCCCTGAGCCGCTGCTCCACCTTCTCACGCACGACCTGGCAATGATCCAAATCATGTGCATTAGTATTGTGGATAGGACAGAAGACCTTACCCCTATTTTCCTATCAATGGTAGTCCTGTCGATCGTGGCGATCGTCTCGCCGATCATGGCAATTGTCTCGCTGTGGCTTGACGACCTTGTTTCTTCGCTCGGCGGCCAAGACCTGACCGGACTCAACCGCCTGGAACTTCTTCTTGCTCGAGGAACTGGGACCTTTCAAGGTCTCGGCCTCGCCTCCGCCGCTAGTGCCGTCCGCTCCAGCAGTCCGCTCCCGCGCCTCCTCCGCCCAAGTGCACTTGTGCGCCAAGGCGAATAGCTCAGACGTGGTGGCGATGTCGTGGGTGGCCATCTTCTCCCGCATCTTGCGGTCTCGCACTTCCCTCCTGATGCGCACGGTGGCCCGATCTTCCGACAGGTAGACGTAAGTCGATTGCTGGAGACTCGACGTTGATGATCCGGCTTCCGATCAGAACCGATCCGAACCCAGCAATCGCTACACCACGGCTCCGTTGGTTATCAACCTTGCACAAACACGGTTGACCTCACCAAGAAGGCTTATCCCTGCATGCGAATCGAGAACACAAGCAAGAACGTAGAAGAAGCAATCTGAAATTGCGAATTATATTAAGCACATGAGTTGGGGTTCCACAAACCGATGAACGACGACACTGTTCAAAGACAGAATTGATCCAAGCAAAACCCAAGTCCTAGATGAGGGTTTCGGTGGTTATTTATACTAGGGGAGCAGGAGGGGGTCATCCATAGCATTGGAGATCTAATACAACTCAAATTGAAAACACCAAGCCTACTTTGACTAGAGTTTGACTCGGACTGAAAAAGCAATATTTGATTTTTGGCAGTTTCCAGATGCATCTGAAGGAATTTTGAGGTCAGGCCGGATCCTTTGGAATGTAGACTCCAAGATATTTCAAACGTGTACTCATGGGTCTCCAGAGCCCTCCGGAATCAAAAGTTATGGCACTTTAAAGTCAGTGTTGTTGCTGAGGCTGAACTGGACTCGAACTCAGACTGAAAAAATATTTTGGATTGTTTTGCATATTTCCATTGACTCCGAAGTCCAATTGACCTGAAAATAGTGCCATTGGAACGATTATCTCCTTATCTTTCAATACATATGTGGATCATTGAAATCGGAGTCCGTTTGTGGCCTGGGCGACGATTTTAGTGAACACTGCTTCTGGTGGCCGAGGTAGTCGACTCCGAGTTGAATTGGGACTCCGACTCCGAGATGAATTGGGACTCCAACTTGACTTGGACATCCTCCTTGCCTCCCTCCTGGCCCTTGCTGGTTCCCAAGGCCTTCATGATCCTCTCCAAAGTTTCTAAATACAATATAATCAATAATATCATTAGGTAGCATACCATCCTCACAAGTACATACACAGGCACTTAGGAACGAGCTCACCTGTTGATTCAATTGCCGTGCTCGTGCTCTTGTGATGGGTCCTTGCATCACAACTGGAGGAGTCTCGGGCGTATGCATAGGAGTGATGTCCTCATCATCCTCCCCCTCTTGAAGTGGAGTCGTCC
The DNA here is from genome assembly GCA_036346375.1 of Guadua angustifolia. NCBI lineage: Eukaryota > Viridiplantae > Streptophyta > Magnoliopsida > Poales > Poaceae > Guadua > Guadua angustifolia. Next base: position 20,660,772 of record CM070522.1, read on the forward strand.
TCGACTCAAACTCATCTTCTTCTCCCATGAACGGTTTCAAATCTGCAATGTTAAATGTGGGACTAACCCCAAATTCGGGCGGAAACTCAAGTTTATATGCATTATCATTTATTTTCTCAAGTATCTTGAAAGGAACATCAGCTCTAGGCATTAATTTAGACTTTCGCAATTCTGGAAAATGATCCTTTCTCAAGTGTAACCATACTAAATCACCCGGTTCAAGTTTTACTTCCTTTCTACCTTTACTTCCCGCAGTCCTATACCTTTCATTCATCATTTCAATATTTTCTTTAGTCTTTTCATGCAATTTCAGAATAAATTCAACACGTTCCTTAGCATCATGATTAACCTGCTCACTAGCGGTAAAGGTAATAGATCAATAAGAGCACGGGATTGAAGCCATACACTACCCGAAAAGGACTTACCTTGGTGGTGGAGTGTACCGCCCTATTATAAGTTTAACTCAACATGCGGCAAACACTCTTCCCACATCTTCAAATTCTTTTTCAAAACAGCCCTCAACATAGTAGATAATGTACGATTTACTACCTCGGTTTGGCCGTCGGTTTGGGGATGACATGTTGTTGAAAACAGCAGCTTGGTCCCCAATTTATTCCATAGAGTTATCCAAAAGTGGCTCAAAAACTTGGCATCACGATCTGAAACAATAGTAGAAGGCATACCATGCAAGCTTAACGATTTCTTGAAAGAAAAGGTTAGCAATATTAACAAAGATCGTCGCTCTTATGACAAGGAATAAAGTGAGCCATCTTAGAAAATCTATCAACCACCACAAAAATATTATCCCTCCCCCTCTTGGTCCTAGGCAGTTCTAAAACAAAGTCCATAGATATATCCTCCCATGGAGTGCTAGGAACAGGAAGAGGCATATATAAACCATGTGGATTCAATCGTGACTTAGCCTTTTGACATGTAGTGCAGCGGGATACAAACCTCTCAATGTCTCGCCTCATCTTCGGCCAAAAGAAGTGAGCGGATAGAACGGCCTCCGTCTTCTTGGCACCAAAATGACCCATCAAACCTCTTCCATGAGCTTCCTGTATCAAAAGAAAACGAACGGATCCAACTGGAACGCATAGGCGGTTAGCTCTAAACACAAATCCATCATTTATCACATATTTGTCCCATGTTCTTCCCTCTTTGCAATGCAGCAAGACATCCTTAAAATCATCATCATTAGCATATTGTTCTTTAATTGATTCCAATCCAAATATACGACAATCAAGTTGGGACAACATGGTATATCTCCTAGACAAGGCATCAACAATCACCTTATCCTTCCCTTTCTTGTGTTTGATAACATAAGGAAAAGATTCAATAAATTCAACCCATTTAGCATGTCTATGATTCAGTTTCACTTGACTGCGAATATGTTTTAGCGACTCATGATCGGAATGAATAACAAATTCTTTGGGCCAAAGATAATGTTGCCACGTTTCTAAAGATCGCACAAGAGCATACAATTCTTTATCATACGTGGAATAATTAAAAACAGGACCACTCAATTTTTCGCTAAAGTAAGCAACATGTTTACTATCTTGCATCAAAACACCACCAATTCTAACCTCACTAGCATCACATTCAAGCTCAAAGGTCTTATTAAAATCAGGAAGTTGGAGTAAAGGTGCATTAGTAAGCTTATCTTTCAAAAGGTTGAAGGCATTCTCCTATGCTTGCCCCCAATGGAACACAACTCCCTTCTTCGGCAACTCGTTCAATGGGGCTGCAATGGTGCTGAAATCCTTCACAAAGCGGCGGTAAAATCCGACAAGTCCATGGAATCTCCGTACTTGTGAAATCGTCGTGGGCGTTGGCCAACTCTTAATCGCGTGCACCTTGGTTTCATCCACCTCAATTCCCTGCGGAGTCACAACATAGCTAAGAAAGGATACTGCTCGTGCAAAAAGTGCACTTCTCGAGATTACCAAAAAACGCGGCAAAGACGCAAAGCATCAAAAACAGCATGTAGATGATCAAGATGTTCATGTAACGACTTGTAAATCAAAATATCATCGAAATAAACCACCACAAATTTTCCAATGAAAGCTCAGAAACCTCGCTCATTAAGCGCATGAAAGTGCTAGGTGCATTAGTTAAACCAAAAGGCATGACTAACCACTCATGCAATCCAAACTTGGTTTTAAAGGCTGTTTTCCATTCATCTCCTAGTTTCATTCTTATTTGGTGGTATCCACTATGCAAGTCAACCTTAGAAAAAATTATAGAACCACTTAACTCATCAAGCATGTCGTCTAACCTAGGAATAGGATGACGGTACCTTATTGTGATATTGTTAATGGCTCTACAATCTACACACATGCGCCAACTACCATCTTTCTTAGGAACCAAAATAACAAGAACAGCACAAGGACTAAGGCTCTCACGTACATACCCGCGGTCCAAAAGATCTTGGACTTGGCGCTGAATCTCCTTAGTCTCCTCGGGGTTGGTCCTATAAGCAGCTCGGTTTGGCAAAGACGCTCCCGGGATCAAGTCGATTTGGTGCTCAATACCTCGAATAGGTGGCAGCCCCGGGGGTATCTCAGCTGGGAACACATCCTCATACTCCTGCAAAAGGTTAGTGACAGCAGGAGGCAAAGAGCTAGACATATCATGAAATGAAAATAAAGCTTCTTTGCATGTCAAAGCATAGCATGGTGCATCATTCTCATTAATTTCGGCAAGGTCAGATTTTCTAGCAAGCATAACACCACCCTTCAATTTAATTCCCTTGGACCTAGAACTAGGTTCTTTCTTGTCCTTCTTAGGTGGGAAAATATTTTTAGCCACTTGCTGATTTTCAGATTCTAGCGCACTCTCCTTTCTCTCATTTTCAGCTCTCTCTTTGTCACATTGCACAATTTCAGCAGAGTCATAGGAAGTAAAGTGATTTTCTTCCCTTGTGTATAAGAGTGTATTTGTTACTTCTACCGTGATGAATTGCATCAAGATCAAATTCCCATGGACGGCCTAACAAAAGGGAACATGCTTGCATAGGCACTACATCAAAATCAGCAAAATCATGGTATGTTCCAATGGAAAATTGCACTCTCGCAGCTTTGTGTTACCTTCACCTTATCACTGTTATTGAACCATTGAATATGGTAGGGATGAGGTGTGCACGTGGGCAAGCAAAGCTTCTCCACCAGATCTGAACTCACCAAGTTATTGCAGCTCCCACCATCAATTATGACACGGACACGGCAGTCCTTGACGATGAGGTACATCTGAAACAAATTATGACGTTGCAGCTTGTCCGCTTGCTCCATTTGAGCGCCAACACTCGCTGCACAATGATTGTCCTATAATTCTCGGTGGCGTGGTCCCTAAAATTTCCTCATCATCGCCGCCCGCCTCATGGCCATCCTCATTATCTGCAAGGTTAGCTGCAAGAGCATATTCATCCTCAACATCACTAGCACTAATGTACCCACCTTCTTCATTTGCAATGTACGCCGACGACTTGGGCAATCCTTCATGACATGGCCCATCCCTTGCATCGGTGGCACACAATTTCCGTTGTTCGACCCGTGGAAGCCACCGATGAAGAACTCTTTGTTGGTGCCTCGCACATGGTTAGATTTACTCACCTCGTACTTTCGTGATGGCGGTGATGGTGTGCTGAACGCGCCCTACTCATGGAGGGGCAGCAGCAGAACAATGTAAAGGGTGGAGCTGATTTGGTTGTCCCCGACGTCGTCTTTGGTGTGGGTATGTTGCCGAAATTGCTCCTTGGCCTTTGCTATTTTCCCTGCAATTCTTTTTCTGCCAACATAGCAAGCTGGAACAATCTATTGATAGAATTATATTCTTTGTAATCAATTATGTCCTGAATCTCACGCCGTAAACCCCCATAAAAACGAGCCATCTTATCCTCCTCATCCTCAACTACCTCACAACGCAACATGCCTATTTGTAGCTCTTGGTAGTACTCCTCAACAGATTTATTATTTTGATTTAAGCATTGCAATTTCTTGCGATATCACGCTTATAAGAAGGAGGAACAAATCTTCACGCATGGCTTGTTTTAATCTATCCCACATATCGGTGCTAATCCAAAGATTTACTATTTCATTCCACCAAATGATAGCAAAATCTTTAAACTCACTAGTAGCTTGTCTAACTCTATGTATCTCAGAACAAGATGGGAGTTAAATTTTGTTCAACTGTCATTTCCCAATCTAAGTAAACTTCAGATCATAAGTACCGAAAAAGATGGTATGGTAAATTTAACCCTAGCAAAAGAATCATCATGTCCACGACCATTACGAGGATTAAAATTGTTACCTCGCATACCTTGACGGTTGTTATTCAGGCGTTGTTGTTGTCGCACATCCTGTGCAACGGCGCGAGCGGCAAAGGCATCGTGGCCCTCTCCATCCACATCATCTCCCGCGACAGACTCTTCTTGATCTTCCACTCTACGAGCTCCATTGGGAGGCGGCTGTCTCTCAAAATTTTCCAACCTGGTAAGAAGATTGGCGATGCTTCGCTCTATCATCTCCAATCTTTGGTCGTTATCTTGGCCGATCCTTGCGATGTTTGCGTTGATGTCATTGAGCGTTGTTAAGCTCATTCCGTAACACACTCATCTTCCTCATTACCCGCCATTGTTAGTTGAAAGAAAGACAAAAGAAACAAAAACAACCGTGGTATAATCCCTATCAACTACTTTGGCGGCAGAAGGTGGTTTCACTCACTCTCAAGCCGCCTTACCACGCCTTACAAGTGTTCTTACCAATGCAACAGGTGGTACAACCAGCGGCTGGTTCGTGATACCGTGATAAGCTTGAGTGTAGCGATTGCCGAATTGAACCTGAACTGATCAGAAGAAAGGTGGAGCTTGGAAGGCAAAGTATAGTAGCAAGGATTAGCAAATTTCGAAAACAGTTAGCAAAGCTGAATAAAGATTCAAAGTTCTTGTCACAGTTGCTGGCCTAAGCGTGCTCCTAGAACTAGTTCAACCTAGCAAGGGATATATCAAAGCACAAATGACTCAAAGGATGCAAGCAATTCTGATTTTCTACTTCTCTTTCTCTTCTCTCTGTTTTTTTTGCCGGTTTGGCTCTTTCTCTCCTCTTATTTTTTTCACTTTTTTTAACACAAATATATACCTCTTAACTCAGAGGAGAAACAAAAATCTCACAATTTGAAGCAACAGACGACAGGAAACCGATGACCGAAAGATTTGACAGAACGGGACAACAAACTTCCAAGGCCCAAAACTCAGTCTTAGAGGATTTTTTTAGGGTCAAAAATTGCACAAGTCTTTTGACTTGTGGAATTTTCAGATGCACGTCGTCGTCCCCTTCGAAACAAAAAAAAGTAGACCCAAATCGGAGTTCGTATGCAAAAGTTATGCCAGTTTTAGTGAATACTGCACAATCTGGAATTGCTCGCGAATTCAGATCTTTCTCCCGGTTAGGCTAGAATAGGATTAGGTTTGCGGGTGAAAAAGGATGGCCAGCGGTGCAGGACAATTGACACAAGGTGGCTCGTGACCTATCTAGGGTTTGCGGAATAGGTTTTATAATGCAGAGCAGCGGCAAGGGCCAACCGAGTAGAATTCGGTTTGGTTCTAGGGTTGGCGACGATGGAATGATAATTGATGCAAAACAAGAACTAGGGCAACGGACAGGGACAACTAGCAACTAGAATCATGACCTCAAACCAGCAACAAGACGATGACTATGGATCAATACTCAACAATATGAGACTGAAAACGAAATTGCAAAGCTCAAAGGGTTGTAGGACAGCGGAATTGATGATGAACTTTTTGTGGGGCAATTTCTCTAGACTCTAGGACGATGGCAAAATAAAACTAAAGGGGATACAATGATACCTGATGGGAAACCGAGGCTCTGATACCACTTGATGCGCACGGTGGCCCGATCTTCCGACAGGTAGAGGTAAGTCGATTGGTGGAGACTCGACGTTGACGATCCAGCTTCCGATCAGAACCGATCCGAACCCAGCAATCGCTACACCACGGCTCCGTTGGTTATCAACCTTGCACAAACACGGTTGACCTCGCCAAGAAGGCATATCCCTGCACGCGAATCGAGAACACAAGCAAGAACGTAGAAGAAGCAATCTGAAATTGCGAATTATATTAAGCACACGAGTTGGGGTTCCACAAACCGATGAACGGCGATAATTGCTCAAAGACAGAATTGATCTAAGCAAAACCCAAGTCCTAGATGAGGGTTTGGGTGGTTATTTATACTAGGGAGCAGGAGGGGTCATCCATAGCATTGGAGATCTAATACAACTCAAATTGAAAACACCAAGCCTACTTTGACTAGAGTTTGACTTGGACTGAAAAAGCAACATTTGGTTTTTGGCAGTTTCCGGATGCATCTGAAGGAATTTTGAGGTGAGACTAGATCCTTTGGAAAGCAGACTCCAAGATGTTTCAAACGTGTACTCATGGGTCTCCAGAGCCCTCCTGAATCAAAAATTATGGCACTTTAAAGTCAGGGTTGTTGCTGAGGCCGAACTGGACTCGAACTCGGACTGAAAAAGTGTTCTAGATTGTTTTGCATATTCCCATTGACTCCGAAGTCCAATTGACCTGAAACCAGTGCCATTGGAAATATTATCTCCTTAACTTTCAATACATATATGGATCATTGAAATCAGAGTCCGTTTGTGACCAGGGCGACAATTTTAGTGAACACTGCTCCTGGTGGCCGAGGTAGTCGACTCCGAGTTGAATTGGGACTCCGACTCCGAGATGAATTGGGACTCCAACTTGACTTGGACGTCCTCCTTGCCTCCCTCCTGGCCCTTGCTGGTTCCCAAGGCCTTCATGATCCTCTCCAAAGTTCCTAAGTACAATATAATCAATAATATCATTAGGTAGCATACCATCCTCACAAGTATATACACAGGCACTTAGGAACGTGCTCACCTGTTGATTCAATTGCCGTGCTCGTGCTCTTGTGATGGGTCCTTGCATCACAACTGGAGGAGTCTCGGGCGTATGCATAGGAGTGATGTCCTCATCACCTCCGCTGTAGAGAAATCAGGGTCACAGGAGGAGCCGTCTTCTTCAGGAGCCATCCGCTCACCGCGGTGCTGCTCCTATGCTTGCGGGTGGTGCAACTTGCCGCGCAAGTCACCACCACGCGCTCAGCGTCGCTCCTCCAAATGAGCCCTAAGATCTTCACGGGCACTCCCCTCATGCCCGGGGGACACGCGAGATGGCTCTAGAGCCATCGCACGACCCTCGGCAAGAGAGGGGCCCGTGCCCTGAATGCCCTTCCCCTTGCATTGCCCACCCTGACATGAGCGTTGCTCGCTCGGGTGGCTCGAAGCTTGGGTGCACTCTGCGCGCAACTTCGACCATGGGATACCAGAGGTACCTGGCTATTCTGATGCCTCCGCGTGGAGCTGGGCCGTGTCCACGAGGCGGGCGATGTCCCGTAGCCATGGCACTGCCGGGGTGTCACCCCCTAGCTCCACCGGCGGGTGCTCCAGGAGGAGGCGGGCCGCAAGCAGGTTTTGGGCCGGCGTGGCCTCCTCCATCGCTAGTCGCCGTAGGACCGGCTGTGCTCCTACAGCAATGGGGGCACTGCCGTCTTCTGCGGAAAGCGTCGGACGATCCCCCACCTGATGGGAGCGTGAAGCCTCCATCTTCGCAGCCGGTGCTTGATGATTTGCTGAAGAAAGCAACGGGAGAAATAGCTACTACCACCCCTACCTGGCATGCCCTATCGGCGTGTTTGTGCCGGACAATATTGGTTCGAGTGTATAACCGAGTTTCGGTAGGGGGGTCTTCGCAGCTGCGCCACTCTCTGCTCTCTTATCTACTCTCTTCGCGTGATGAGCAGAACAACAGACTCAAGAACACACGGGAGCACATAAGGAATACACAAGATTTACCTAGGTTTGGGCCCCCAATGCGAGTAACAGCCCTACGTCCTGCCTAAGCTCGTGTTACTCTAGTATTCTTCTTGCTCTTCGTTGTGAGTTTTGACTCTCTTCAATGATCCAATCCTTAGGGTTTTGGCCGACTTCCCCCACCTCATGCACACTAGCGCCCTTAGATACTCCCGGGACCAGCTAGGGTAGGCAAAGGGAGTGGTTTTACATTAATTACATTGATTGTGTCTAGTCCTGTCGCTACTATCCCTCGGAGCCTCTTTGTCCACGCCATAGCTTGACGCCGCCTGTCTTCGGACCGCCCGAGAGGAGGGGTTTGGACGCTGCATGACAAACGCCTGGTACACGCGTCACCCCATCTTGCCTGGGGCGGTTTAGATGGAACGGGAGTTGGTGAAGCTGGCTCAGTTGGAGGGACATGTCATCATAGAGTTAGGGAGTCACGCCCACTTAATGGCCTTCAGGCGCACTGCAACAACTCCCCGCACATTGAATAGCTCCCATGCGCATTTAATCGCTATGATACATTGTGGTCTTGGAGATTGCTTCGGGCGAAATCCTCCCAGCTCCGTCTGCGTGGTCGGCTGGTAATGGGCTGGCTGCTCATCGGGCAGCCACGTGTCCTGGTCTTCAGTGGTCATGATCTGGTCGTCCGGGCCTGGGACCTGGTCGGCCAGCGCCCCGTCGAGCAGCCATGTGTCCTAGTCGCCCGGGGCTGGGACCTGGTCGGCCGCCAAGCCTTTCTTTAGTATGTTGAGCCCTTTGCACAGGACCTTCTTCTTTTTGTATCTTGCGTGCGCGGTTCCACCTGGTAGCGGTGGAGAGAGTATCTCGGTGTAGAATACACCGACATACGTGAACTAAACGTAGCTAAACTAAAAAGAAATGGCATGCTCAAACTCATAGAGCACCAAAACCTATCTTATATGGTAGTCTTCCCGGACATACTCTTCGACGGCTTGATCGTCGCCTCCTTTGATTTGATTCTTTGTAGAAGACCCATGGCTTTTGAGAAGTTTCATGAGATAAGGTCAATTTAAATTTCAAAGCAATGTTTTAGCAAAGGAGAGAAAGAAGAACCTAGGAATAAGATGAGAGGAGACAAAGTATTAAATACCAATTTGTTGGTTTGATTTAGAAAATAATTTTGAAGACCATGCTAACTAAGAGAGCAACCTACAGTCGATATGGCTCTGATACCATCTCTGTCGGGACCCGGATATGCAAATCCGAAACCCTCGTGTATTCTCGTGACTAGTCCAGATCACGCTTAGTGCTCACAAAGGGAAACATAGATGACATATCATTCCATACATCGAAATAACTAAGAAGAAGCAAATTATTATTGAATAAAGCAAACGACCTTATGGTCAAGGTTCATACACCAATGCCTCTTGGCTTAAGAAACAAATAAAACTGTTGCAGCAAAAATAAGATAACTTGGGCCATTCGACATACCATAGGCAATCATCTGGGGAAACGCCTTCCTAGTCCACGTAAGGAAATGATGCAATATATTCATGCACGGCTTAACAAAGAATAGTCATATGGCTCATTTGCAGAAAGCAATAACTTGAATTTAAATACAATAAGTAGATTGAAGGTAGATTTATGAAAACAATAATAATTAATTGGTAAATCAATGGTAGATAACAAGAATAGAATGGCGAGGCCTCACCCTACATCATTCGAAACAAGTATCAACCACCAAATTCAACAGTATAACTTTAGACAACAAAACAACAGTGAACTCCCCGTTCACATCCCAATAATTCCACATTTCATGAAACACTCTATACCCCGTGTGAAATCCCCGTGCTTGTCCATGACTGCGGACAAGGCTATTCGAATAGTTTTACACTCTGCAGAGGTTGTACAGCTTTACCCACAAGACATGAACATCTCTTGGTGCAATCGATATTAACACACTTCCTTTCGTGTGTCGCAGAGATATCATGACAAAGCCTTTACAATGCATGTCTAAACTCGGAAATGCCCTCTAAGGTTTTGCCCCTCGGGGCCCCCTCTTGAGCCATGTGAGTCTACCCGTCCATCCCGAAACCCACACCAACACTTGGCAGTATTCAAGACTAGACATTGTAAATTAATCATCTAGGTCTGTCCCATACCAAACTTGTGGTTGCACAGTTAGGCCTAGTTTAATGGCGCACAAGATTAAGTCCTTAAGTTATCTCAAGCAAGACTGCCACATCCTAACACTACTACAGTAATGTGATCACAGCATACCAGAACTACATCACAGATGGTTTTGAGAACCATCGTAAGCAAAGCGTCGATGATGCGAAGAATCATTGCGAGCGTTTTTCAACCGCTCGTGAAAATGATAATCGCGCAGCGGTTTCACTTACAAACCGTCGTGATATTTTGTCATCTCGCGGTGTTATTTACAAACCGCTCGTGATATTGTATCGCCTCGCAGCGGCTTGAAGTAATAACCGCTCAGGATGTTCTAACATCTCTCGACGGTTCTAGTTACTAACCGTCTCGTGATGTTCTCGTCATCTCGCATAGCTTTAAGTTACTAACCGCTCGTGACGATTGGAATAACTCGAGGCGGTTTGAAGTAATAACCGCTCGTGAAGTATAACGGTTCTTTGTTATAACCGCTCGTGATGTTGATTTTTGATTTTGTATTGAAATTCAATATATTGGCTAGCCTCGGGATTTTCTAGCCATGCCCTCTGAAACAAAAAGATGCATCAAAGATAACACGATATTAATTATTATGACATAGATTTACAAAATGTACTCCAATCATATGTCACACAACAAACAAATAAGATCCATTTCATGAATCAATGTACTCACATCGCACATTAAAGCTCATCCATTGCAGTAAATCAACCGACATATGTTCAAACGAATTGGATTCGTAAGTAGAGAAATGACAAATTCACATCACAAGGTTCACAAATATAATGTACGATTAAGTAACAAATTCACAACTCTAATTAGTTAAGCCCCGAGTAGCATCTCGCCATTTGAATTTAGGACCTCACGCAGACAGAAGCTACAAAGCCGCCCTCGAATACCTTGAAGGTCACTGTTTCAATGTAAGTTTCAGCGCATTGCCAAGCTCACAATGAGAAAAGTAAAGTCCCGTGTATATAAATTAATAAGTGGAGAGACATTTGTTGTAAGATTGGCGGACTCGCATAACATTGGTCCGCTTGGCACCAAGGAGGAGTGCCATGTTGTGGCAAGCATAGAAACCACATAGGTCGTTGGCCATTGGTCACGGTGGCACTGCCAAAACATAATAGTTTGATTAGTTCTGAAGGTATTATAATGGAGTGTGAAGGATTATTGCATACTATCAAATACCGGAAAGTTAAAAATATGCTTTAGATTGGCTGGACCCTTCTTGTGTGGCCCTCTCATCGATTTGTAGACACCGAACGACGTGTCGAGCAAATCTCTGATAGGCTTCAAATCGTGGGTCCCGCCCTTTTTTGAATCAAGATAAATTACTCGGTTCTGTCTCGATATAATTACAAGTAGAACCCAGTGAAACCTACACAAGTATGTCGTTATGGTCACTGAACCTAACTTCGAGGTGAGATATATAGTAGAAATCAACGTGTATATATAGCATCTGGACGAAGCACTTACCCCGGGTTGTAGGGTACAAGTATGAATTTTTTGTTCGAATAAGTATGCATTACTTTTTCCATGTACTCGTAGACAAATTGTTTATTTTCATCCATGGTTTGCTTGGACATTATGTGTGGGTCGGCGAAACCCACCGATTCTTCCCTTCCTATTGCTTCGTGGATCATGTGTCTACATATAGAAAATCAAGGACGATATATATGATATTTATCGATGCGTGAGAATTGTAGACAGTGATTGCACACACTTACATTGTCCAAAGATCTTAGGAGTGAGGCGCCGCGCTTTGAGGTTGTATAGATCGAAAATGTCGTGAAGCCAACCACTAAGACGCCATCTAAAGACCGGTGTAAGAAATACTCCTCACGGAAGGTCACGGAGATACTTGTTACCCGTTGTGCCGCCGGCTTGTTAGCTTGTTTTAGGTACCAATTTTGCAATCTAACGCAGGCTAATGAAAGCGCCTCCTTGCGCTCTTCTCGGTACAAATGGTTGGCCCGGCTTAATTGCCGCACCAATGGGGCAAGCGGATAGTCTTGAGTCGACGGGTACATTTCGATTTGCCCTTGCCTCTGCGTGGCCTGCAACCAAGGTTCGTCTGCATAGGAGATGATTGGGCCCTAACAGTAGTAATGGTCTGCGCGAGACGGGACATGATAGCCGATTTGGCTGGCTTGTTCGTTGCATGGCATGGCTCTAGTAGTGTTGGTAGCTCCGCACATTATGTGGTGCCTCTGGGACCGCTTGTACCTTGGTGCTCCTTGGCAAAGGCGAAGGAGATGTCCTTCTTGGGCCATCGATGAACAGTGCGATGGCATCCCCTAGTGTGACGATCTCGCTGCTCGGGGAAGTCCAGCGGACGGCCTTGAACATTTCGTGTACACCATCGACCTGACCTTCACGAGTCTGAGTGTAAAACATCACTGCACTAATGCCCTCAAGACCGGATGGATACGCTTGTCCCCAAGCGACTGCAAGGGAACACAGCCTGGCAAGCCTCACTTGCAGATTGCACGGCATGGGCATGTCATTAGGAGGAAATCTGCTTCATGCACTCTCGCCTCAGGAGGACGCGAATCGCTTTCACGGTTGGTTGGGGTGACTGCACTTGTGCTTCTTGGGTTATCACCGTCCCTACCTTGCCTTAGCCACTTTTTGCTCGAACCTTGCCTCAAGGCTTCAGAGTCGACTATCGAATTGCGCCTAAGCCTTTCTCAACCCTTTCCTCAATGAAGGCTACTAGTTCTTCCTCATGCTCGGCTTTGCTTTCTTCCTACTCCTAAGACGTGGCCGAGTCCTCTCGAATCCCAATTTCGTGGAACGAAAACACCTAGGCCTCTAGTGCGACCGGGTGCTCCTTGTTTCCCAAGGTCAGGAGAGTATGTCTTTCTCTCTGCTCAAGTGAAAGAGCCCCGAAGATTCCGTGCTCAACGATATTAGGCGTTGGGGACACCGCCTCATCACCGGGTTTGCAAAGGACACACCGCCCGGTGTGTCTTGTGACTCGCCTACCCAGCCGAGCACGCTGGTCCACGATCGAGGCAAATGACGGCGCGATTTCGTTCGATCGCCTCGTTGTCCCCTCATCCATTGCGCCATCTTACCCGCTGCACCAGTTGAGCCGAGTCGTGTGGGTGTGTGTTACATGGTGAATCGCCTTGTGAGCCGCGCTTTGTTGCATGAACTCTTCCGTCGTCTTCAACTAAACAAATTGCTTCCAAACATCCTTAGAGATGAACCCGTATTTCTGGAACGGAGTTATTTCCTTATTGATGGAATTAGCAACAAGGACGCTCTTGAAATTCTTCCACGCCTTTCCCGCCACTAGCAAGGCGTACCGTCGCATTGCAGGCTTGGCATCTTGTGGAAGCTGGAATGACATGAATATTTTCGCACCAAAGTTATCGCGCCTCATCTCGTCGGCGTCTTCCATGATGGATAGGTGATGGGGACCCGTTCACGCCCAACGATCCCACACATGGTCCGGAAAGCTGCAACAGCCTTCGGAGGAGCGATAGGGGCCCCATCACGTGGATCGACCGCCGTGATGGTGTATCGGCTTTGAGGCCTTTTACTAAGCCCTCTTGCACTGCGCCTGTTTCTTTCTACGTTGGGCGCATCATCAGATCCCATCGGTGGTACATTGGGCGCATCATCAGATCCCATCGGTGGTACGTTGGACGCCATCTTGTATGATGCAAGGTGAAGAGTTGGTAAGTTAAGAGAAGATTTTATCGGACTGTTGGAAAAGATGCGAGTATAAGAGCAAGATTTTATTCATTATTACTTCTAAGTGCATATTTATACCCATATATATATATATATATATAATATATGGGCAAATGTAGCAAACCACCCTTCGGTGAAAACTCGTTAAAAGTTGTAAAAAATTCTCAAAAAATTACCATATGTACGGGAGGTGAGCTTCTACAATCCCGCATTCACCTCCCGTACATATGGTAATTTTTTGAGAATTTTTTACAACTTTTAAGGCTAGTTTTCACGGAGTTTTCACCGGAAGGGTGGTTTGCACCACATATTTGCCCATATTTAACCAACATGAATTATGCATATATTGTACCTCAACAAGAGGAATAAATTTTGTTGTGCTCTCAGATTTTAGGGTTTGGATGAAGATAAGGATCTTCACCACACTCACAAATGGAGTAGACTAATCAATTCAATAACTTAAGCCTTGACATGGTTTCAAAGGAGTTTGGTAAAACCATGGATTGTTGAAAATAGTGCAGTATGTGTTCATAATGAAACATAGACTTAATCCAGATATTACTAAGCACAACTTATCCTCAATGTCCGAACATATGAAATGATCATGAATTCAACAGTATAAGCTTATAAGCACATAGATTCATGATATGAACACATATAAACAGACATTCAAAGATGGATAATAAAGGAGTTAACCAAAACAAGATACTACTCATGTTTGGTTTACAAGTGTTGCTCTCAGATTTAAAGTCTTGATGGGTTGCTTCAAAGAAGCCCTCCAACACCAAAATTCAGCAATATATCATAGGTTTTACCAATCTGAAATTAGTGGTTCTACAGAATTCAGCACCGTTTAAGAAGTTTGATTCACTAGAACTCAACTATGGATTATGTAAAACTATTGAACAGCAGGATAGCAATAGTTTCTCCAAGACAGAGATGACAAACCAGTGACAATCCAGTTCAGAATAGACCAGTGATTCCAAATCAAATCAAGTCACATAATCAGGACATAAACACAAGATAGTATATCACTTATACAGTAGCAACAAAAGCCAAGTTGAAGTTTTAGACACAATAATCTAAACAGTGCTGAATCACATAGGATAATCACTAACTAACCAGATTAGTATTGCCTCATTCAACTAAATCATCATCGAGCAGCATAATAGAACAAAATAGTGCTTCCAGATCAAGAAATATGCACTCACTAGCTAAATCAATAATTTCATACATGTCCTGCGCTCAAGGCTTAAGTCACTTCATCAATAGTCGATTCATGTAGTAACCCTAATTTCATCACAGAGCAACACCAAGATCTCACCAAAGAAGAATCAAGTGGAGAACTGAATTGAAAATACTCACCGATCGATGGAGAGCGGAGACACCACCCCGGGAGGGCGCCGATGAGGGGGGAGGCGCCACGACGGGAGGGCGCCGACGAGGGGGAGGCGCACGACGGGAGGGGGTCGACGAGGAGGGCGCCGCCGAGGGGCGCCGAGAGAGGGGCCGATGGGGGGAGGGCACCGACGAGGAGGGTGCCGCCGACGGGAGGGGGCCGACGAGGAGGGCGCCGGAGGGGTCGGCCGCCGAGAGTGGGGCCGATGGGGAGGCGCGCCGAGGAGCTAGGGTTGCAATATACTAAGTGTGCGGGACTTGGTGAAATGGCAGGCGGGATTTATTGAGTGGCGGGAAGACCATTCTGCATTTGCTATGGACTGAACTGCTCGAAAACATAGTTTTCCTAGACGGTTTAATGATTAAACCGTCGGGAAAATCGCTTTACCTCGATCTTTCTCAGATTCCTGTGTGTGTTGTCGTATTTTCGCAATCAGTGCATCTGAACTTGATCGACAATACTGAAACCAGAGTTTTCACAGTTAAAGCAGAGAGCGACAATACTGAAACCCAAGTTTTCAATGATTAAACCTGATTAATTTTACTCATGAATACATCTCGATAATTAATACATGGCCATATATGTAGAGTTGCTCAATTTTAATCAATACATCCCATTAATTAATACATGTCTATATACACCTACTTAATTTTAATCAAAAATTAGCCCTTCGTGATGATCAACACGTGCGTAGCTAGCTTCCTCAGGTTGGTCTTCCTGGATTGTTACGCCCGTACCAATAGGAGGCAACTCATCGAACTGATTGTATTCTTCCTCATCTACCACATTCTCGACTCCGACAATTCTCCTTTTTACTTGAAGAACGACATGTCGTTGCTTGTTGGACGGGTCGGTTACATAGAAGACTTGAATAACTTGGTTGGCGAGAACGAATGGTTCCTCTTTGTATCCGAGACGCTCGAGGTCCACAGCCAGACGCCATACTTGTCAACCTTGACGCGGTCAGAGGTTAACCCAACGGCACCAAATAAGGGATCTTGAATAGCACATAATCGAGCTCCCAAATTTCCTCAATGAACCCATAATACGAGCTCCTCATCGATCCAAATGTATTAATGCATCGATGCGTAACACCGCTGCTCGGTTTGTGCTCTTCATATCCTGATCCCTCGTGTAAAATGTGTACCCATTTAAGTCATATCCTTTCCATGTTACAACTATAAAAGCTGGCCCTTTTGCCAACCATGTCGGCGCCTCACCGAAATGGGTTGTCGCCTTGAACCATCTGCTGAAGTGAAGGTTATGCTATCGATGATCCAAAGATTTGCCGCGGCTTGATTCTCTTGCCAAAGCCAATTCTTGTGCTCGCCGATATAAGGGCCACAATAGCCATGTGTTGCGAATCGTGAAATGGGCTTTTGCACACGCAACCGCATCAGCGTGATTGCTTTCTTCCGATGGTCCCGATGCCTCGAGCCTTCCTCATGGCGGGATCGAGGCACACCTATCGGTTCGACCGAGCCATGTAATCCACGAGAATTCGACGACCTCTTCGGTTGCATAACCTTCAATAATGCTACCCTCCGTCGAGATCGACCAGACGATGACTTTAGAATTCCCATGTACCTCTTTAACGGGTACATGCTATGGAGGAACACAGTTCAAGACATCTTTATCTCCTCACAAGGTGAACAATGAGATGGACCATGATATCAAAAAATGACGGGGAAATACATCTCAAGATTACATAGAGTCATCACCACCTCGCCCGCAGAGCATCAAGTCCTTCGATCGATGACCTTCTCGAGCAATTGTGTTAAAGAAATAACTGACCTTTGTGATTGTCTCCCGAACTTTGGTCGCTAAAATACTTCTAATTGCCATAGGGAGCATTTGTGTCATAAGCACATGGCAATCATGGGACTTCATGCCAGTTAAACTCAAATCATGCATCGAAACAAGTCTCTTCATGTTGGACGAGTAACCGGACGGAACTTTCACACCATGCAAGCACCGCACGCTTCCTTCTTCTCGGCCTTGGACAGAGTGTAACAAGCGTGCTCACAAGATGTTCGGCCTTTATCACTCTCTTTTGGTGCTAACTCAGTCCGATGCCCATGTCGACCAAGTCAAGCCGCCGCATTGATACCGCCCTTTGTTTTACCCTTAGTGTTCAAGAAGAGACCAATCAAGCTATCACAGATATTTTTCTCACGCATCACGCCGATGCAAAGGTCAACTTCTAGGTGCTCCCAATAAGGTAGGTCCCAAAATATTGATCTCTTCTTCCACATGCTTTTCTCATGGGTCGATTTTCGCCCCTTCCCTAGCACAACATCTAACTTCTTAACAATGTCATGAATGTTTGTCCCGCTTAAAGGCTTTCGAACTAAAGCGTCTTGGTGGTGCCGCCAAATTGTTGCTTCATCTTGCGGTATGGGTGATTTCTCAAGGAACCTACGGTGACGCATGTACACGGTTTTATGTGAGTGATTCAGCAGACACTCTCGGTGTCATCCAAGCAATGAGTACATGCTTTGGCTCCTTTTGTACTCGCCCGACAAAGTTAGCAAGAAGCAGGATAATCATTTATGGTGCGTAACAACCGGTAGTTCAAAGTGAAGTACTCTCGCCAGAGCATCCCATACCGCACCCTCAGAGCCCACAATGTGTTGAGATCTTCCACCAATGGTGCTAGGTACACATCAATATCATTCCCAGGTTGCTTAGGGCCTTCGATGAGTAGAGACATTAATATGTACTTTCGCTTCATACACAACCAAGGAGGAAGGTTGTACACACAAAGATTTACAGGCCAAGTGCTATGACGGCTCCTCATGTTACCGAAAGGATTCATTCCATATGTACTCAATCCGAACCTTATATTCCTCGGATCCGCTACTTAATTCTTCAAACATCCTATCAATGTTTCTCCACCGAGTTGAATCGGAAGGGTGCCTAGTCATTCCATCGTTTTACGCCATCCGAAAGTGCCATCGGCAATTTGGCCTCTTTTGGGTTCGCAAACAACCGCTTCAAACGGGAATTATAGGCGATACCACGCCACCTTAGCTAGAGGTCCTTTCTTCACCTCATCACCGATCTATCTTTACGCTTGTACCGGATGCGTTGCACACCGGACATACATGCAAGTTTGCGCATCGCTTATGATGACAGATACAATCATTCTGGACAGACATGTATTCTTTCTACTTCCATTCCCAAGGACAAAGAACCTTTTTGGCTTTGTAGGTCGTTGTTGGCAACTCGCTTCCCTCCGAAGCATATCCGCCAATGCACTCCAACAATGTTTGTGAAACTCTTGTCTGACCACCCGTTGCTTGCCTTTAATTTCAGCAATTCCAAAGACGGACGACAATCTTGTGTATCCGACTTGCAACCGGGAACAAAGGTTTCTCCGAGTCGCCCATCAAGCTCCGGAATTTTACATAGTCCCGCCATCACGGTTCCTTCGCATCCGTGAGTATCCGATCCAGATTGTCATCGAAAGTACAATGATATCATCAGGAGTATCATCGACTTCGCCCACCATGCCAAGATTACTTGCTCTCGTGATAATCTGCTCTTCACCGTGGATCGTCCAACATGTATATCCCTTTGAAACCTCGTAGAATCAAGTGTGCTTCAATCTGTGCTGGGTTTCGAAACATCCGGAGATTCTAGCAGTCAACGCATGGACAAGGCAAAGCGGAGACACCATTAATGCACTTAGTGCTCGCACGGTTCTCAGCATACATCCAACTTCTGTCCATCTACGCAACATATGTAACAATAGTTAAATGACGAATTTAGGTCATAACGTACAAATGGATACAACAAGCTAGATCTAGGGGGTGTCCACTCGTGAAGTTTCTAAATAATTACCCACCTTTACCACTGGTTACACATGAGGCATAATTGGGTATGCACACGAAAACCATATATTCTTGAAGCTAGCTCTAATTTGCAAGCCAAACACCTCTCTTCCATACTTCAACTCTATGGTAGAGCTACTCTATGGTAGAGTGGAGCTGATTTTTTTGGAATGGAGCTCTCCCAAACAGGCCCCTAGAACACAGCTTCATTTCCCCAAGCTAGATATAAAATGTAATTCAGATTAGAAGCAATTACTAACCTTGGATGACCAAGAGCACAAAGATCTGCAATAAAATCACCAAATCTAGGGTCTCTTTCACAAGGAATGCCTCAATCGCATGCGCAGGCTCTCAGAGACGATCGAGAAAATGTTAAAGAAACAGAGACGGATAGTCAAGGGGAGCTCTCTGCTTTATAGACATCATCGCAGACGGTTTTATATAAAAACCGTTTGTGATGTCTACATCACGACGGTCTGCAGATAACATCGTCTGCGATGACATCTCAGATGGTTTTGGGTAAAACCGTCTGCCATGTCACATCAGTCGCAGACGGTTTTTGACTAAAACCGTCCGCAATGATGACCCTTCGTCTTCGTCTTCCCGGTACTTGATCGTCTCGTCTTCCCAATGCGCTACCGAATATATCGCCGTCTCCCAATGCACTTGCATTGCCATTTAAGGTTTGTCAGCCGGCTGATCTACCTCCACTACTATCGCATAGCACATTGCACCTCCTACGCCTCCTTCTCCTCCTCCATTAAACAAGCACGATCAACCCAAGCCATGAGCAACCGGCCAAGCACTCCGCCTCTGCCTCCTCCGACCGCCTACTCGGACGACAACTCCTCCAGCTCCCCGACGCCGCCTATGCCTCCTTCTCCTCCGACCGCCTCCGCCCCAACCCTCTCCGAGCGTAAGCGTCCGGCGCAGGATTATCATCTCTCGGACTCCTTCGCCTCCGACTCCGACCGAGGAGGTCCTGGGACTCGACGATGAGGCCGCCACCGTGATGGTGGGAGCTAGAGGATGCTCCCGACCGAGCAGCGCCGAGCTTAATTGACGGACACTGGCGAGGACTCGGCTATCACGACTCCGATTCGTCCGCCGACCACCGATTCATCCGCCCCTCCGGCTGATCCAACGGCGACGAGTCGTCGCTTAATTTAGTCATTTTAGTGATCTTTCAGTAGCATTTTGTAATGATAATGTATAATGCAATCTAACTAGCGATCTTTTGTGAACAACTTTTGTAATGATCTTATATGTTAATGCAATCTTCTCATGTCTTCTTATATATTAATGTTCTTACGCAAATAACGATCTTTTCTAGTAGTTTTTCAGAGCGTCTTACTCAGAACAAATCATGATGATCTTATCAAGTGAAGCGCGCGTTTGCTCTCAATTGATGATCAGAGACGGTTCGTGGATACAGACGTCTGTGATGAGGAAATATCAGAGACGGATTTATCCACCAACCGTCTATGAAGTTATACCTATCATTCCAGCCGGTTTGTAGATAAATCCGTCTATGATACTTCAAGCATTACATACGGTTTTATCCACGAACAGTCTGTGATGTGCCGGAAAACATAACAGACGGTCTGTAGTTGCAACCATCTGTGATAATCCTATATCGTAGACGGTTTTATCCACAAACCGTCTAGGATGTGCCCGAAAAACATCACAGACGGTTTGCTCCTCAAACCGTCTGTGATCGTGCGTCTGATATAAGCCTCGCTGTAGTAGTGTAATGTGCTAGACAGCACCCCCTTTACTGCACAATCACTTGCTTGAGGGAAAACATTTTGTTCAACCAAAACCAATGGCATCCCCTGCCATGGTACAACAAGTTTTACAACAGTAGCCAACAGTTACAATTCAATATCTCATTAAGTCAAGATTAACATTAATTCATATGTGACATGAACCCCATCATATACTAAGCAGGTCCAAGCATTGCTACGTTAACCCAATGTTGGTATTATGATTACGTCCAACTAGAAATGCCCCAACCTAAGGTTAACAATGGATACATGGCATTCCAATAATCAAGGTGGCATAATGGCAATCAGGTGAATAGCTACTCCCATAAATTAGCATTGATACACAAATAGAATGCAATTGTACAAAACAAAATAAGTTTGCAAACATAGGTTCAATATGATCAAAGGTTACGACTTGCCTTGCTGATCAAGCACTGAATCTTGGTCTTCGTTCGCTCCTTTGGGATTCGCGTATACCGGAAAAGAAAGAAACGAAACCAAATAAATACAAAACAGAGACTCAAACAAGCTCAAAACTAAACATAAATGGCACTGGAAGATAGAGCTTGATTTTACAAAAATTTAGAAATTTGAATTGCTTCAATCGGAGTTCATATGAGAGAGAACGAGCCTCCGGAAGATTAAATTCAAAGAAAATGCTGAAAATAATTAAATATGAATTTTCCAATTTATTCTTATACGGGAAAATCGAATTATTGTGCAACGCTGACGTCAGCAAACAATTTTCCCGAAATAAAATAAATCCAAAAATCCTTATTACGCTGACATGTGGGCCATCGGTCCATGGACCGAGTCCACGGGCACTACTTCGGTCCACGGTGGACCGAGTCTACGGCACAGTGACTAGGGCTAACGCGGTGGGCACAACTGATGCAGCGATGACATGGTGCACACGGAGCGGCTGACGAGGCGATGGCACGACGGCTGACCAAGCGGGCACGCATCAGGCATCCGACGGTGGTGACTAGATCGAACGGTAGCGCAGAGGCACCGAGGCGAAGGCGACGTGGCGCAATATGACGCGCAGGATGAAGATCGGACGGTCATGGGTGAGCAGACGAGGTCGACGGTGAGTGGTGGTGATATTTCGCCGGAGCCAAAGCAGACGACACGACAAACGACGAATGCGTACCGAATCGGGTGAGAAACACAGCGGATCCGGAAGAGGACTTCGCGGGCAATGCAATGGTGCAACCGGTGACGGCGAAGGAAGACCGACAGCGAAGAAAATAGTGGCGGAATGCTTTGGGTGCGGCAGAGAACTCCGGCGAGGGATATCTCGGCACTGGTGGTGACTTGGGCGACGAGAGATGGACCAAAAGGAGCAGCACGAGGCGGGGAACCTTGGACGGTATGCGGTGGCACTTTAAATAGGCCGGGAGAGGCGGGCCCGGCACAAACGTCGATGGCGGCTAGGTTTAGGGCTTGGGATGCGGCGACGCAGCGCGGGGTGACATGGCGGCAATCCGGATGTCCACGCGGCGCGGATCCGACGGCAGACGCGCAAGCTAGCAAAGCCGAAGCGAGCGTAACTAGGCCTAACAGAGCGGTCGGATGGTGAAGTTGGGTCAAGCAGAGGAATAGGAGATGGGCCGAGGCAGATTCGGCCCAAGAGGAGTTTGAAATTGAATACCATTTCTGAATTAATTTAATTCCAGAAATTCAAGTAAAACCAAATACATTCACATAAATAGCAAATAAATTCTGAAAAATCTCCAAAAATACAGAAAAATTCCTTAAAGCACAAAGAACCCAACTAAAACTGGAAACCTTTGATTTAATGCATAGATTAATCAAATTAAATCTTTTTATTTTTAGAAAATTCAATTTAAGCTTTGATTAATTCCAAGAAAATGCAAATGGTTCATTTTTTAATTTTAAACATTCCAAAACTCTAAATTTTGGGATGTTACACCCTGTCCTGCTCATCAAGAAAAGAGAGTCGAGAGTGATACAGCTACGAAGACCCCCCTCTACCGAAACTCAGCTATACACTCGAACCAATATTGTCCGGTATAAACACGCTGTTTGCACCAATTTTTGGAAACTACGAGAAGGATCTGCAGAAAAATGTAAGTTTGGATACAACACGGAATGCTTCAAAAGAATTTGGATAATGTACGGATAATACTTGGAAACAGAGTCCAAATAGGAAACTACGAAGCCGATTCGGATTGCATCGTCGTGTTGGATCAGGACTCGGATCGGCTAGCGGGTATATAAGGCGCACCAAGGCTGCTTGAAAGGACATCCACAAGAATCAACACATCTACCATTTTTTTGCTTTCCGTAGTTCTTAGTCTTTTAGCATTGTAATCTTTCCTCTGTAAATCGACATCGATCAAATAAAGTTGCGCGCGCCGATTGTTTGATCGTCATTGGCTTTTTTTCGTGTTTGATTTATTCGCCTTGTTGCGCATCGCCTTTTCGTAATCGATCTACCTTTTACCTCGGATTAGCCTTAATCGCTAATCTAGTTACCCTTCGATCGGCTTTCGGTGATTCTTGATTCTAGCCGATTCGCTTCGAGGATCGCTTTTGATCGAATTTCACATTACTTCCCTTATCGATTGCGAGGTCAAATCGATTGGCACGCCACAAGAAAATCGAACCGGCGTTAAATCCGGTGTGTTGTAAGCGAAACCCTCTTCACGCTTTTTGGCGTCAACACATTTTGGCACGCCTTGATGGGACCCGATCGACAAGATGATTGCAGTAAATCTGTCGCACCATCCGACGTAAACACCGAAGCCATAATCGTCCCCACTTTGGACGATTTAACTCCAGAGCAGCGCAAGGAGATTGAAGATCGAAAAGCTGCTTTAGAGTAATTAATGTTGGGTTGTTATCAAAAAACCCGACGGGGGGTCACGCAGAAGACGACACTTCCAACATTGAATCCGCTTGGCGAAGCTGGCGTCACATCAACTCCGGTAAGCCGATACATGCCAGCTCAAGCTGAGTTATCTGCTATGATTGAACAATCATGCATCATGCATTAATCAATCAATCATCGACTTTGGTTACGACCTTGAAGCCGATGATAGAGAATAGCGAAAACGATTGCACAAGAGTTGGCTATGTCCGGGATTGATGGACCCATTGCGCCACTCCTCTAGCATTACCAGATATTACGGGCTCCAAACACCAACACGGCCAAAGCGTCGGCACCAAAGACCTCGTTAATGCCGACCAAACCCACCGTGTTGGCTCCACCAAATCCCGCCCGAGTCCAGATACTCATATTCATGCCTATCTTGACGCGCAAAGTTGATCCATCGGCGTGGACTCACTACGTCGATCGACTTCTCATCGATTGAATTAAATGGAAATTATAAACCTCAAGGACTAACCTGTTAGAAATCCGCTCCATATAGAGTAGTTACATACATAGAGCCATTTGTTCCATTACCCGAGGTTACGACTGCCAGAGCCGATGGATACGAATCATGGCAACAACAGTATCCATCGGTTAGAGCAAGCCGACCGGCCGAGTTTACACTCGGGGGGCAGGATACTACCCAAAATAATTGGCCAAACCCTAGTGTTCCATCGGCTAACAATGTTAATTAGGCTGATCAAATTTCCATAGTCTTGAGAGATCAGTTTGGCTTACAGCCCAAAGGAAAAACCATCGTCTATAGAAAGCCGTACCCAGATTATATTGACCGCATGCCGTATCCCCATAACTTTAGGATTCCCGACTTTGCGAAGTTTTCAGGGGATGATTCAGTTACTACTTTAGAGCATGTTGCGAAACTTCTGAAGATGAAGCAGACATAAACATAGCCGAATGGATAAAAGGTTCTAAAAAACCACTTGTTTGTTCATGGCTTAAGCCGACTAGGAGTAAGTCGGAAGTAAAATACGCTTTTGATGTATCCAAGTGCGACTGCATATTTGACATGTTATTACAAGAAAAACTGATACGACTACCTGAAGGGCACACCATACCTTCAGCCGACGAAATCAAGAAGCGGCGATACTGTAAGTGGCATCATTCCTTTTCTCATAACACTAATGACTGCAATATTTTTCGACAACAGATATAGTCGGCCATAGAAGACGGTCGGCTCAAGTTTGCAGAAGAACCGACAATGGAAGTCGACGTCAATCCTTTCCCAATCAACATGGTTCAGTGCTCCGGTAAGGGAAAACAAATTGCCGATAAAAGACCTCAATGACGCCGACAAGTTAACATAGAATCAAGCTCGCAAGGGAAACATCGAAGATAACGATCGGCTCACTTCAAATTGAAGCCGATCAAGATGGGAAGAATTCAAGAACTGTAAAGCCAAAAGGGGAATTACAAGTTGGACGGTGGTACAAAGCCGAAAGATCTCCGCCCAGAAAACCGGCATTCAAACCCAAGCCAACTTTCGCAATGCTTGAGAAATATGAAAGAGTGAGCCACCGCAAAAACAGCAATCTCGCCAACCAAGCGAGCAGATCGCCAAACAATACGTTTCGCCAAATAATGTGATCGCCAAACAACGCAGAAAGAGCTCATGAAAGATGTCCCTTTTGGCAGTTTTGCTGGGAAAGGGGCATGGCACTACCATCCTCAAGAACATGCCCCATGGAGCATTACCCGCAAAGTGGGCCAAGGCGATCGGCAAAAGAGCGCCTATTTAGGCCAAATCAAGACGAGCCAGGGTATAAGAGGCCGATGAAAGAAAGGTTGGGTGCACTGAGCCAGGATAATGAAAAGATTGCTAAGAACTTGGTTGGTAAAATCCGCAAGCCAGTCGAACCTAAGCCTAGATGGTGCCCAACTGGACTTAGCCGATCTCAACGCAGACGGCTCCAACGCCTAAGGACGCAAGAAATGAGAGAAGCTGAAGAAGAAAAACAGAGAGATCAAGCTTTTAATGAATTACGGCCTGTGAAGCTAGTCACAAAGGAGTGGAGGAAAAAACAACAATCCGATAATGAGTCAGATTCCTCAGACGATTTGATGTCACCAATAATTCGAGATGGCACTCTTATGGATATCAATATGGTGTTCACCTTACCAGCTGAATTCAGAATTAAAACTGAGTCGGCCAAAGATGCATTTGCTCAATTATGTCTGGGTGCACAAGATGCAGTGTTTGAGAAACCACAAGATCCGCATCTGCATCTAAAGCTACTGTACTTAAAAGGTTAAATCAATGGAAAGCCGATATCAAGGATGCTTGTGGACGGGGGAGCTACTGTGAATTTAATGCCACTCTCCACTTGCAAGAAGTTGGGTAAAACCGATGAAGACCTGATCAAGACAAACATGGTGCTAAATGACTTCACTGGTGATCCCACTGAAGCAAAAGGAGTATTGGTTACGGAGTTGACCGTCGGCCGAAAAACTTTGCCGACCGCGTTTTTTGTGATTGAAGCCAAAGGGAGTTATAGCGTGCTTCTCGGCGAGGCCGATACATGCTAATTGTCAGATCCTTCAACGATGCACCAACTTCTTGTGCAATGGGACGGAGATGAAGTAGAAGTTGTTTCAGCCGATACATCGGCTCATATTGCCATGGCCAGCTCTGATGCAAATTGGCTGCATGAAGAAGCAGAGTGCATATCAGGAAAGGCACTAGACGATTGCGACTTCATATGCATCGGGAAATCGGGTCTCACGCCGATCAGTGTCAGGTCGGGCACATTTGATCGGGCGAACGAAGTCTTGAGAAGATGGAGTCAAAAATGATCCAGATTCTGCAAGATAAAGCAAGGAACTATCGGCATATGATAAGTTCATGTGAAGCCATTGAAGACTTCCAAAGTGAAAAATTGGGTCAAGGTTTCACCTCTGCCGATATGCTCGAAGAAGTCGACATAGGAGGAGATAGAAAAAGACCAACTTTTGTAAGTGCGAATTTAGATCTAGAGTACAAAAATAAATTGGTTAAAATACTTAGAGAATACAGAGATTGTTTTGCTTGGGAATACTATGAAATGCCTGGATTAAGCCGACAGTTAGTGGAACATCGACTGCCCATCAAGCCAGGATATCGGCCATATAAGCAGCCGCCTCGGCGTTTTAACCCGTAATTGTATGATATGATAAAAGAAGAAATTGAAAGGTTGCCGGAGGCCAATTTCATAAGGCCTTGCCGATATCTTCGAGTGGGTGTCCAACATTGTTCCGTCATGAAAAAGAACGGTAAGCTTTAGTATGTGTCGACTTCAGAGACTTGAATAAAGCCACGCCAAAGGATGAATATCCAATGCCTATAGCCGATATGCTTATCGATGCTGCCTCAGGTAATAAAATTATCAGTTTTCTTGATGGGAATTTGGATATAACCAAATACTCATGGCCGGGCCGATATCCCCAAAATGGCCTTCGATGTTCTCGCGCAATAGGGTTGTATGAATGGCCAGTAATGACATTCGGCCTAAAAAATGCAGGTGCCACTTATCAACGCGCCATGAACTTGATCTTTCATAATCTAATCGGCCACATCGTTGAAATATACATCGACGATGTGGTAGTAAAGTCTAAAGATGACTGTTAGCACTTAGCCGATTTAGAAAAAGTATTCAAAAACACTAGGGCCCATGGGTTAAAGATGAATCCCTTGAAATGTGTGTTCGGTGTGTCGGCTGGTCAGTTCCTCGGTTTCATGGTGCATCAAAGGGGGATTGAAGTCAACCAGAAGAGGGTTAAGGCCATAGTAGACACTAAGCCGCCGACATGCAAGAACGAAGTTACGGTCGATCGGCAGATCAATTATTTAAGACGATTTATTTCAAATCATGCGGTAGAATTCAAGTCTTCACACTGTTACTAAAATTAAAAGGTAATGAGAATTTCGTATGGGGAGCCGATCAGCAAAAGGCTTTTGATGACATCAAAAAGTACTTGGCATCACCACGATCTGGCCGCACTACGAAGAATTCCCTTCAAGTTGTATGTGTTTGAAAAGGAAACTATCGGGGCCGTGTTGGCACAAGAAGTCGATGGCAAAGAGCGTAATATTCTATCTAAGCCGACTCTTGGAAGCCGAGACCGGTACCCTCCTATTGAAAAGCTATGTTTATCATTATATTTCGCCTGCACCAAGTTAAGGCATTACATATTGGCATCAACTTGTATAATAGTATGTAAAACCGATATCATCAAATATATCCTATCTGCGCCAATTTTGAGAGGACGACTTGGGAAGTGGGCATACGCTCTAACCGAGTTCGATCTACAATATGAATCGGCTAAAGCTGTTAAAGGCCAGGCAGTAGCCGATTTCATCACAGGACATGATACCATGGCAGGAATAGTCGATGTGGCTCCTTGGCAGCTATATTTTGACGGGTCGGTTTGCCAGGAAGGGAGCGGAATAGGCGTTGTGTTGATGTCGCCAAAGGGGTATAGTACCGAGTTCGCATATCGGCTCAATGGCCGATGCTCTAATAACCAAGCCGAATACGAAGCATTACTTAAGGGACTCCAATTGTTGGAAAGTATCGGAGTAAATAATGTAGAGGCCTACGGTGACTCATTACTAGTAGTACAACAAATTAAGGGAGAATTTAGATGTAACGATGAGGTATTATCAAAGTATCTGGAGCGTTGCCTTGAAATTATAGACACCTTTACATTATTTCGTATTGGCCATGTGCCTAGGGAAATGAATGATAAAGCCAATACATTAGCTCAAGCAGCGTCAGGCTACAGGGAATATAGCCGACATGAAACGTTCGACTTGGTTGACAAAGCAGTCCTGTGTGTCAACACCACCGATTGGAGAACCGAGATAAAAGCCTACTTGATGGACCCATCCAAACCCACCTTCATAAGATTCGGCAAAGAAGCTTTGAAATATGTTGTATTGGAAGGGGAGTTGTACTATCGGACATTAGAAGGATTGCTTCTGCGGTGTTTAGGCGATGAAGAAGCAAAGGTAGCCATAGGTGAGGTTCACGAAGGAATATGCGGCGCACATCAGTCGGCTCATAAAATGAAATAGATCTTAAGACGAACTGGGTATTTTTGGCCGACGATGTTAGAAGATTGTTTCAAGTATTATAAAGGGTGCCAAAGTTGTCAAAAGTTTGGGAATGTGCAACTCGCACCAGCATCGGCTTTATACCCGATTATTAGGCCATGGCCGTTCAGGGGATGGGGAATAGACATAATCGGCCAAATTTTTCCAGCATCAAGTAAAGGTCACAAGTTCATCCTCGTGACCCACGGACTATTTTTCAAAATGGGTTGAAGCCGTTCGCTCAAAAAGGTCACCATGTAGAAGCTATCGGCTTTGTAAATGAACACATTATCCATCGATTCGTATCCTCGGACCATCACAACCGATCAAGGAACTGTGTTTATGTCTAACGATTTCAAGAATTTCGCAGAAGGCCTAGGCATCAAATTGCTCAACTCATCGCCGTATTACGCCCAGGCTAACGGACAAGCCGAGTCGTCCAACAAAACTTTGATCAAACTAATTAAAAGAAAATTTGATGAGAAGCCTCGAACTTGGCACTCCACATTATCGGAATCTTTGTGGGCTTATCGGCTAGCGTTCCACGGATCGACTAAATTATCGTCGTATTAGTTGGTATATGGCCAAAGAAGCCGTGTTGCCCGTAGAAATAAACATTGAGTCGATGCGAGTGGCGAGGCAGAATAATCTATCGGCCAACGAATACAAGGAATTGATGCTATGCAACTTGGATGACTTAGCGCGAATTAAAATTTGGTTACTTTAAATCGGCTTAAAAAGAATAAAGAAAGAGTTGCAAGAGCATATAATAAAAAGTTGTGCAAGACCTTGATGAAGCTGATTTAGTTTGGAAAACGATATTGCCGATTGGTTCTAAGGATAATCGATTAGGTAAATGGTCGCCTACAGGAAGGACCGTATAAAATAAATCGACTTCTTTGGTTGAAAGCAGCGTATATACTCAAACACTTGAAGGATTGGTGCTACCAAAAGCGATTAACGGAAAGTATCTAAAGCAAGTACTATCCTAGCATTTGGATCAAGCATGATTAGAAGTACAATACAAAGAGGTTAGAAATAAATCTGTTAAACAAATTGATTAAAACAAGATAGAATAATCGGTTAAACAGCCGATTAAAAGTGTTACAAAACATAACAAACAAAAAGTGATAACAAAAAGGAATTGTTTGAGACAGGCTACATCAAAGCATCGTCCGACCACGGTTCACAGCCCAGATCCCGGAATTCTAGCACCCAGCCCCGATAGCGCCGCGGCAGCTTTGGCTAAGGTCTCTGTAATGCCGTAGACAAGGGCTTCATCGGCTTTGGCATTACCGGGCACTGGAATGACTTTGGCCGATTGATCCTTGACCTTCGCAACAGCTTGACTAAGAACGTTCTTCTGGTCTTTTAAAGACGAGGTCGTTACATTCACAGTTGCAAGACTATCGGCCAACTGATGATTCACTTTGGCTAATTCTTCCTCAAGCTGCTTTTTAGCCAATTCCAACTTCTGAGCAGAAGATTTGGCAGCCATAAGTGACGATGCAGCTTCATCATACTTCTTCTTGTTGGCCTTGGCTTCAGCGACCATCTGATCCAGAAGGCGTTGATCGGCTTCCTGCGCTTGTCGTCGGGCAATCCTAGCGTTGGCTGCATCAACCTCTGCTTTCCTCTCATCCAAATGACAAACGTTTAGGAGTGCTTCCATGACCTTGGGGCAGCTCGGCCACAACATCGACCATCGCATCACGAATAATTTGGGTGTTGGCAGGATCTCGACCTCGGATCGATTGCAATGAAAAGCCGATTAACTTCTCTTGCATATTGGCGCGATTTAACTACGGAGGCCGATGCTTCCGGCGACTCATCAATAATCTGACGGATGTCGACAGAGTAGTCGTCCGCTACCATCACCTCTGGGTCCACCAGTTCGTCTAGCGTGAAGCCGAGAAGGTTGGACAAGTCATCTGGCACGGCCTCAGCCGATGGAAGAGCGGGCAGGACTGGCGCAATGGGAGGCGATTAAAGCGGCGATACGGCAGGAGGCGATGCTGGAGGAGAAGGCGCAGAATGGTCGGTAGCTGGGGTGTCTTGAAGATTGATCAAGATACCAGCCACCTGAGCTGATACCGTCGGCTGAAAAGATTTGAAGTAAGGTTAGTATCATGAAGCGTAAGGTTAAGCACTTCTTAGGCGCATGAGGATACTTCACCTCTAAAGCCGCGCGTTAGAGAGCTCTCGGACTGTTCAAGACGCTTCGTCGACAAAGTGGAGCCTTCGTTGATTTAGGTTTTTCTGAAAAGATAAACCATGTCAGCATTTAAGAAAACTAAATCGAAGGCTTGAAGAACTTGCAATTATCGGCTCAAAATGCTTACTCGAAGGGCGGCCTTTCGTAAGATCCGACAACGATGGACTCTGTACCCCAAGATTGCCAGAGGTGTAGCCGGTTAGGCCGACCGATTGGTGTGGTCTTTTGCCCTTCGACCCACCCTCCGACGGGCCAGCAGCGGCCTTCCCACTCGTAGCGGTGGTCTGAAACAAGGCGCGAGAAGGTTAGCAGACCAATAATAAAGAAACTGAAAGCGAGAAGAGCTACTTAGAAAAGCCGATACTCTCTGACTCTGAGATGAATCGGTATAACCCGAGGAACTACTTTCACTCGAAGCCGCTTTGCTTCCCCTTCTTCTTTGGAGACTCTTCGCGGCTCATGATAGTCGGGCAAAAACCTTTCTATAATCGCCGACGGATCACGGTCCAAGTAGAGAGCTTCGGCAATACGTGACCACCACGTAGTGAAACAGCTAGCCCGACGAGAATTTAAGAAAAAGTGCGGCAGGTTGGAAAGTTGAAGTTGATCAGCGATTTCCAGAACAACGTTAGCCGATAGTAAATTCCTCACTTTAGCTCGGGGTTGAAGCCGATCCAGGAGAGGTAAAGAAGGAATCACTTGGCCGAAGCCAAGTTGGCGAGCATAGATGGAAGGATGGTAGAATTCATATGAAGGTTGGAAAGTTCTGTTTCTGGAATTCAAACCAACATGAAGAGTACAAGGAGAGATGAAAAGCCGATAGAACATCAACGTCAGATCCGGCATCTCAGAACTATCGGCATCTAGGTGTAAGAAAGAAGGCCATTAAAAATTGGCTATGTCAGTATAGGAGAAGTCCTATTGAGTGAAAATTGTATTGTCTAAACCAAGGAAGAAGGAGAGATATTTTTTCAGACCAGCCGGAGTAATCCTAGTATCACCACTTGAACACATTATAAGCCTCTCACCACAGGATCGGCTCGCTCTGAATTGCGGAGTAGTGTTTTCAGGGTAATCTTCTCGAGGAAAAGCCGAGTCTTCAAGTGGCTCTGAGATAAGTTGTCGGCTGAAAAGATTGTATAACCACAGTTGAATGAACCACAATGGACCTCCAATATTGCCGACAACGAATCGAAAGCAAACCCGAGAAAAAAAGTAAACCGATGACAAACATCATTTGGTAAAGCGCGCCGTAAACATCTTCCCGAGAGCAAGACGACGGCCCTCTACAAGCCACTCTGCTACTAACTGGTACACCTGGGTTGGCCCAAGCGACGCGCCGCAGAAAAGAAACCGTTCGAGCCAGAGGTTGAGGAAGGCTGCGTGCTCTTCATCCGATACAAGCCCGTTTACTTTATTATTGTGCTGTATGTACTTTGACCACCCTTCACCTTTTATGCGGATTAGCTTGCACTGAGGTCTTCCATCGTAAGTCGATAGTTTGGTCTCCATCGGGCCTTAAGCAAGACAATTCAGCCACATCCAAAAGGGTTGGGCCGATGGGACCAGAGACTTTAAAAGGAAAGCATTGAAAGTATCGGACCAAAAATAGCACGCCGTGGCCACCAAGGGCTCATTGGCTTCCGGGCAAGCTAGACTTAAGGGAAGGCACTCGGCTATGCCCATCTGCTCCCACTCTGCTCTTTTTTGAGCCGATACTCTAATATACCAACTTCTCCATCCCTTGGCGCCGCCGCCAAGCTCTAAAACTTTGCCCCATTCCTTCACGTTGTAACCTTGGGCGATAAGGAGTCTCGGGATTTCTCGTTTATCACCGATCGGCGTCGAAGTTCTCTGGGTCCTAAGTAATACTGATTATTACTTTCGGGGATCGGGATGAGTACCTTTGAAGGATCCATTCAAGCCGACTGAGGGAGTGGGGAGGTTGATCACCAGGGCAAAGAAATCGAAGGAAGCCGATTGCAGAAGATGCGAGAGCAGGAAAGCGTGAAAATGACCGTGGGGGTCCCGCATATATATAGCACGGTGAAAAGTAAAAGTAGCGGGAAGCGAATTTGAGACGACACCTGCCATTAAACCGCACTGAGACTTTTACGGCACAATCAAAATAGCAGTTATTGACATGATTCCCTAACCAGATAACAAGGAAGCCGATGGATGAAGAAGCCGATATATTTTTGAAAGATAACAAGTTATCTTCCAAAAATGGGGGGCATATGTTTGCACCAATTTTTGGAAACTACGAGAAGGATCGGCAGAAAAATGTAAGTTTGGATACAACACGGAATGCTTCAAAAGAATTTGGATAATGTACGAATAATACTTGGAAACAGAGTCCAAATAGGAAACTACAAAGCCGATTCGGATTGCATCGTCGTGTTGGATCAGGACTCGGATCGGCTAGCGGGTATATAAGGCGCACCAAGGCTGCTTGAAAGGACATCCACAAGAATCAACACATCTACCAGTTTTTTGCTTTCCGTAGTTCTTAGTCTTTTAGCATTGTAATCTTTCCTCTGTAAGTCGACATCGATCAAATAAAGTTGCGCATCGCCGATTGTTTGATCGTCATTGGCTTTTTTTCAGGTTTGATTTATTCTGTCTTGTTGCGCATCGCCTTTTCAGAATCGATCTACCTTTTACCTCGGATTAGCCTTAATCGGCTAATCTAGTTACCCTTCTGATCGGCTTTCTGGCTGATTCTTGATTCTTAGCCGATTCGCTTCGAGGATCGGCTTGATCAAATTTCACATTACTTCCCTTATCGATTGCAGGGTCAAATCGATTGGCACGCAGCAAAAACTGAACCGGCGTTAAATGCGGTGTGTTGTAAGCCAGAAACCCTCTTCACGTTTTTAGCGTCAACACACGCCAACACTCACTCTACTTCCTTATGTGAAAATTACCCTAAATTACTTATTGAGAATGATTCCATGAGCACTCACCTTAGGAAGGTCTCAACTAGAAATAATAAACTTGAAATGCATGATTCTAAGCACCCAGTCAGCTCATGTAAGGGTTGTAAGCAACTAAAACTTGACAATTAATCTTTTAATGTCAAGTGTGCTAAACTTGCTAAGGACTTACTAGTTAAGTCACAAGAAAGTTGCTTGCGATGTGCTGTGTTTGAGGGGGACTTGGATGAAATACCAGTCGAACTTAGGAAGAAGATTGTGGCCTAGACCCATAGGATTGAAATGCTACTTGTGTTTCATGTGAGGTCCTCAAAATTGAGGCAGCTGTGCTGAGGGAGAAAAATGAATGTGCTAGTAGTTTTTCTCTTCCTGGTCCTTCTCCTCCTCTCTTCCCTATTCTTCATGTGCCTCTCTCTTTGTAGAGTGTAAATATCTCATGAGCACTCTTGAGAAGTTTTTAGGAGGCAAGAAGAAGCTCAATCTCATTCTAGACCAATCCAGGATTATCCAATTTAATCAGGGTCTTGGATTTGATTACTTGGAGCATGTTAGGACTCATCCTCCTACCATTGTGTGTGGCTCCAAGAGTGGATAGATTGTAGTTGCTTCTAGGGTAAGCACTACTTTATTTAGGTCAGCTGGGGTTGTCCATGGAATCTCTTACCAGAAGGGTACTCCTCTCGCTACTTTTGCCTCTAGCAAGGCGAATTATACATGCACCTTCTGTAAGAAGGATGGACATTTGGTAGATTTTTGCTTTAGAAGCGCCAAAATCTCAAGGTGTGAGCGTGTTGCTACTCTTAGGGGTATTCAGGGTCATCCCCAGACTCTGAGTGCTTCTAAGGCACGCACTGCTGCTAGATAGGTTAGAGAGTCATTTGTTCTTGGGCGGTGTCCAGGACTCAGTTTTCATGTTGTTTAGTCAACTTTTAGTCTTGAAGCTACTCGTTGTTAGTCTATTCATTGTGATATTCCTTATTTTTCTTATCGAGGTAGATATCAGCGGCGTGAGGTGTTTTCTGGTCGGAGATTCACATAGCCTCATTGGGATGGTGTGGCCTTTGCACCACGGGGAGCCAACCCAGTTCCAGCACCCATATCCTCTACTAGGGTTGCTACCTCTGATCGAGTGAGAGCTGAGCATCAGAGAGACACTAGAGTCATGTCTTCTTCCTCTGTGGCTGGTACTCTAAGGTGTCATGTGGTTCAGTATTGGGTTCTCAGGTCTTCACTTTATCCTAGTACCGAGTCATCTCTGTCTTGTATCTTGATCAGGTTTGTCGGATGGGGAAGGGAGATATTTAGATTGTTGACTCCGGTTGTTCTTACCATATGACCGGAGACTCTCGTTGGTTTTCTTCCCTAGTGCGAACCCCCTGTGATGTCTTTGATTTTGGACTTGGACTGTATGGGTGTTTCTTTTTGCTATGTGGGCGTGGCTCATGAGGAGACACAGATACTTGCTCATTCATTTGTACTTGACAGCGTGTGAGAGGTGCAGCACATGATCGTTTGATATGTGAAGTGAGGAAGAGGATTTTGGCAGGCAGACTGCGAGAGTTCAACATTGATGAGAATGATGTTGTTACTTTTAGAGGACGTCATTGTGTACCACAGAATGCAGAGGTTAAATTGGATACTCTGAGAGAGGCTCATCGAACTCTATATACAGTCCATCCTGGTGAAACAAAGATGTATAATGATTTGAAGCAAAGCTTTTGGTGGAAAAGAATGAAAGTGGATATAGCCAAGTATATGGCAGCTTGTGGTGTTTGCCAACAGGTAAAGGCCAAGCATAAGAGGCCTGCAGTTTTGCTGAAGTTGTTGGAAATTCCTGAGTGGAAATGGAAATAAATCACTATGGATTTTTTTCATTGGATTGCCACGCACGCCATGTGGTAAGGATGCTTTATGGGTTATTGTGGATAGGCTCTTGAAGTCTGTGCATTTTATTTCAATGAAGAAAACTGATTCGGCTTCAGCCTTGGTTCCCTTCTACATTAAAGGAGTGGTGCGGTTGCATGGTGTGCCTAATTCAATTGTTTCATATTGTGACTCTAAGTTCGTCTCAGACTTTTGGTAGAGTTTGCAAAGTGCCATGGGCACCAAGGTCATTCTGAGTACAGCTTTTCACCCACAGACTGATGGTTAGTTAGAATGGACTATTCAGATTTTGGAGGATATGTTGCGTGCTTGTGTTCTGTCGTGGCAAGGCAGTTGGGTGGATCATCTTGATTTCGTTGAATTTGCTTATAACAACAGTTATCAAGCCAGTATTAAGATGGAACCGTTTGAGGCATTGTATGGCAGAAGGTGTATATCATCGATATGTTGGGGATCTTTAGGTGAGAGATCGCTAGTTGGCCCAGATTGGGTGCAACAAATATCTGAGGATGTGCAGACCATACATCATAATCTGTTGGCTACCCAGAGTAGGCAAAAGAGTTATACTGATGTAAGAAGAAGAGAGTTCGAGTTTGCAGTGGGTGATCAGGTTATATTAAGAGTATCACCTACAAAGGGCATTGTGCATTTTGGCACGAAGGGAAAGCTTAGCCTGAGATATATTGGCCCTTTTGTGATCACAGCTAGGGTGGGCAGTTTGGCGTATCGCTTGCAGTTGCCTAAATCCATGAGTGGAGTACATAATGTGTTTCATGTATCCATGTTAAGGAAATATTTGAGGGATCCTGAGCATTATATTGTTTTGGAGCCTATTACAATTGAACAAAATTTGACTATGGAATGTCACCCAGAGCGCATATTGGACTCCTCTGAACGTGCGATGCAAAATCGAGCAATTAAATATACTTTGTATATTGGAATGCATCAAATAATAAAAATAAATATTTTAGGGCGGGCCAAGCCATCTTGGGCTAAGGTCCAAGTCAGCCTTTCACCTCGGCCCATGCTGCCTCCAACTTCTACCCTTAGTTTTTCCCAAAACACTAACTGCTGCTACAGTGCGGTGCTACAGTAGCTGACTAGGAAGGAGAAGAGGGAAAAAAGAGAAAAGGAGTAGAAGGAGAGGAAGAAAAGAGAAGGGACACGTTGATCGCCCGCGAAAAAATCAAGAGGAACTGTGGGGATTTGGCTTGGTGTCCTGCAAGGTGGTATTACTTCGGATCGCATCTACGGCAGTCTTTTTCATCGGTTTGAGGTACCACAAGAGGTTGCTAGATTGAAGGGAGGGTCTTAGTGGCACGTCAACACCCCACTATTAGCACTTAAATGTTGAAGATCTTGCTATTTTTTTGTAACGTGCGAAAGTTAAACTCAAAGTGTGTTTTATGTTGCTTATGGCTGGTTTGATGATTTAAGAGTGAGGTTAAACTTAAACTGAGATTTGCTAAGGCTATTATGCATGATAATGTGCTGTATTTATATTTTAGATCTGATTATTTTTTTTCTTGTTCTTTCTGCCATACTCTGTTTTAGCAGTTATGTTGTCGAATTTTAGTAAAATTCGGTGTTGATAGAATTTTAGTCTTGTAGCACCCTGTTGTTGTTGTTTAACTAGGATAAGCTTTTCTAGGCTGGTTTTGTAGTACGAGATGTTACATGTCTGAATCAATAACAATTTCAATCTTAAGGATGTTGCCTTAGTGAGTAAGCTGCAATACAATTTGCTATTTGCTTCTCAGCTTATCAATGACTCTTTCAAGGTAAGATTTAAGAACAGGGCCTGCAAAATCCTTGATTCATTAGGAGAGTTAGTTTGTGGTATTTCTAGATTTGGGAGAGACTTTCGGGCTGATTTTTCTGCTTCTTCTGGAGACTCTCTTCATTGTTTGATTGCTTCTGCATCCCGTTATCTCTCCTTTTGGCATAGGATATTTGGTCGTATTGGTTTCGATCATTTTATTCGAGTTCGCAGCCATGACCTCATTCGTGGTTTGCCCAAAATCAAGATGGTGAAAGACTTTGTTTGCTCTCCTTGCCGACATAGCTAGATGGTTGCTACTTCTCATCCCATAGTCACCGTTGTGATGACTAATGCACCAGGATAGCTTTTATATATGGACATTGTTGGTCTAGCTAGAGTGCAGTCAGCGGGGGGGGAAGTAGTTTGTTCTTATCATTGTTGATGATTTTTCATGGTATTTTTGGGTGTTTTCATGGCCTCGAAGGATGAGTGCTTCTCATTTTAACGGTTTGGTCAGCAGGCTGTCTTTTGAGTTCCCAAGTGCATTATGACATATATGCAATGATAATGGCATGGATGTCAAAGGTTAGTGATTGGCAACACACTTATTATTCGGGTACCTTCGAGATGCGCAGAGTCAAACACACAATCGGGGAGCACGATATAGAAGGTTTGGGCCACTGGGTTGAGTAACACCCTATTCTTGTGTGGATGATGTATGAGATCGATGAACAGCTTACAAATCTAGATGACTAGTCCTGGTTACAAGGAAAAGAGTGAATATGGGGTGGCTAGGCTTTGGCTAGTGGATGGTTTGTTCGGAGATCTTCCTATGCGTCTGTCTCCGGATGGCTGTGGCTTGAGAATTGCTCCAGAATTGGTTGTCCTTGATGACTTCTACCCTTGCCTTTTTATAGTTGGTTGGAGTACTAAATCGTAGCCGATGAGGAGTCTCTTGCCGTTATGATCTTCGTATCGTATCCAAACTTCCATAACTGTCGGGCATATTTGAGTGGGTTTCCTCGTATCGGGAATATGATCGAATCTTTCCCAACTTGGAGATATCCCTCTCGACATGGGGATATCCCTTATCCTAACTTCCGTCGGTGGAGGATAAGTCGATTAGGCGGCGAGAGACACAGCACTTGATCGCACACGCAATCGCAGCACCACGCGTCCTCTGGTTATCAACCGTGCGCTGCCCGGTTGACCTCGCCACGAAGGCTAATCCCTGCCAATGAATCGAGAACACAAGCAAGAACAAGAAAGATGCAACTGAATTTGCAATTGAGGATGAAGCTCACGAGTTGGGGTCTCACAAACCGATGAACGGCGACACTGTTCAAAGACAGAATTAATCTAAGCAAAACCCAAATCAAACCCTAGCGGCGGCTACTGGATATAAAGGCTAGGGGACGTCCTAGAAACCCTAGACGCGTCCGTGATGGACTCTAACACGATACATGGGCCAAGGGCCCAAATTGGTGACGCAGCACCCTGGGACAGATTCTGTCTGCCAAATTGCAACGTGAATTCCCGTCGACTCCGAAGTCCAAATGACCTGAAACTGGGGCCATTGAAAAGGTTATCTCCTTAGCTTTCGAGGCATATGTGGATCATCAAAATCGGAGCCCGTTTGTGGCCTGGGCGACGATTTTAGTGAACGCTGCTCCTGGTGGCCGAGGTAGTCGACTCCGAGACGAATTAGACCTCCAACTTGAATTGGATGCCCTCCTTGCCTCCCAAGGCCTTCATGATCCTCTCCAAAGTTCCTAAGTACAATATAATCAATAATATCATTAGGTAGCATACCATTCTCACAAGTATCAGCACGGGCACTTAGGAACGAGCTCACCTGTTGATTCAATTGCCGTGCTCGTGCTCTTGTGATGGGTCCTTGCATCACTGGCTGGAGGAGTCTCGGCGTATGCATTGGAGTGATGTCCTCATCATCCTCCCCCTCTTGAAGTGGAGTCGTCCTCGACTCAAGCTCATCTTCTTCTCCCATGAACGGTTTCAAATCTGCAATGTTAAATGTGGGACTAACCCCAAATTCGGGCGGCAACTCAAGTTTATATGCATTATCATTTATTTTCTCAAGTATCTTGAAAGGACCATCAGCTCTAGGCATTAATTTAGACTTTCTCAATTCTGGAAAAGCGATCCTTTACGCAAGTGTAACCATACTAAATCACCGGTTCAAGTTTTACTTCCTTTCTACCTTTACTTCCCGCAGTCCTATACCTTTCATTCATCATTTCAATATTTTCTCTAGTCTTTTCATGCAATTTCAGAATAAATTCAGCACGTTCCTTAGCATCATGATTAACTCGTTCACTAGTAGGTAAAGGTAATAGATCAATAGGAGCACGGGGATTGAAGCCATACACTACCTGAAAAGGACTTACCTTGGTGGTGGAGTGTACCGCCCTATTATAAGCGAACTCAACATGCGGCAAACACTCTTCCCACATCTTCAAATTTTTCTTCAGAACAGTCCTCAACATAGTAGATAATGTACGATTTACTACCTCGGTTTGGCCATCGGTTTGGGGATGACATGTTGTTGAAAACAGCAGCTTGGTCCCCAATTTATTCCATAGAGTTCTCCAAAAGTGGCTCAAAAACTTGGCATCACGATCTGAAACAATAGTAGAAGGCATACCATGCAAGCTTAACGATTTCTTGAAAGAAAAGGTTAGCAACATTAACAAGCATCGTCGCTCTTATGACAAGGAATAAAGTGAGCCATCTTAGAAAATCTATCAACCACCACAAAAACACTATCCCTTCCCTCTTGGTCCTAGGCGGTCCTAAAACAAAGTCCATAGATATATCCTCCCATGGAGTGCTAGGAACAGGAAGAGGCATATATAAACCATGTGGATTCAATCGTGACTTAGCCTTTTGACATGTTGTGCAGCGGGATACAAACCTCTCAATGTCTCGCCTCATCTTCGCCAAAAGAAGTGAGCGGACAGCACGACCTCCGTCTTCTTGGCACCAAAATGACCCATCAAACCTCCTCCATGAGCCTCTCAGATCAAAAAGAAAACGAAGCGGATCCAAGCTGGAATGCATAGGCGGTTAGCTCTAAACACAAATCCATCATTTATCACATATTTGTCCCATGTTCTTCCCTCTTTGCAATGCAGCAAGACATCTTTAAAATCATCATCATTAACATATTGTTCTTTAATTGATTCCAATCCAAATATCGACAATCAAGTTGGGACAACATGGTATATCTCCTAGACAAGGCATCGGCAATCACATTATCCTTCCCTTTCTTGTGTTTGATAACATAAGGAAAAGATTCAATAAATTCAACCCATTTAGCATGTCTCGATTGAGTTTCACTTGATGCGAATATGTTTTAGCGACTCATGATCGGAATGAATAACAAATTCTTTGGGCCAAAGATAATGTTGCCACGTTTCTAAAGATCGCACAAGAGCATACAATTCTTTATCATCGTGGAATAATTCAAAACAGGACCACTCAATTTTTAAGCTAAAATAAGCAGCAGGTTTTCTATCTTGCATCAAAACACCACCAATTCCAATCCCACTAGCATCACATTCAAGCTCAAAGGTCTTATTAAAATCAGGAAGTTGGAGTAAAGGTGCATCAGTA
Organism: Guadua angustifolia; assembly: GCA_036346375.1. Taxonomy (NCBI): domain Eukaryota; kingdom Viridiplantae; phylum Streptophyta; class Magnoliopsida; order Poales; family Poaceae; genus Guadua; species Guadua angustifolia. The sequence continues at coordinate 20,701,964 of CM070522.1, forward strand.
AGCTTATCTTTCAAAAGATTGAAGGTATTCTCCTGTGCTTGCCCCCAATGGAACGCAACTCCCTTCTTCGTCAACTCGTTCAATGGGGCTGCAATAGTGCTAAAATCCTTCACAAAGCGGCGGTAAAATCCGGCAAGTCCGTGGAAGCTCCGCACTTGTGAAATCGTCGTGGGCGTTGGCCAACTCTTAATCGCGTGCACCTTGGCTTCATCAACCTCAATTCCTGCGAGTCACAACATAGCCAAGAAACGATACTCGTTCGGTGCAAAAAGTGCACTTCTCGAGGTTACCAAATAAGCGCAAAGACGCAAAGCATCAAAAACAGCACGTAGATGATCAAGATGTTCATGTAATGACTTGCTGTAAATCAATATATCATCAAAATAAACCACCACAAATTTCCCAATGAAAGCTCGTAAAACCTCGTTCATTAAGCGCATGAAGGTGCTCGGTGCATTAGTTAAACCAAAAGGCATGACTAACCACTCATACAATCCAAACTTGGTTTTAAAAGCTGTTTTCCATTCATCTCCCAATTTCATTCTTATTTGGTGGTATCCACTACGCAAGTCAACCTTAGAGAAAATTATAGAACCACTTAACTCATCAAGCATGTCGTCTAGCCTAGGAATAGGATAGCGGTACCTTATTGTGATATTGTTAATGGCTCTACAATCTACGCACTTTGCGCCTAACCGCCATCTTTCTTAGGAACCAAAAGAACAGGGACAGCACAAGGACTAAGGCTCTCACGTACATACCGCGGTCCAAAAGATCTTGGACTTGGTATTTGAATCTCCTTAGTCTCCTCGGGGTTGGTCCTATAAGCGGCGGTTTGGCAAACTCGCTCCAGGTATCAAATCAATTTGGTGCTCAATCCCTCGTATGGGTGGAAGTCCTGGAGGTATCTCGGCAGGAAAAACATCCTCATACTCCTGCAAAAGGTTAGTGACAGCAGGAGGCAAAGTAATGGGCAGATCATCCAATGAAAACAAAGCATCTTTGCATAGCACAGCATAGCACAAAGCATCATCACTAATTGCAGCAAGATCAGATTTTGTAGCAAGCAAGACAGGATTCCTCAATTTAATTTGGTTGGCTACATGCTGAATTTCAGATTTCTCATCAATGGGTTTCTTGTCATTAGCAATCCGCTCCCTATCAGATTTAACAATTTCAGCGGGGGTCAAAGGTAGAAGTGTAATTTTCTTTCCTTATGCATAAAAGTGTATTTATTACTTCTCCGTGGTGAAGTGCATCGATGTCATATTCCCATAGGCGACCCAATAAAAGAGAGCAAGCTTGCATCGAACCACATCACAATCAAGCAAAATCAGAATAGGAACCAATGGAAAAATGAACCCGAACCGTTTGTGTTACCTTAGCTTTGCGGAATCATTCAACCATCGAATGTGGTATGGATGTGGAGTGCGGCGTGTGGTCAAGCCAAGCTTCTTGACCAAATCTGTACTCACCAAGTTGTTGCATTGCCGAGTCAATGATCACGCTGGCGCTCGTCGGTTGTTGATGACGAAGAAAATCTGGAACAAGTTGTGGCGCTTTGCTGCTCGGCTTGCTCCATCGTGTGCTAAGGACACGCTGGACAATGATGGACTGTATGACGCAGAATATCCTCGGCGCCAAAGGTGGCTTCATCATCAACCTCATAAATCGTCCACCACGGTGTCGTCGATCTCATCCTCAACATCGGAGGCGATGTAACCTCCGTCGTCGGTGGCGATGTATGCCCGGTGGGGCATTCTCTCTTGACGTGGCCAATCCTTGGCACTTATGGCGATGAATTCCGTCGATGTACGGCCTGTGGAAGCGACGGAGGAGCTCTTGGCGGTGTTGGCGGGGTGACTTCTCGTGTCCATGCGCGCAGCGGGCGGTGCCGTGCCGTCTGTGCCGATCGTGTGCTTTCGTCGAAGGTGGCGGTGCAGCTGGTCGATAGGTGGAAGAAGGCATCGTCTTCGCTTGTCCCGTAGTCGTTCGGGCGTGAAGGTGCCGCGGCATTGCTCTGCTCTTGGAATGGCGTCCTCGCAATTCCTTCTCTGCTAACATAGCAAGTTGAAACAAGCGATTGACAGCTTGTATATTCTTTATAATCAACAATATCCTGAATTTCGGGCGCAACCCACCGTGAAAAGCGCAATTTTATCCTCGGGTTCTCTACTACCCCACAGCGTAACATACCCTTTTGAAGCTCTTGGTAATATTCCGAGCAGTCATACTACCTTGATCTAATCGTTGCAATCTCTTGCGCATATCACGTTGGTAGGAAGGAGGAACAAATCTATTACGCATAGCATCTTTTAATCTCGCCCAAGAATCGGGTTGTAAGCGGGCATTTACTAGTTCATTCCACCGATTATAGCAAAATCTTTAAATTCACTAGTGGCTTGTCTAACCCTATGAATCTCGGGAACTAGATGGGAATTAAATTTTTGCTCGTCGTCATCTCCCAATCTAAGTAGGCATCGACATCATAACCTCGAGAAAAGGAAGGGATGGTGAATTTTACCTTAGCGAAAGGATCATCATTGCGGTTCGGTTATTACCTCCCATACCGTGATGGTTGCGGCGAAGACGGTCATGAAGGCAGGCGTCTCGTTGAGCAAAGACGCGTTCCTGGCGACACGTTGTTGCTCATCTTCATCTTCCTCAAAATCACCATCCTCATCGTGGTCGTTGTTCTTTGTGGTTGGCGCCGTTGTTGACGGATGCACCTCCATCAATGGTCATTGGGGCGTTTTTCGGCGGCATCCATCCTCTCGGTGAGGGTGGAAACTTCGTCGTCGATGCTCTCAAGGGTCTTGTTCGTTGTCGTGGCATGCTCCCTGAACATCATTTTTATCTCGTCGGCATAGTCGACAACTAACGAATGAAGGACACGATCATTGATGGTAACATCATCATCCTCGTTCTGCCCTTCTTGCCACCGCCATGGTTAGCACGAGAAAAAGGACAGAGGGAAATACAAACACAAGTATTAGGAGCCCTATGAACTACTAGGTGGGATCTCTCGCTCTCAAGCAATCTTACCAAGTTCTTAACCGGTTCTTACCAACACAATGAGGGCGGTGCAACCGGTGGTGGTTCGTGACACCGTGAGGCGTGATGAAGCGATTGCAAGGGTCAATAACTGTCCGATCGAAGGATGTATTTGTGGAGTGTAGGAAGGTTATATGTATGGAGTGGCACACAATTTAGTAACAGATAGTAATTTGAATAAATGTCCAAAAGCACTTTGCCCTAGTTCTTTGGTCTAAGCGTGTCCTTATTCTAGGCTGCGACGAGAAAACAAGGAAGGTATAGAGACAAGCAACAAAAGCGAGAATAATTGAGCAGATATCAGCACAACAGCAAAACACTTTTATCAGGCACGGTAAAAACACCTACCTTTGCTCCTGCCTCCTGCTTTTTTTTTTTGCTCTCTGCTCCTCTCACAATTTTTTTTTGCTCTATGCCTCTTTCACAATTTTTTTTAATTTTTCTTTGATTTTTCTGATATTTTTCCTAGGATCAGGAGCACAAAGGTAGATAGAACACAAATTTTCAGCCTTAATAAATGTAAGATGAAACCGATATGAAATAAGAAGTGTTTTCCGAAAAGCGTGCTCAAACTTCGACGGCCGAGAACTCAATCTTCCCGAGGGAATTTCGCAAAAATAAATTCGGTGAACCTAACAAAGTTGGGGAGAATCGGATGTAAAATTTTATGTAGATATCCGTGAAAATTTTTTTTGCCTAATTTGGAGTCCGTATGCGAAAGTTATGGCCGTTTTACGGAAGGACTCCGAATCAGGGTTTTCTAGGCGGCACCTCTCCAAACTCAAGGGCGTATGGAGTGGATTAGGAACGCGATGATCTGTGGTGGCAGGTTCTGTGATGAGGGGTGGCGATATGGCTAACAGGAGGTGGGGAATTAGGGTTTATGAAGGAGAAACCCTAACACAACTAGGACTCCGAAACTGAGGAAAAACCACAAAACAATCCGAATCCAACAAGAACTCAACTAGCGATTGGTGACTGGATCGGTTGTAGGATATGGGATGCAGCGAAGATGAAACACAACTAAATTAAGACCACGATCTAAACCAGCAACACGACTCGACTATGGACACAAACTCGATTACTACGGATTCGAAGCGAAATTGTGCAAAGGCTAGGGCGTGGTTCTAGGTATGGTAGACTATGAACTGCAATTTTTTTTTGGCTTTTTCGTGGACTATAGGACGAACACAAAACTAAATTAAACTACGGGAAAAGGCGAACCTAACGGTAAACCTCGCTCTGATACCACTTGATGGGGACGGGGTTGCCCGAACTTCCGTCAGGTGGAGGATAAGTCGATTAGGCGGTGCGAGACACACACGATCCGGCTTCTTGATCGGCACGATCAAAACCCCAGCAATCGCAGCACCACGCGTCCTCCGTTATCAACGTGCGCTGCCCGTTGACCTCGCCACGAAGGCTAATCCTGCCAATGAATCGAGAACACAAGCAAGAACAAGAAAGATGCAACTGAATTTGCAATTGAGGATGAAGCTCACGAGTTGGGGTCTCACAAACCGATGAGCAGCGACCTTGTTCAAAGACAGAATTAATCTAAGCAAAACCCAAATCAAACCCTAGCGGCGGCTACTGGATATAAAGGCTAGGGGACGTCCTAGAAACCCTAGACGCGTCCGTGATGGACTCTAACACGATACATGGGCCAAGGGCCCAAATTGGTGACGCAGCACCCTGGGACAGATTCTGTCCGCCAACTTGCAATGTGAATTCCCATTGACTCCGAAGTCCAACTGACCTGAAACCAGGGCCATTGAAAAGTTTATCTCCTTAGCTTTCGAGGCATATGTGGATCATCAAAATCGGAGCCCGTTTGTGGCCTGGGCGATGATTTTAGTGAACGCTGCTCCTGGTGGCCGAGGTAGTCGACTCCGAGACGAATTAGACCTCCAACTTGAATTGGATGCCCTCCTTGCCTCCCAAGGCCTTCATGATCCTCTCCAAAGTTCCTAAGTACAATATAATCAATAATATCATTAGGTAGCATACCATTCTCACAAGTATCAGCACGGGCACTTAGGAACGAGCTCACCTGTTGATTCAATTGCCGTGCTCGTGCTCTTGTGATGGGTCCTTGCATCACAACTGGAGGAGTCTCGGGCGTATGCATTGGAGTGATGTCCTCATCACATATCGTATCCCATCGGATTGGGCTTGAAATATCTGGAATTTCCAAATGATGGTAGAGATACATGTGGTATGATCTTTGAGTTTATGGCGTACGTCCATATCCCATATTTAGATATTCGATAGTAGCCCCGAACTCTACTTAGTGGAGGGTCTGTTTGAGCGCTCGGTTGATTACTGCCAAACTTAGTTTGGTCGAGTAATGCCTCGCCTGCCTGTGGTCGAATGACTCAAGCAAGTTTTGAATCGCTAAGAATCGAGTAGGATGTGCTGGGTCGAGCGCCCAGCTACCAATCCTCCTTGAATGCTTAGGGTAACTTCACCCATCAACTCAACTCTAGCTAAGTAGAGTTGGAATGGTTGTCAGAAATTCAGAATGTTGAGCAGTTGAGCATTTATTGCTTCTGTCTGAGACACTACAACAAATGTGGTGCAATCATTCCACTTTTCTCGGCGACCAAAGTGTTGTACGGTGGAAAATGAACCGTTGTGTTGAAACGCTTTTGGCTTATAAATCCCTAGATTTGGAACTGTAGCTTTTTCATTCTTTCACCCTCAGCCTTGTTCTCGAAGCCTCCATCTTGCCCCTTTGAACCCTTGCATCGCTTGCCTTCTGAGAGATCTTCTTTTTATCTACTTTCAATGGCTTCTGGTCCTTCTGCCAGCCCCAAGGCCACTACACAGCAGAAGAAGGAAACTGAGATGGCCGGGCCAGTCTTCAGCAATGAGACATTCCAACAAGTGTGGCAAAAGTCCATAATGATAGAGAAACATCTCATGGAGTTGGAGAAAGGTGGCTTCGTCCCTCCCCGGGAGTTCTTCCATTAGAGGCAATATGTTGGTGAAGCTTACTCGACCCCTAAAGATGAAGATGAGACTATAGTTTTTGAATCTTTCTTCCGCTGCGGTCTTAGCTTTCCCCCTTCCAAATTTTTGCTTGATGTTCTGGATTTCTATGAAATTTAGCTTTTTCACCTAAGCCCCAACTCGATTACGATGCTCAGTGTGTTCCATCTCTGTGAGGCCTTCTTGGGTATTAGACCCAGCCTCAACTTTTTTTCCCATTTTTACTGCCTGAAGTGATCGACTAAGAATGAGGTTGTTGGGGGTGCTGGATTTCACCTTCGCAGCAGCGCAGTTAGTATGTACATTTCGGTTCCAGTCACTTCTTCCTAGCAATCAGACTAAAAGAAGTAGTGGTTTTACATCACCTCACTGGACACGGTCAATTTCCCCTGACTTATCAACCATTCTTCCCGAATTCCATTGACCTCTAGACGAAAGTCCCTCCGTCGACTGCGCGGAATGCGCTTTATGTTAAGAACATTGAGGAGCTGAGGAAGAGGGGATTAACCGGGTGGCATGTCACCCGAGACTTTTTGACATGGCAATCGAGTCCGCTGAAGTGTCAGGACTACCTAGCTTGGGACTACTCTAGGGTCAACGATACAACCAGAGATAGCCCTGAGAGTAAGTGATAATAACTTTAACTGTTGCTTTTTTCACCATGACTAATGGCTAACGAACTGTCATACTGACCAATAGACTTATCAGATGTGAACATCTCTGCTCACCTAAGTAAGATGTTCCAGGGCTCAGAACCCAGTCCTTGCAGTGTGGAGGCCTATTCCTTGAGCAATCCTCGATCAAAGGTATGTAACGAATAACGACCAATCCTACCACACTTGGGCATGTGTTGTTGCTTAACCAAGTTTGTCTTCAGGAGGCCACATTTGACGAGTATAGCGGGCAGCTCAAGGAGGCTATCGGCTTGGACGACGGGCCAACTCGGGACGATGGGCAAGCATCGGGCTTAGCTCCTGCCGGCGCGGGGCTGTCCTTGGATGATGTAGTGCCCACCATAGATCCCAATGAGGTCAAAACAATTCCAGAGCAAGAGACAACTGACTCTCCTTGAGCAAGGAGGTCGCCATCGCCGACGCTCCACTGACCATCGAAATGGCCTCGGATTGCTCGCTTGGGCTATGAGATTGCTACTGACGTAATCCAATAAATTTTGGAGGACCAGCGGGCTACCTGGGGTGTCAATGCTTAGAATCTAGCAGCTACTTTGTAGGCGTCTCCTCGAAGAGAGCCTTCATCGACCGAACTGGTCGAAACAGTAAGGCCACTCCTAGGTAATTACTCAATACACTTATAAACTAGCATCTTGCTTATGATCATCTTGTCTAGGCAGGCTCCACTCGCGATCACTGATACGCTGGCACCATCACTCCAACTAGCTAGGCTAGTTAAGAAGGCGGTTGCCAGAATCAGACCGGTTTCGATGAAAGCATCTGCCTCGGAGAATAACGTGAGGGCAAAACTTATGATGGGGAGGTAAGCTACTTCTCCATTCTTTTCGCCGCCATTTTCCCCCTTTTTTTGGAAGATATCATAGGAAGCCTCCTATAGGAAGGGTGTACATAACGGCGTGGGTTGATGGTGCCACTGCCAGCACCTTGCTGCCATCCGACATAGTTGCACCCATTTCAGTCAGCGCCATGCCTTCGTTGGACAAGGCCGTACACGCTCCGGTCTTTGGAGAACCGACTCCGACCACGATGACAACAACTCTGCCTCTTTCGGCCCCTCCGTCACCCATTGAGTACTGGTCAGTCTTGAGCCACAGTTGCAAGTATGTAAACATGTCCTTCTACTTCTTCACCTTGGATCTATTCTCTTCTCCGCCCCTCGCTTTTTAGCTTCTTTCAACTACTTTTGACAGCATGTCAAGGAGTCCCTATGCCATGGCGAAGCATTTTGCGAACAAGCCTATCAACAGAATGAGCGGCTCTCGACATCCAACTAGCAAGTAACCAAAATGAAAGACTCTCAGGAGAAGGCAAAAAATTGAAGGCAGAGGTGAAGGCACTAAGGGCAAAGAAAACCGCTTCGGACGTGTGTGGTTTAAGGCCAAAGTTGATCGAGACAAGGCAGAAGTAAGCCTAAAAGTGGTCAAAGGGGAAAAGGCTGCAACAGACACAGCGTTAGCCACTCTGTAGTCGAAAACCTTTGAAAAGACGACCTCATCAGCTCGTCTTGCGTCTTTGTATTTACTGGGTTTGGTGAAAAACCACCATCCAGGCCTAGACCTCTCGTTTTTGGATGAAGGCTTTTCCTGCAAGGAGGACGAGGCTACCATCCTCATTGAATCCTTCAAAGGCCATGCCGAGAGGTTCGTGGACTAGCTGGAGTTGTCTCTCGATGGAGGCACCCCCAAAAACCCTTAGGCTTTTGTCAATGTAATTGAACTTCAGCCGATGCTGTGGTCTTTTCCTAGAAATACTAATTGACTTTCTTGTCTTTCATGTCTTGCCTTCTTGATTCCTTGCCGATGAAACAAAGGAGACAAGAGCAAATGCAATTTCGATTAGCACTTGTCGGTGTATTCCGCTTGACAGGACCCCGTCAACGAACAGGGTTGACTACTCTTAGGATGGAAGGTATGGTTCGGTAGAGGGCGTCTTCATGGCTGGAAACCCTAATGGCTCTCTACGATGGATCCCGGGAATCGGCAGATCAATGAACACGGCGATGTACCCAGGTTTAGGCCCCCAGCATGGGTAATAGCCCTACGTCCTGCTAGATCTTTGTTGAGGAAAGGTGTAGGCGATTACAGTGGTTCTGCTAGTCTTATGCTCCTGTGTGTGTATTGTTCCTTATGTTTCTCATTCGCCCCCTTCTCCATGCACCGAGGCGCCCTTATATAGACAAGCCGGCCTGGGCAGGTGAGAAGATGATGATAGACTGATCTACGACTCATTAATTACACCCATCATTCGAGCCTTATCTTACAGACCCATGACTCATTTATTACATACGCCTCCGTGGCCTTGTCCTTCAAACCTCATTTAATGCCGGTGAGTGGCTTCGCCCGGTCCGCCCGGGATATGACACTCCATGATGGGTTTGGTGAGAGGCGTCAAAGGGATGGGTTGTCGTCGTGTCGATAGCAGAATTCTTCACAATTAGTGGCCCTGACGCGGTATGTCAGGGGAAGGAGACTTAGAGGCGAAGCCTTCTCCTTATTCCTTTGGTTGCCTTCGTAGCCTGACAAGGGGGGCCCAAATGCCCACCCACTTGCCTGGCCGCCGCTTAAGCCGACGCCCGGCGGGCAGGGTGTGATCGCCCACCTGCCCGCCAGGGCACCACGCGGGCCACTCGCTAGGAGGCCACACGGGCTCCTCGCCCAGTGGGCAGGGCGTGTTCGCCCACCTGCCTGCTAGGGTACCACACGGGCCGCTCGCCCGGCGAGCAGGGCGTGATCGCCCACCTGCTCGCCAAGGGGCCACACGGGCTCCTCGCCCGACGGGCAGGGCGTGATCACCCACCTGCCTGCCAGGCCGCTTCTTGGGCCCATTGTTCTGCGGCGGAGAGGGTACCCCGGTGCAAAGTACACCGACAGCACTTATAAGCCTTTTACATCTGTATCTCGGCTATACCTGCATGTAGGACTCAAGAGAAAATTCTCATCAAGTCTGTAAACCCTCGAGCTTATGCCCGGGGAGGATGTGCAATGTGTTGGTGTTACATAGACAACAGCGAGAGTTATGCAATTCTTTGCAAATCTTTATCCACTATGTGACTTAGACTGTGTAGCGAATATGAACTTGCTGAGCAACACATGTAGAACTGACTAGAGACCTCATCTCCCACCGGCTGTTGAGCGTTAGATGTCTGACAATCTTGTGCTTGTTTGCACGCATGATAGAATTGCTCGTCGTCGACTTCAGGCATGGCCACGCTTTGGTTTCGCTCGCTGACCAGCTAAGCACGCAATCGAGTAAATACGTGCAAGGGGATTCGCATTCATATAAGCTAATAGCAAAGAATTTGCGCCTACAGTGTACTTCGCTTGATAATGGTATCAAAAAATGAATTGAGAAAAGCAGAAATTTGAACAGGAAAAAAGGCATCGAGGTACCTGTGCATCAAGTTACCTGTAGCCCCCAACTCCTTACTCGATGTGACCATCGGGTGGGGAGTAGAGTGTAGTAAGCATAATGTTGTGATTTGGTTCTCTACTTTTACTTAATAGCTGGATTGAGGTGACAACGGAGCGTTAACGTCACACATCTGTTACAACTCCAATTCCCTTACTCGACAGGCATCTCAACCTAAGAATAGGGCTAAGTCGAGGTAAAAATTCGGGCAACATAACCTTCGACATCCAACTCGATAAGGCATTTTGAGAAGCGTATGTGCCATCATGCCAAATGTGGCACTTGACCTTCCACTCCACTTGAGAAAGGGGGAACATCAACAAGCATTTAAAATACCAAGCGATGTAGCCCCTGACCCTATGCTTGACTTGGCCATCAGGGCGAGGGCAGAGTGAATGGCTGACAATAGCACAGCCTTCGACTTCCTACTCGATAAGCGACTAGAGGAGGAGGCAGGGCATAATCGTCTTTAAATGACAACTCTCGATCGTATGCTTTGGCGTGTGAGGAGGAGGAAGAGGAGATCAACTGGTGGGCCGTGGAGCAGGAAGTTTGGCCCGAGGAGGAGGACGAGGTGATGATCAAGTTACACGTCGCCACTGCACAAGACCATGCCACCTCCGTTTGTCTCGCTTGGGCGGATTCCTACTCCAACACTAGAGGAGAAAAAGGCAAGGCCGCCGGTGGAGATGAAGCTCAAGACAGTTTCATCGACTCGATGCTTGCTCGCCCTCCAAGCCATCACAGTGGCCAGGGGGTTTTGGTGGCTCAGGAGGATCCTTTGCCATCAACTGGCCCTCCTCGAGGGTGCAGACCCATCCCAGGGGCCATCAACTGCCAGCCCCCGTGCGAGCAAAAGAGGAGGTGCGATGCCTTCAAAGGCAAGTAACTGTAGGGTGCCTAGGGTAGCCTGTCTTCGAATGTAATAGAAAACTTTTGTTAGAAATATGAATAAAATGATATTTTACTTAGCTAGAGTTTTTGTTCGATTTTGCATGCGATGCTTTCTTTTATGAATGGAACTTTCTTAACTGATTGATGTTCTACGAGTTGTCCAATATCACGTCGTCTGTCATAGATAACTGCACTGATCCTGGTCAAGTAGCTTCGACTATCACATAGAGGCCTTCCCACTTAGGTGATAACTTGTTATGATTGTCTTGTTTCTACACCTTGTGTAGTACTAAGTCCCCAATGTCGAGCTTCTTTTCTTGGATTCTTGTGCTATGATATCTATGCAGAGCCTGTTGATACTTGGCTGCTTGAATAGACGCTCGATCTCTGTACTCTTTGAGTAGATCTACGTTGTTTGCTCGCTCTTGCTCCTGTTCATTTTCGGAGTAGTTCTCCACTCGAGGCAATTTGAATGTTACTCGGTCGGAAGCACCACTTCTACTTTGTAGACCAAGAAAAATGGAGTCTCACTAGTGACTCGACAAGTCGATGTATGAACGGCTCATAGCACTGAGGGGAGTTCCTTTGACCATCGGGTCGAATAAGCCTTAGGCCTATTGAACACATGAGTCTTGATCCCTGCAGGATTATATCGTTGGCGTATTCAACCTGACCATTACTCTGAGGATGAGCTACAGAGGCGGACCAAAGGTTGATTCCCAGTTCTTCGCAGAAGACTGTAAAAGCACTGCTCTTGAACTAGCTACCATTGTTAGTAATCACTCGATTCAGAATGCCAAATCGAGTAACGATGCTCCTCATGAACCTCTTGGTTGCTTCTGAGGTGATGTTCCTGACAAGTCTAGCCTCGATCCACTTGGTGAATATGTCGATTGCCACAAATAAAAACTTATAACCTCCTTGGGCTCTAGGGAAATGTCCCAAGATATCCAAGCCCCAGATGGAGAAAGGCCAAGCAGAGGACTAGTTTGTAGAGCTTGGGCTAGTTGGGTGATTTGTTTGCCATAGAATTGGCAGCTTTCATACTTTTTCACCAGCTCACAAGCATCCTGGAGGCAGTCGGCCAATAGAACCCTTGTTGAAAAACTTTTCCGACTAGAGTGCGATAGGACGCATTGTTGCCACAGATGCCTCCATGGACATCAAGCAATATTTTATTGCCCTCTTCCTGAGTGATGCACTTCATCAAGATTCCGTTACTCCCTTTTTGATAGAGCTTGCCATCTACCAATGCATATAGCTTGGACTTACGTGCAATTTTCTCGGCTTAGGCATCATCGTCAAGGATCTCTCAACCTTCGAGATAGGCCTGGAATGGGGTCATCCAGGTTGGCTCGCATTTGAGAAGTGCAGCTTCCGTGTCTGTGGGTTCTACCTTGCTAGCTTGACCAGACTGTTGATCGAGTTGGGCAGCATTTGTCTCTCGTGGGGGTGAGACTAATGGTTTAGGGAGTTTCTCAACGAAGACTCCCATGGGCGCAGGCGAATGGGATGAAGCGAGCCTGGCAAGTTCGATGGTGACGGCGTTATCACTCCGCCGGATGTGCCTTACCTCAAGTTCGAGGGCCAAGCGTTTTCCCAACGGCTACACTATGTGGCGTGGCCCGAAAGGTTTCGTTCAGCATCCATACAAAAGTACGACAACACCACCAACTCGAAAGAATTCTTGCAGATCTACACCACGGTGATGCAGGCCGCTGGCGGGTCTGAAAAGGCCATGGCCAATTACTTCCCAACGGCCTTGACGGGGTCCGCCCGATCTTGGCTGTTGAACTCTCGTGAGGATCGATACACTCGTGGGAGAAGTTGTGCGGTCTCTTCGTTGCCAACTTTCAAGGCTCCTACACACAACTGGGCGTGGAGGACGATCTCCAAGCCCTCGAGCAGGAAAGAGGGGAATCGTTGCACGACTTCATCCGACGCTTCAGTCATTATCGCAACACGATCCCGGATTTCTGAGCAGTCGGTCATCATCGCTTTTCGGAGAGGCATTCGAGGCCACATGATGCGGGAAAAGATGGCCACCAGCAACATCGCCACCACCTCCGAGCTCTTCTCCCTAGTGCACAAGTGCGCGCGGGTGGCGGAAGCTCGAGGGCCAGTGTCTGGCCCTGCGCGTGGACGTGGTGAAGATGAAGCTGGGACCTCGAGGGTTCCCGACCCTGCGAGCAAGAAGGCGAGGAGGCGTGAGGCGGTTGAGACCAGGCAGGTCCTGACCGCTGAGCGCGAGCGTAAGGACACCCGGCCGCGAGGGCGCGACCACCGTGACCGGTTGGATGATCACCGTGGTCAGAGGGATGACCTGGCCAGCTATCAGGTTGTGAGTAGGATGGTGGAGCAGCGACTTAGGGCGCGCCCTGCTGACGGCGACAGGGCGAAGACCACCTTGCTGGCCTTCGGTGACGAGACCAAATCGTGGTGTACATTCATGGTGGCTCGCCCACCTACCCCTCCAACACGACGTACAAACGTTTGAGGAGGGAGGTCTGCACCACGGCACCGAGCTCAGGGGTGGGTCGGATGCTGAAATGGTCGGAGGAGCCGATCACTTTCAGTCGGGCCGACCAGCCTGAGAAAACTGCCGGCCTAGGTCACCCTCCGATCATGGTTTCGCCCACGATCTAGAATGTGAAGCTCGGGTGGGTGCTAGTTGTCGGGACCCGAATCTGCAAATCCGGACCCTCTGTGTATTCTGCACTAGTCCAGGATCACGCTAGTGCACATAGGCTAAACAGGGTTAAAGTACCACAATCATACACAGCGGAATAATAATAAAGTACTTCAAACATGTATATAAATGAGTTGTACGACCTTATGGTATCCTTACAATAGTTTGCCACGCAAGGCTTACAGTAAACAGAGTAATAAGAGTTCAACAACGGAAAAAAATGAACATCATGATGGTTCATCTCCTGCCACAGGCACCCTGACGAGGCTTGCTTCCCTAGTTCTCTGGCTCTCCAGTAAACTCCTCTTCCCACGCAGGTGTAGACTCCTCCTCTGGTAAATTGTTGTTCGCAAGGGTGAGTACACACCGTACTCAACAAGTCATGCACAGAATGCAGTTCTATTACTACATGCATGGCTTGTTACAAAGGAATGGCTCAATTGGTTATTTTTGCATTGCATCAATACTTTAATTTATCATTTATTTAGATATAAAGCAGCAAAACCTTAATAATATAATAAATTTCCAAATTGTTTTACACATAATTTTAGACACACAGTCCTTAATCAACTTTCATTATCAACTCTGGCACACAACCTTCCACCCCATTTTATTTTCAAAACTTTACCCCTTGACTGTAATCCCCGAGCATTGTCTAGTTCCGTGGACTTGGCTATTCGAATAGTTTTTACACTCTGTAGAGGTTGTACACTTTACCCACAAGATACAGTCGCTCACCACACAGGTGATTGACCATAACAAAGACTTTCAGAGACTTCTAGCTCAACCTAGGAACCTCTTTGGGTTGCCTTCACTATCACTTCCCACACACAGAGCTAAAGTATAGGACAGACGAACACTATTGGATAGGGTACCAAGCCGTAGCATAGGCACGCTCTCCCGTACAGTTACCCCCGTGTAACTGCCACCCTAAGGTATCAAAGGTGAGTTATTAGAATCCAACTAAACTAGGTCTTCCCATTCAGACATGTGGTTGTACAAGAGACTCAGGTCAAAGGCTTGCAAGGTAAGGTCCTTAACTGACCAAGGCAAGACATCCTTCTCTCAAAATTGGCACACAGCCCTCACAACACTCAACCCTCCCAATTGCCACTAAGGCCCACCTGGCACAAAGCCTCGGTCCACTTGCCTCAGTCTAAATCAATTTCCACCCTAAGTTATTTAACAATGCAACACATGCCCGTAATCATTCTTCATGTAGAACCACACAGGTCTCTACACTCCAATATCATTACCAACAATGTTCCACCTTTTATCAAAATGCATTCACTATTCCTTTAGTCAATGTTGCTTTTGTATTCCAAAAAAAATTATGCACGTTATATGCATGGCTAAGCAACTATTCACGGTCTAGCCTCCCGTATTGGCACAATATTAACAACCAACCAATAATACCAAACCTAGGGCATCAAGTGAAATCATGGCATACAAATACTAGTGACAAGGTGGCAATAACAAATAGGTTGATTTAACTAATTCACCCAAATTATTTAAATCCATTTTTAGTTAAATTAGCATGCATAGTTTGAATCAAAATATATTTTCAAAATTTAGGAGCAAAATGGTCAAAGCACAACTTGCCTTCAAATAGCTGCTGGTCCTGATCTGGAGCTGGGTCTTGTGCTGGAAATTCTCCCTCGTAGCTCTCCGGCAAATCAACGTCTACTCAAATCATATATACACACAATAAATATAATTTATAGAGAGCAAAATCAACTCCAAAAATTTCATAAAATTCACCAATAAATAGATCTTGATTTTACAAATTTTTAGAAATTAGAATCACTCAAATCGGAGTTAAAACGTAAAAGTTATAGTCATTTGAAGTTTATAAATCAATTAAAAAGAATAAACCGAATTTCTTTATTTATTTTTATACGGGAAATTCAGAATTATGACGTCAGCACCGAATTAAATTTCCACCGAATTATTTTTCTAAAGGAAAATCGAATTATTGCGCAAGCATGACGTCAGCATGCATAGTACCGCGACTGACATGTGGGTCCCACTGATGACGTCAGCATGACACGTGTCATGATCTTGTCTTGACACGTGACATTACATTATCTGCCGAAAACCCAATCTAATCTCATCCGTCCAATTCAAAACGAACAGTTGAGATCTATGTGACGTTTCAATTAAAACCTAACACGTGGCCTCACCCCGACCATCGGATCATGATCGGACAGCCAAAATCAAATCGGCGACATCAACAGAGTCAGCAGCTGCGCCGACTCCTGGATTTCCACGTGACACGCGTCGACACGGGACTGGCCCGGTGCGCGGCGCAATCAGATCCGTCCATTCAAAAATCGACGGCCAGGATTGAATGTAAGTCGCATAGCGTGGTCGCTCGTGGCTACTTTTGTGCGCGACGCAGCGGGCACGACTACCATGGGATCTAGATCTAACGGTCAACATGAATCAACACGTTTCTATACTATGCAATCTAGACCGTTGATTAGATCTAGCGGCTAGAAATGATAATGGAGTTCTTGTTACCATGACTACGTGGCGGAATCCGGGCGCTAGATCTAAATCCAACGGTCCTCATCTATCCCAGTTGAATTACTGTAAAGGCTACATGGACTCACCTCGATCGCTGGATGCAGATCCGATGGTTGATGAAGCTCGTGAGTTCCGGCGTTGGAGTGACGAAAAGAGGTGGCCGGAGTTGAGGAAGACAACGAGGTAGATGACGTTCGGGGCTTCCTCCGGCGACAGAAGTAGTTGGCTTGACGCGACTTGGTGTGAGGGTTACTCCGGTGACCACAAACGCGGCGGAGAGGGAACGACGGCGGCGCAAAGGTGACGGAAACATCTTGGGACTACGGTGAGGTCGTGAGGTCTCTACAGTGAGTCTCGAGAGGCATGAAGTGGTGCAATTGATGCGGGAAACGAATTGCTCTCTGGCGGGATGCTCTAGGAGCTTTATAGCCTCGATGTGCGCACTTAAACGGTGAATCAATGCACCGATTACTCGCTGGCAACGACGGTGGCAGTGGAAATGACAGGGATGACGTGGGCGCATCGGCAGCATCCACGTGGTGAAGATCTGATGGCACGGTGCGGCGAAGCGGCACGGACGATCCTCAGCCATCCGATGTGGATCGGACGGTTGACGGACGGCGGCGTTAGGGTTCATGGCGTGGGCGGTAGCAGCGCGCAGTTACAGGCTCGGCCCGATCTTTATTCATCGATTTTCTTAAGTTTTCTGATTAAAAATAATTCCCAAAATTCATTTAGATCATTTGAGGCTTTTAAAATATCGAAAAAAATCTAGAAAAATTCCAGAAAATATTTTAGAACATTTTAAACTCAGATAAAATAATTTCATTTATATTCTGCAAAAACTTATTCATTATTTAATTAATTTCCAGAGAAGATTATATTCTAGAAATTCCAATTAAATCCAAATAAATTCCAAAAATTTTCAATAATTCAAAATAACTTATGAAATTCAAAATGGCCAAATTTTGGGATGTTACAAACCTCCCCCCCTTAACAGAATCTCGTCCCCGAGATTCAGGGCTGCCTAAAGAAAAAGGTTGGGAAATTCCTTCTTCAGATCTTCTTCACGTTCCCATGTTGCTTCGCTCTCCGAGTGATTGCTCCATTGAACTCTGCAGAAATGGATTGTTTTTTTCCTGGTTTCTCGTTTAGCTGTGTCCAAAATCTTGATTGGGTATTCCTTGTAGGTCAAATCTTCCTGCAATTCTATCTCTTCCAGAGGTGTCTACTCTGTTGGCACTCGAAGGCATTTCTTGAGTTGGGACACATGGAATACATCGTGCACTCCTGCCAGAGATTGCGGCAATTCTAACTGGTATGCAACTTCACCTTTGTGGCTCAAGATCTTGAATGGACCCATGTATCTCAGGGCAAGTTTCCTTTCGTATGGAACCTTTTAACTCCTTTGAGTGGCGTGACCTTGAGATAAACAAAATCTTCTGGCTCAAAACTCAACTCACAGCGTCGGTTATCAGCATAACTCTTCTGCCTTGATTGTGCTGTCTTCAGTCTCTCTCTAATCAAAGCAATCTTTTTTTCTGCATCTGAGAGTATGTCTAGTCCAAAAACGTGACGTTCTCCCGTCTCGTTCCAATTTAATGGTGTCTGACATGATCGACCATATAAAGCTTCAAATGGAGACATCTTCAAACTAGCTTGGTAACTATTGTTGTAGCTAAATTCTGCATATGGCAAACATTTATCCCACGATGTAGTATATGACAGTGCACAAGCTCTTAACATATCTTCGAGTATCTGATTTACTCTTTCAGTCTGACCATCTGTTTGCGGATGGTATGCCGTACTGAAATTCAAACGGGTGCCCATTGCCGTATGTAACTTATCCCAAAATCTTGAGGTGAACTGAGTACCTCTATCCGATACTATCTTCTTAGGTACACCGTGCAAGCAAACAATTCTCGCCATGTACAAACTCTGCTAACTTATCTCCTGAGTAGGTTGTCTTTACTGGTATGAAATACGCAACCTTTGTTAAACGATTTATTATGACCCATATGGAGTTGTATCCTCCTTGAGTCCTTGGCAAACCGGTGATGAAATCCATCCCGATTTCCTCCCACTTCCATTCTGGTATCTTTAACGGTTGTAACAATCCGGCTGGTCTCTGATGCATTGCTTTGACTCTCTGACATACATCACACAACGCTACATGCTCAGCTACTTCTTTCTTCATATTCGGCCACCAAAATCTTTCTTTCAAATCTTGATACATCTTAGCACTTCCTGGATGAATTGAGTACTTGGAATCATGTGCTTCCTCGAGTATTAACTGCTTTAATTTAGGCTTATGAGGTACGTAAATTCTATTTTTCATCCACAAGGTACCCTGCTCATCTACTCTAAAGTCCTTGGCTAGGCCTTCATCCATCTTGGATTTGATCCTATTAATCTTATCATCAGCCTTTTGACCTTCCCTGATCTGCTCTTCAAGGGTCGACTTTACTTCCAAAGTAGCTAAAAATCCTTCCGGTACAACTTCCAATTTCAACCTTTGAAAATCCTTGCACAATTCTACCCTGCTGTCTTCTACCAACATATTTATGCTATAACTTTTCCGACTCAAAGCATCGGCTACCACATTAGCTTTTCCCGGATGGTAGTGGATTCCGATATTATAATCCTTGATTAATTCCAACCATCTCCTTTGTCTCATATTTAGGTCTGATTGAGTGAATATGTACTTTAGACTTTTGTGATCAGTATATATTTCACATCTGTTTCCGATGAGATAGTGGCGCCATATTTTAAGGGCATGCACCACAGCAGCTAATTCTAGGTCATGGGTTGGGTAATTCTGCTCATGTGGCCTTAGCTGCCTTGACGCATAAGCCACTACTTTGCTGTTTTGCATCAAAACACACCCAAGTCCTTGACGCGATGCATCACAATATATATCAAAGTTATCCTTAGCATTCGGCAACACCAAAACAGGTGCCGAAGTTAGACGCTTCTTTAGTTCTTGAAAACTCTTTTCACACTCGGGCGTCCACACAAACTTTTTCTCCTTTTTCAACAATTGCGTAAGAGGTCTCGCAATTGATGAAAAACCTTCAATGAACCGGCGATAATATCCCGCCATACCAAGGAAACTTCTAATCTGAGAAGCTGACTTTGGTTGTTCCCAATGCAATACTGCCTCCACTTTCTTCGGATAAACAGCTACTCCTTCAGCGGTCATTACATGTCCCAGAAACTCTACCTTCTTTTTCCAAAAATTTTCAAGAATTCAAAATAACTTATGAAATTCAAAATGGCCAAATTTTGGGATGTTACACTAGTGGACGGAGGGAGCTCCATCAACCTCCTGTCCTCCAAGGCATTTCGTGCGCTCCAGATATCACGGCAGGAGTTGCGCCCGGTCTTGCCCTTCTATGGGATCGCCTCGAGGGCTGGCTTGGTGCCCCTGGGCTAGGTGCGCCTCTCCATCACCTTCGGGGAGGAAAGCAACTACGTACCAAGATGGTGGACTTCGAAGTCGCCGACTTCAACCTCCCGTACAACGCCCTGCTTAGCCGACCGGCGTTGGCCAAGTTCATGGCGGCGACCCACTATGCCTACATGGTGGTGAAGATACTAGGACCTGGTGGCCCCATAATCATCTTGGTGGACAGGCCGGAAGCCTTGCGCTGCCACAAGCACGCATTGGACCTGGCCGGCGCCACCTGTGCAAGGCTGGCTGATGTCGCCTTCTCGGGAGCCCCTTTGGCGAAAACCCGTGCCTCGCCCGGCTCGGTTGGCGAGGTAAAGGTGGTCTCCTTGAGCATGGGTGAGCCCGGGAAGACCGTCAACATTGGCGCTAGCCTCAGCACCAAATAGGAAGACACACTCGTCACCTTCCTCCGGTCTAACTCCGATGTGTTCACCTGGCAACCATCCGATATGACTGGGGTCCCCAGGGAGGTGATTGAACACCGATTGGCAACGCTTCCAAGAGTGCTCCTGGTCCATCAAAAGGTCCGGAGACAAGCACCAGAATGGTAAGATGCCATTCGGGAGGAGGTAGAGAAGCTGTTGTGCGTTCATGCATTGCATTAATTCATGATTCATCGGATAATGCATAAGTAACATCCTTTGGCTCGAAAGAGGCAACAAAGGCAGAGTGAAGGCAGAAAGAAGATAAGCCTGATTTTTAGCGTGTCACATGCTCAAACAGATCACCAATGATCTGCTCAGGTGGATGAGAATGCTAAATGTGTCGGGGAGGATCAGAAGCAGAAGTGGCCTCTACCTCTTGAGCAGAAGAGGATGGAACAGAGCCACTCGCTGAAGGAGAGTCTGAAGGCAAGGGCTAGTGTCCCTAAGGTGCAGAAATGGAAACAGGAGGAACCTCAAGTGTAGAGGGGACTGGATCAAGTGGAACACCATCATCTCCATCATCCTCATCCTCCACAAAGATGGTCTCGGAGAGATAAGAAGAGCCTAAAATATTAGGTCTAGCTTCTAGGCTAACCTCATCAAAAGTCACGTCATAGGTCTCTATGATCCTATTCGCATCACAACTCCAGACCCTATAGCTACGAGAAGAAGTTGAGTAACCAAAAAAAATACCATCAGAAGAATGAGACTCGAACTTATCTAGATTACTAGACTTCAAAATAAAACACTTGCAACCAAAAACGCGAAAATGAGAAACACTGGGCTTTTGCCCATACCTCAACTCATAAGAAGTGTGATGCAAATGTGCTCTCAAGAAAACGCGATTGGAAATATGACAAGCAGTAGCTATAGCCTCAGCCCAAAACTTCCTAGGAGTATTGTACTCATCTAGCATCGTCCTGGCCATCTCAACCAAGGTCCTGTTCTTCCTTTCCACTACACCATTTTGCTGAGGGGCGTAGGGAGAAGAGAACTGATATTCTAAACCAGACTCCACACAGAAACTCTCATAGTAGGAATTCTTGAACTATGTGCCATTATCACTACATATAGCTCGTAATGCACCTGGGAGATCAATAGACAACCTACTAATAAATCCGTTGAAGTGAGAAAAGTCTCATCCTTCGAGGCCATGAAAAATACCCAAGAATACCTCAAAAAATCATCAACAATGACAAGGACATACCACTTCCCCCCTACTGACTGCACTTTAGCTGGACCAATAGTGTCCATATATAAAAGCTGTCCTAGTGCATCAATCATCACTACGATGACTAGAGGATGAGAAGCAGTAACTATCTTGCCATGTTGGCAGGGAGAGCAAACTAAGTCTTTGACCATCTTGAGTTTGGGCAAACCACGAATAAGATTGCAGCTGCTAACTCTAATCAAATGATCAAAACCGGTGTGACCAAGTCTCCTATGCCAGAAGGAGAGATCACGGGACTCAGAAGCAATCAAACACCGAAGAAAGTCTCTAGAAGAAACAGAAAAATCAGCACGAAAGACTCTCTCAAATATAGAAATCCCGCAAACTAACTCTCCTGATGAATGAAGGATTCTACAAGCATTACTCTTAAAGCTTACCTCGAAAGAGTCATCGATAAGCTGAGAAACAGAAAGCAAATTATATTGCAACGTCCTTAAGAATAAAATTTTCATTAATGTAGACGGTACCTTTAGCAATGACTCTACCTGAAGAAGCATCCCCAAAAGTGATCAACTCATCACTAGAGGCTCGGACTAGGGAAGAGAACCAACAGGAGTCTTCGATCATATGGCGAGAACAACCGGAGTTAATAATCCAAACATCTCCCTTCCCCATTTGACGGATTTGATCAAGTCAAAAGAGAGAGAAGACTCAGTACTGGGATAAAGTGAGGACCTAGGAACCCAATACTGAATCACACGACGTCTCAAAGTACCAGCCACAGAAGGAGAAGACTGGACTATAGTGTCTCTCTGACGCTCGACTTTCACAAGATCAGAAGAAGCAACTCTAATAGAAGATGTAGGAGCTATCACTGGTTTGGCCCGCTGTGTTGCAAAGGCTGAACCATCCCAACGAGGCTGCCTAAATCTCCTACCTGAAAACACCTCACGCCGCTGATATCTACCTTGATAGGAAAAAACGAAGAATATCAAGAGGATGGCGGAAAGACTGACCACGAGCAACTCCAAGACTAAAACTCATTGAACGACATGATAGCAGGAGTCTGGACCTTTGCCCAAAAGCAGCGACTCTCTAACCTGTCTGGAAGCAGTGTGTGCCTTAGGAGCACTCAGATTCTGAGGATGACCCTGAATACCCCTAAGAGCAGCACCACGCTCACGCCTCGTGATCTTGGCGCACCTAAAATATAAATCTACTAGGTGACCATCCTTCTTACAGAAGGTGCATAAATACTTTGCCTTGCTAGAGGCAGAAGTGACAAGAGAAGCACCATTCTGCTCAGAAGTACCATGGACAACCCTAGTAGACCTAAACATAGTGGTACTCACCCTGGGAGCTACCACTATCTCTCCACTCTTGGATCCATGCACAATGGTAGGAGGATGAGTCCTAGCATGCTCCAAGTAGTCAAATCCTAGACCCTGATTGAATCTGCTAATTTTTGATTGGTCTAGAATGAGATTTAGCTTCTTCTTGCCTCCTACAAACTTCTCGATAGTGCTCATGAGATACTCACACTCCCGAAAGAAAGAGGCACATGAAGAACAGGGGTGAGACGAAGAAGAACAACCAGAAAGAGAAGAAAAAACACCAGCACGTGCATTTTTCTCCCTCAGCACGGCTGCCTCAATCTTGAGGGCCTCACAAGAAATGCAAGGAGTTTCTCTAATCCTATGGGCTTAGTCTTCTAACTTCTTCCTAAGCTCGACTTGAATTTTATCCAAGTCCCCCTCTGTCGGTGTATTCTACACCAAGGTACTCTCTCCACCGCTGTCAGGCGGGACCGTGGCGCAAGATGCAAAAAAAGAAGCTCTTATGCAAAGGACTCAACCAGCTGAAGAGAGGTTTGGCGGGCGACCAGGTCCCAGCCCCCGGCGACCAGGACACGTGGTCGCCCGGCGGGCAGTTTTGGCCGACCAGGTCCCAGCCTCGGGCAACCAGATCACGACTACGGAAGACCAGGACACGTGGCTGCCCGACAAGCAGTCGAGCCACCTGTGGGGAACCGTCCCCAGGACTCCACTGATTCACCCAAATGCGTGGAACATCTTAAGTGAATCAAGGGAACCTCGGGCATTCTGTAAATATACCCGTGTTGGTCCCAGGAAAGTTTGCCAACACGCGCATTCTCGTCCAACAGTTGACATCACAACACATACACAATTATTGGAAGCGTAAGCGTCATTACATTCCAAAAGTAGGATTGCTGTCCATAACGACATATTTAGAGTTAATACACCAAGTAGCAGCGGAATCCATAAGATAAACAACAAAAGGGCCAGCATGGCATGCGCCCAAACCCTCAGGCAACCAACTGGGGCAAGAACGGCGACTAAACATTAGAATCATCGAGATCTGCCCGGTAAAAGTCCCCGGGCTGTGCCTCATCCTCACCTACAGTAAGTGGACAATCCGGTTGAGTACAAAGAGTGTACTCGCACAATAATATAAGTTGCATATTGAGTTCTAACTACATGTAGTTGCTACATCAAAGGGAGGCAAAATGGCAATTTCAATATAAAGCAATATTTGGGATAAATCACAAACATGTATAGATTGACAAATTGCATTTAGTAAACATTTGCAAAATCTAATACATAATATAACATCATCACCATCACATTTACATCATGCCTTCAAGCATTCTCCGAACCATGAGTTCCATCGCTCATGTCTGATTACACACACAAGTACTCCAATACTTGTGTCTTTTTCCCACTCCCAATTCCATTCTTACCAAGTCCTTAATACTCGGCAAGTAGTACGACAAATCAGCGATCGTCCTTAACCATGGGCGGCTATTGAATAGTTTAAACTCTGCGAGGTGCGACTTTACCCACGACACGCTACACTCGTAAGCCAAGCTATTAACACATTTCCTTGGATGTGTCGATCGAGGTGAGCGTGACAAACCATTTTTCGGTATGTATGGTAGTGTATCTAAACCATCCGGATGGTGTGACCCTTAATCCGCGTGCCCGATTGCGGTGTGTGTGGATCAAGGAGTACACCCGTTGTTGGACATCCCCAACTCAACAAAGTTCGAGGGACTCGAGGACATTCCTTGATGCTCCACTAAGCTCAAGGAATTCGGCGGACATTCATGATGCTCCACTAAGCTCAAGGAATTAGGGTGCACATGGTTTACACACCTAGTCATACACAAGTACTTGAATTCTGTAGGTCCCATAAATAGCGTGTGGTTCACGATAGTTGCTCAAAGAGACGTCACCAGGATTCAATCCTTAAGGTCCTTAACCAATACCTCTACTCATTGACCAATGTTTGAAACCATCATTATCATAATAATTCTTGATCATTGCGACCAATGGACTAAGTCCATCTATCGCGGTTTCTAACGATATTCTAAGCATGGCTAAGCAATTCGCATGACCCATATACAATAATAATAAACTAACCACCTAGGGCGACAATGGAAAATGGAAGGAACATGGCAAGGGAATAACACAACAATGTGGCAATAGCTAAGAATTCTACCTAATCATATCTGTAATTGAAAGTAAGCATGCAATTGATAGAATAATTCCAAAATATAAATTTCAAATAGTAGGAGCAATCATGGTCAAGGGTTAAAGTAGTGCCTTGCTGCTCGTTCTTGACTTCGAAGGCGTAGTCGTGCTAAAAGTGCCTTAGAAGCGTCAACACCTAACGAGAAATCCAATTCAATAAACACCGAATTAAGAATTCAAATGGTACACGTGATTAAAAGATGCGTGAAATGCTCATGATGGGTAGTACTAATTATAATATAAGAATACCAATCGAGTTTATAAGGTTTGGACTCGTGTGTCAAAAGTTCAGGTTTTACAGGTATTTTCATCGAATTATGTCCGGAGTATCCGGATGTAACCTCGGAATGTCGGGGTAGACACCCTCGATCCATTGAGTTCGTAACCAGACTATCCGATTATTTCTTGAATATCCGGGTTGTTGAATTGTCGGGTAAAACCGGACTATCCATTTGGCCTATTCATTTCAAAAGGATGTTTGTCCATTTGCTTCTATACTTTATAGAAATGGACTAGAACTTCAAAAGGGTGGTCTAGGGTGGGATCTTACCACTACAGGGTTACTTTTGCACTTGGTGACGGTTGGTTTTGGCGGGGGAATGACAAGAGGTGTCACAACTCCGATTCTCATGGTTCGTCTCCTCCTAGCTCGTGTGAATGACAATGACCTCGCTTGCTTGTGCTTGCAGTAGCAACTAGCACTCCTCCTCAAGCTTCCATGCGACATGCGCGACCCGATTCAAGGTGTGATGATGGATTCCATGGAGAAAAAGGAAATGAGTCACAATGGCAAAATTTTCAGAACATGGAGAGAAAGAAAACCGGTTACCACTCACCCAAAACTTGGTGCCTCAAGAATCCGTTTGGATGGATTTGAAGCTCTTGATCTTGGCTTCGATGTGGTATGACATGCACAAGCTCAAACTGATTTGAGGGAATTTGTGGGGGAGAATGGCAAGGAGTTGGAGAAGAGTTCTTGCTGTTTTTCAGGTGTAGGCTGAGCAAATGAGTAGGTGGGGGAGGGAAAACCAATGTGTAGCACCTTATATATGGCTGCCCATTCATGCTTACATGTGGGGCCAGGTCCCACATGTCATAGAGTGAGTAAAAAGGGTGGGTATGAGTGATTAAAGTGAGAAAGGTCATGGAGGGGTTGTGCAGTCCTCAAGTCCCTATGCAAGGTAGGGCCCATGCGTCATTGACGGTTTAGGTAAGTGGGTAGAGGTGAGTAAAATAAGAAATAGTATGGTAGATATGTGCAGCCTACTCTCCTTTCCCTTATGAACATGGCCCAAATGTTATCAACTAAGGTAATACAACATGTGTGCAGTTTGAAAAATGATTTTCAGGATTTCGTTACTCCCTCTTTATGCAAGATAAATGTCCTAATACTTGTGTGGTTACAATTAAGTGAGGATTTTAATGACATTACGGAAGACGTTAGCATGACAAGCCTCACTTACCGGATTACGAAAATTGGGCTGTTACACGACCAGGCCACGTGGTCACTCGACGAGCAGGTGAGCCCATTGTCAACCGACCACGCAAACAAGGCTGGAAGACTTCTGCCCGAAATCACAATGTATCATAGCCATTAACTACACATGGGAGCCATTAAATGCGAATGGAAGCTATTCAATGCACGAGGAGCCATTACAGTGTGCTTGGAGGCCATTAAATAGGCATGGCTCCCTGACGCCATGATGACCTGTCCCTCCGACTGAGCAAGCTTCACCAACTCCCATTCCATCTACACGCCCGGGCAAGGCGGGGTGATCGTGTATAGCGTTAAGTCACCGGCGTCCGAACCCCTCCTCTCGAGCGGTCCGAAGATAGGCAGCGTCAAGCTACGGCGTGGACAAAGAGGCTCCGAGGGACAATAGCGACAGTACTAGACACAGTCAATGTAATTAATGTAAAATCACTCCCTCTGCCTGCCCTAGCCAGTCCTAGGAGT
Source organism: Guadua angustifolia (assembly GCA_036346375.1). Taxonomy (NCBI): domain Eukaryota; kingdom Viridiplantae; phylum Streptophyta; class Magnoliopsida; order Poales; family Poaceae; genus Guadua; species Guadua angustifolia. The sequence continues at coordinate 20,728,785 of CM070522.1, forward strand.
ATATAAGGGAGCTAGCGTGCATAGGGAGGGGAGGTTCGAAAGGTGGACGAGTTCACGAGATCGGTCAGTCGATCAGTCTACAACAGAGAGCAAGCTGAATACTAGAGCAACACGAGCTTGAGCAGGACGTAGGACTATTACCCGCATTGTGGGCCCAAACCTGGGTAAATCCTGTGTGTTCCTTTTGTGCTCCCTATGTGTTCTTGAGCTTCCTGTCCTGCTCATCACGCGAAGAGAGTAGAGAAGAGAGCCGAGTGTGACGCGGCTATGAAGGCCCCCTACCAAAACTCGGTTATACACATGAACCAATACTGTCTGGCACAAACACGCCGACACCCTCAATCACAGAACAATGCAAGCAACTCTTAAGTGACTTATCTAGTAAGTTCTTATCAAGTTTAGCACACTTGACATTTAAAGCTTCATTGTCAAGTTTTAGTTGCTTACAACCCTCACATGAGCTGACAGGGTCCTTAGAAGCATGCATTTCAAGTTCATCGTTTCTAGACGAAAGCTTCTTAAGGTGAACGCTCATGGCATCTATTTTAGCAAGTAACTTAGGATAATTTTCACATGAAGGAGTAGCATGAGCATGAAGAAAACTAGTATCTAGAGAGGAAATATCAACTGTACAAGTGCTAGCATTCTTCGACCTAAGACTTTCAAGTTTAGTTTGCACACTATCATACAAAGTCCTTATGTTCTCAAACTCCACAAGCAAAGCATCACACAAAGAACAGTCATCAGTGACTCAGGAGGGAGAAGGTCTAACAGAAGCTAACTCCCAAGTCAAGGTACCTACTTCCTTCTCAAGCTCCATATACCTAGCTCTAGCTCTAGCATGAAATTTTCCTAATTTGCTAAAAGCTTCATTGAGCCGGTCATATGAAGGTACCTCGTCCGAGTCACTGTAGAGCTCGGAGTCGCTGATGCTGTTGGTGTCCGCCATGAAGCACATGCTAGAGAAGTCATCATCGCCTTTCTTCTCTTGCGGATCATCCTCGCCTTTGTCGCTCCATGTCTCCGTGTCAGAGAGGCTGATGTCATCAAGGGTGGCGAGGACGCGGTAGAAGAGCTTCTTGTTCTTCAAGAAGTTGCCGTACTTCTTCTTGTGCGTCGGCTCACGAACTGGAGGCTTCTTGTTGCGGTTCTTGTTAGTGTAGTCGTTCTTGCCAGAACCACCGGAGTCGTTCTTGCCCCTCTCTAGTTTGGGACAATTCGCTCGAATGTGGTTAGGGCCTCCACATTCGAAGCAGGTGATCCCACATTCTTTCTTCCTCTCCCTCATCCTCTTGTAGGCGTGAGAAAATTTGTGAGCTAAGAGAGCAAGTTCAGTTTCTGGAAACTTGTCCAGACGGTCATCGCTTAGTTTGCAAAGGGCGGAGAGAGACAGGCTAGCAGCAGAATCTGAAGAAGATGAACAAATGGGATCTGTGACCAAGGCCATCGACTTAGATTTTATCTTACAAGAGACGACATCGATCTCAAGAGTCTTGAGTTGGGAATAAAGCCCGTCAAGAGTCAAGGTCGATAAGTGGGTAGTGTCCTTGATGGTGGTCACTTTCATTTCCCAAACGCAAAGATCAAGTGCGGTCAAAAGTGTTGAGCATTGTCCGAGTCAAGATATGTACAACCAACTGCCGGAGATCGCTCAAAATTTTTGTAAATCGATCGAAATACTCGTCAAGACTCTCACCGGCGTGTTGTTCAAACTTGTTGTACTCACACTTGTGTTGATCCTACCTCACGGTTTTGATTTGGGTAGTACCTTCATGATAAGCATCGAGAGTCACCCAAATCTCATGAGTGGATCGCAGATGAGAGATCCTGTCATACTCACTGCGGCTACATCCTTGTATGAGGATGTTTCTTGCCTTAGCATTCGCCACCACATCACCCATATTTCCAGCTGTGACGTGTTCATCAGCAGGAACATCATACGGGAGCTTCACCTTCTACCAAACCAGGAAGCCCTGGGCAGTGATGTATGATTCCATCCGGGACTTCCAAAATGGAAAATCAACACCGTAAAAGATGGGAGGCTTGGTGGAATACTTGTCTGTCGCCATAGCTCTTAAGACCGGTCAAGACCTATGGAAGAGCAAAACTGGCTCTGATATCAATTGAAGGATTGGTATGACGAACAGAGGGGGGGTGAATGGTCACAATAAAATTTTCCCACTCACAGTATCCCAAAAGACTAACACAAAAGAACACCCAAAAAGATAAAGTTCCTGATTAGGAAAGCTGGCAGTACCCCTCTAGAGTAGGTGAAAGTGCCAGAATCAAAAGCTCCTCAAGAACAGACAGCCCGACCCAAAACAAGAATCAAAACAACTTTTGATCGGCTTAACAGAACTCCAAGAAACTTTGTAGATGAGATCTTGAGACAGTCAGAAACTTTATTCAAAAACTAATTTCTAGGACTAACCTCAAAGTTTTGACCTTTTTGTCTGAGAAGAGGGAGCACATCAAGAAAAGCAAGAAGAACAGGGAATTCGGTTCAAAGCTTAATCTTGAGATCTTTGATGAATGGAAAGATCTTGAAAACTTGTCATAGCAAGCGAAGAACGCACAGAATCAAAACACCAGATCAACAACTTAAGAATACAAAAAGGCACAAGAAGGAAAGCATGTAGAAGGAAATGAATCAACTTGCGTAAAGTAAATTTGTGTAACTTAAATTGCAGAAAGTAACTTGCATAAAGTAAATGACAAGAAGTAAAATGTAAGAATTGAAATCCATGAGTGGAATTTGTATTTCTGGAAGGGAGGTTACAAAGCCACACACACAAAAGTGGGCAAAGCTCAACAGAGCGCTCAAAAACCTCTAAAACCCTTCTGGGATCCCCTCACACCGGAAGGCAACCCCTCCACAACTATTTATACAACTCTCGGGCCACCTACCACCCTTAGATGCAGCCCTCAACCCTAGAGTCTCATCTAAGAGCTAGGAAGAGCCCACTCACAAAGCCTGTAAGGGACCCTAAACCCGCTAACATAGGGTTTTTCTTGCACGGCTCTCAAAGCATTACTACTAGACCCGCTATTCCTATCAACTGGACTGTACTCCAACAGTCCTCATTGATCCGCGTGGCATCTAGCTAGTAACTTCTCCTTTCCTTGCCTTCTTGGCTTGCCCGAACTCCGTCTCTGGTCATCTTCCAGCGATCTCCCAACCGTTCTGGACCTCCAACGCACCTCACCTAGTCTCGATCAACTTCCGCCTCAGCGTCATCCTGCAACCATCAAAGACAAGGAAACCTTTCACATAGCAATGCCCACAAACATATTTGCTGATAATCTCAAAATAGTTAAACACAACTTAATCACAACCAGTCGGCAAACCCATATACTCTAGCCCACTCGGTTAAAATGCTTTGCTAGCCACATGGCTAACCACTTGGCTAACCACTAGGCTAAACACCAAACGCTTTAAGGACGACTACCAGCGCCCCAAAGATTGAGAGAGAATTTTTGGAAACTCAGACATAGCAACTTTACTGAGTTCTTGACAAAACTCTTGCCCGCAGCAGAGTACTCAACCAAAAAAGGAGACCAGTCAAGAAACTAGACACACGCAGCAAGGACTGGAGGCACTCGGCACTCGGCTTTCACCAAAAGATGAAAAACTAGTTAGAAAGCTAGACATGCTTAGCAAAGGCAGGAACCACTTGGAACACAGTACTTAGCAAAGAAACCAATCAGAAGGCTAGAGGAACTCAGCAAAGGCTGGCATCACTCGGCACTTAGCACTTAGCTAAGGAAGAAAACCAGTCGAGAAACTAAAAGGAAACACGACTTTGTTGGAAACCTATCAAAATGCTCTAGGTCGGATCAACCTTTAATCTAGTCTTCTACTCATCGGATCAACCTTTAATCTAGTCAATTACTCATCACACAAAGGTATAGACCTCCACATGGTCTTTCACTCTCTAGGTTGAGTTCCCTCACAATCTTATAAGTCTAGCAGGTGTTGGGCCCCTTAGGTAGATAGGGTCTATGTGCACTCCTTAGTTTGGGATCTAGAGGCAGTTTCCCTATATCAGTCATTGGGGAAGATGAGAGTGAATCTGAGCCGTAGTGTCCTCTACTATCTTTTCTGTGCTCTATAGTCACCCAGTTTGCACATTCTTGACTTCTTCTCCCCATTCTGTCTTTCTGATTTCATTTGAGTTATTTGGATCTTCTTTGAGCTTAATCTTGCTAATAACTCAACTTAAACCAGTTTTGTGCTTAAAATTGAATCACATGTTAGGGGGGGTTTAATAATTTGTTTTATGCATTTTCTATTTTTGAGCTTTGTCTATTATACAAATGGTCTATTTGTTCATGATATACACCATGCTACGTCATTAAAAATGCTCTAGCTTAGATATGTCCAAGTTCATTTATCTTACTAAGCTTACTAAAACTTAAAAAATGAGCTTTAAACAAATTGAATGAACCATGTTGCTTGTACTTGCTGAGTTTCTTCTCTAGTGGTATTTGCCATAATTTGTGAAATTTTGGAGTTCTCTGGAGTCCCCATAGCAACTTGGGTGAAACTAGATTGATCCATACTTGAGTCCTTCATCTGCTTATCAATCAAAGTGCTAAAATGACAATTAAGAAAAATTGTCTCTTTTTATGCGCATTAGACTCAACACCTCACATTCACAAGATAGCTTCCTATTGCACTTGGGATGAACATGGATTGTGTTGTGTATGACTAAGATCATTCTCTTAAGAGTCTTTCTTGAGATGATTGAATATGGCTTGAGTCATGTCGAATATCCAAATATGGGATATACACGGAAAGGATATCCACATGCAGGGAAAGCTCTGATCATACTCCTGATACGAGGAAACCTACTCGAACACACCAGGCGGTTATAGTAATTCAGGTATGATACGGGAATCATAACGGCACAAGGACCCCTCATCGACTACGATTCGGTACTCTAGCCCGCTATATAAGGATCAAGGAGAACGTCATCCGGAACAAGCCGATTGGAAGCGAGAACAAGCCAGGAGAAGCCAATTGCAATCCACAACAAACCAGCATAGAGCGCAAGCTTCCAGCCGTCATCATCTACGAGCCATAGCTTAGCCATCCCCCAGATTCATAGTTCTTCCTTGTAATCAGGGCTCGGTAGTAACCTCGAGCACATTGGCTTCATCGAGTCCTATTCTGAGGACCCATGCCATGAAATGCGCTTCATCGAGTCTGACCCTCTAGAGCCCAGCGTCCTCAAGTGCGTTGACACGGAGAGCGACAGCGACGGCAACAACGATGACCTTAGTGGTCAATGCAGTAGTCGTACAGATCGACACATGTTCATGGCTAGGGCTAATAAAGGCGCTATGGAGGAAGTTCCCAAAAGTGGGACACAGGAGCAGAAGCCATGGGTGGCCAGGAGCACTACGTCCCGCCTAGCACACCTCGAGATCAGGGGGCGAAAGCCACCATAGTGCATGCAACCGCGGATGATGCCACTCCTAGTATGGCGGACCATCGCCGTGACCCAACAGCCGTAGCCGCTGCAGGGACCGCGGCCAAATTGTCAAAGCATCTCAACCTTGACAATCCAATGACACATCCGCATGTGCTAGGTTTCCAAGGGCAACAGACTTTTTGGCAGCATGACCACAATGGCCCACCTGACTATGTTTTAGCAACATCATCCCGTCAGAGCCACTCCAGCGACGTCTTCAGTACTCCTGAGGCTAACATCCAGTGTGTTCATGTGCTATTGAAGTCTCTCCCACCGTTGGACCCGGCTAACCCTATGACGTCGGTGTTCGACCAGATGAAGATGCTGCTCAATGCAGCACAAGGCCAGACTACTCGAGCAGCCAACTCGAGGTTCGGGCAGCCAAGTCGACAAGGCAGGGGAGCCATCTGCCGGGACCATCTCTTGATAGTCGTCGGGCAGCACGATCAGCGGTGGCTAGTTCTGGCCATCGAGGACCAGGGAGGACGTCGTCTAAAACAAGCTGATTGGAAGCAAGAACAAGCTAGGAGAAGCCAGTTGCATCCCACAGCAAACCAACATAGAGCGCAAGCTTCCAGCCGTCATCATCTATGAGCCATAGCTTAGCCATCCCCTAGATTCGTAGTTCTTCCTTGTAATCAGGGATACCCGCATTAGTCTGTAATCCTTTGATTGATCTCCATCATCGCCAACACAAGAGTAGGGTATTACTCGACGACAAGGCCCGAACCTGTCTACATCGCATGTTCTTGAGTGCATGCTTGATCCTACATATCTAGAAGGTACCTGAGCATAAGTGTGTTGTCGATCACTAACCTTCGACAAGTCAATTGCTTAAAAATTGCTAACAAAAAAACCATACATATGTGTGTAAAGAATGCAAATAATGTTACACATTTGCACCCCACTATGTCTTTCAAAGTATTAAAGAAAAATTTGCTTCACATAGCAAATAAGCTCGAAGGACCTTGTGTACTCCTAGATTCCCCAAAGTGTTGAGTAGATTGAACTCTAGGTTTTCCATTTGATCCTTTGAATGGCTTTGCTTCTAGATTTGAAACTAATGCTAAGTGTTGCTCATATCAAAAATTGCTAAACATGATCTTTTTAAAATAAAACTAAGCTAACAAGCAAATCTTCTTACTTGCACTTGGACATGTTGTAGTCCAGTCTAATTTGAAATTGTCTAGCTTGGCGTCATATCTTATCTTTATAGTCATTTGGATAATTTTCAAAGCTCCTCTATGTTGCATGTATACATTAAGAGGAGAATATGTTGTCTTGATGCCTATATTGCCAAAAGGGGGAGAAATCGTAAAAAAGGCATCTTGGTTTTTATGATCTTGGTAAAACTCTTGCTATCTTTTATGGATCATAAGCATGTTTGTGTTATTAAATTTTAGAGTTTTTGTGAAAAACTTGCTCTTTCTTCAGTTTAGCTCTAAAACTTTCTCTCGCCAGCTTGGTCATGTCTCACTTCTTTCGCTTTCTAATCAAATCTGGCATTGCACCTAAATTGCTTTCTTCTTTCTCTTCAAACTCAAAACTTATATACCTTTTCATATGTTTGTCAATATACTCATCAAGGGCGAGATTCAAAGACCATGTGGAGGTCTATACCTGTGTGTGATGAGTATTTGACTAAAATTTGAGCTTGGTTTGTTTTGGAATTGAGTTTGATTTAAATTGAATTTTTGTAACATCCCAAATTTTGCTTTTCTAGATTTATTGTGCTTTTCTTGATTTTTTTGGGATTTTATTTATTTCTTTTTGTATTTATTTGATAAGGCCATCTATTGTCTTTTATTTGTTTAGTGCAATTTGTTGATGATCTTTTATTGGAAGTATTTTATTTTGTTCCAGAGGTCCAGAGGTATTTTCTGGAATTTTTCAGGATTTTTTCGAATTTTTTTGCTATTTCTTTTGGCCTTATTGATTTTCTGGATTTATTTTAATTTGAAAAGGATTAAAAATTGCCTCAACAGTGTTTGGGCCAAAACCCAAGTCGATCGGCCCAATCTTACGTGCTTGGTCAGGCAGATTAGCCCACATTTGAAAAACCCTAGCCCATCCACCGTTTAATTGCGATCGGGTGATCCCGACTTGTCCGCGTCGCCCCATGCTTCAAGTCGTCGGATCGTGCTCGTGTGAATGTCTGAGATAGTGCCATGTCAATCCACCCGAATCCGCTGTGCTGCCGGAGTCCCGGGACCCTCGGACTCCGTTCCGCCTGCCGTACACCTTCCCAAGCCCTCTATTTATTGCGCCGCCACACGTGTCGAGTAGCCCGAGTCGCGCCGCACCGGTTGACCTCAGTTTTGTCTCCTACGCCGCTGCCAGCCATCTGCCCGAGCTCGCCGTAGTGCCGAAGGGTCTCCGCCGCTCGTTGCGCCGTCGCCGTTCCATCTCCGCCGTGTTTAAGGTCGCCGTCGAGTTGCCCGTGCCAAGACGCATCCACTGTGCTATTTCTATCGTCAGAGAAGCCCCGTAGCGCTGTCACCGTGGTCATCTTCCTCTACTCCGGTGAACCCGAGCCGTCGTGCCCTCATCGCCGAGTCGAGCTCCGTCCGTCGTCTGATCTCCAATCAACGCTTTGAATCTCACCACGTCGACCAATCCACAGTAAACCCCATCCGTAACTCTCAGCCGTTAGATTTAATCGCATGGTATAGATTGCACCATATAGATCTGTGTCTATTCAATCTCAACCGCTAGATCTTGATCCTAGGGTACTACGTCATGCCACGTGTCGCATTCCTATTGGTCCAGCTGTCCTGCTGACGCCTTGGCGCTGCGTTAGCGATTGCCGCAGATGCGATATCGTCGATCCTTTGGCGCTCGAGCCGTGCCGTGGACAGGGTCCATGCACCGAGACGCGTGGCAGCCTCTGGTTGTGACGTGTGTCGGCTGGTGATTGGGCCACGTGTCATGCTGACGCCAGCGATGTCGTCATAATTAATTTTCTTTATAAAAATAATTTGGTAGAAATTTGTTTCATTGTTGACGTCATCAGAGGTCATGTTGATGTCATAAATGCAAATTTCCCGTATAGAAATAATTCGAATAAATCGGAATTTCTGATTTTTAGGGTTTTCCAATTAATTAAAACTTTGAAAAGCCATATCTTTTGCGTCTGAACTCTGATTGAGGTGATTCTAGTCCCTAAAAATTTGTAAAATTATGCTCTATTTATTGGTGAATTTTATTTAATTTTTGGAGTTGATTTTGCTCTCTATTTTGGTCATTTATTGCTTTCTCCTCCATTGCACGTAGACGTTGAGTTGCCAGGAGACTTTGTGGTTGAGAAGCCAGTGCTTGACTAGGTTGCAGAGTAGGATCCAGACCCATTCGAAGGCAAGTCATGCTTTGATCATGTTGAACCTATGTTTAAATGTTATGTTGTTTTAATGTGTTGCATATATTTCAATTATTAAAGGGTTGCCATATGTTGGGAGTAGTTAATCATCCACTTGAGTTACTTTCACCTTTGCCATGTCGTATGCCATAATTCATTTGTCACCCTAGAATGGTTTGATAGTAATTGGTAGCTATATATGCCAATGTGGGTAGCTAGAACGCAAGTAGAATGCTTAGCCATGCAATGAGTCATTATTTCATGAACAAGTGTTTAATATTGCTTAATGATTATGGGACATGTTTATTAATTGTGTGTTGGTGTTGTCACACAATTTTGGTATTGTTGATGGCATGTGGTGTATGGTAAATCAACCGGGGTGGTAAAATGATTTAGACTAAGGCAAGTGGCAAGTCTTTGTGGTGGGCCAAGGTTGGCACGTGGGTGGTCACATTTGTTTTTTTATGATGTTTCTGGTTTGGACATGGTGATTTTTGGTTAGTCTTGCCTTGGTCAATTTAGAACTTAACCTTGCAAGAATTTGAACTAAGTCATCTATACAACCACAAGTCTGGATTGGGACAGACCTGGTTGATTAAATTGTTGAGTCTAAACTTTAGTACTATTGTGGTGGTGTGAGGCCCGGGTAGTGGTAACCAGTCCTCGCACGGGTTGGCTCACATGGAGCAAGAGGGGGGTCCTGGATGTGGTAACCAGTCCCACCAATGTTGAAACCTTAGCGGATAGTACTAGGTTTTGATAGGCATTGGAAAGGCTTTGTTATGGTCACTCGCCTTGGTGGTGTTTGATTATATCTTGTGGGTAAAGTGTATAACCTCTGCAGAGTGTAAAACCTATTCGAATAGCCGTGCTCACGGTATTAGACATTGCTCGGTGATTATAGTCAAGGGTTAGATTTTTATTAAACAAATATAGGGATGGAATGTTGGAATGTGGAAATACGGATATGAGTTGGACATTGAAAACAAATGCAAAAGTTATTACTATTATTATTTATTTTACTGTCTTTCAATCTATTTATGCTAATCTTTTGTAAATGATGTTTATGCAAAGTAATCATGTAGCCTATCCTTGTACTAAGCCATGCATATAGTAAGTAGACTTGCATTCTATGAATGGCTTGTTGAGTGCTTTATGTACTCACCCCTTGCCACCAGCATCATCAGTTGAGGAAGAAGCAATGCCTGCATTTGAGGAGGAGTTCCAGGAGGAGGCGAACAATTAGGGTGCAAACCTTGTCAGTTGCCTGTGGCAATTGAAGGGTTTCTACTCATTTATTTATTTCCGCTGCAGTTTATTTATTTACTTTCAGTTAGCCCTGCGTGGTGTACTCATGTAAGGTGGACCATAAGGTCATTCAACCGTTATATGAAACTTGATAAAGTCTTATTTATAATTATCGTTGGGTATGATTGTGATATTCATCTATATTGAGCCTGTGTGCACTAGCGTGATCTTGGACTAGTGCGAAATACACAAAGGGTCCGGATTTGCAAATTCGGGTCTCGACAATTTTTCAATTTGAAGCAATTTGATGTTTATCTGTCTTTTCTAGTACTACCGGCATGGGGGGCAATAGCACCGGACCTTCTAAGTGTGATTGATTTAATTAATGATTTTGTGATGATTATTGCATATCCTTTTGGACATTGCTATGTTATGGGTTTTCCTTGTCTTTGATGGTTGCAGGATGACGGTTCTCGATCATGGTAAGGCGGAGGATGATCGGGACAAGGCGAGGTGCGTCGGAGGTCTAGACGATCGGGGATTACCAGAAGATGACCGGAGATGAAGTTCGTGCAAACCAAGAAGACAAGGAAAGGAGATGATGCTAGCTAGATGCTACATGGATCGACAAGAGCCATTGGATCGCGATCTAGTTGATAGGTTAGTAGGTCTAGATAGTATGTTTTGAAAACCGTGTAAGAAAATTCATTATGTGTGTGGGTTTTGGGTTAGCCCTTGCATGGCTGTGTGAGTGGGTTAATCCTAGCCCTTGGATGAGTGCTCTAGGGTTGAGGAACTCATCCAAGGGTGGTAAGTGCCCCAAGAGTAGTATAAATAGAGGGGGAGGGTAGCCTTCTCCTCTTGAAGGTTGTAGAGCTTTTTATGCTCCTTTGAGGTTTGCCCACTTTGTTGTGAGGCTTTGTACACCTCCTCCTTCTAGAAATGCAAATTTTTTTAATTCAAGCTTGAATTTACATTACGCATTTACTTTATGTCTTAAATTCAGCATTTAAATTCTTGCAATTTACTTTCTCGCAATTTGGATTTGCCTCCCCTTCTTCTGAATGCTGCTAATCTAGGATGTCTTGAGTGTGCTCATATGTTTTTTCATCTCTCTTGCACCCTAGAATAGACTAGAGATCAAGTTTTCTATCAAGTTGCAACTTTGTATTAGTTTTCTTTCAAGTTTTTTATGCTAGGAGCAACACTTAGTATTAGTTTCAAAACTAGAAGCAAAGCCATTCAAGGGATCAAATGAAAAACCTAGAGTTCAATCTACTCAACACTTTAGGGAATCTAGAAGTGCATTGTCGGGACCCGAATTCACCAATTCGAATCCACTGTGTTTACCGCACTAGTCCCTGGATCAACGTTAGTGCACATAGCTCAATGTTGGCAAGTATCACTCATACTTCGTTACTCTCTTGCTGACGACGCAATCGCGACTGTCCACACATCGCATGAACGGCCAGGATTCGTGATGACACGGCTTGATCTGATATGATCTGAACAAACTAATGGCTCGGATTGCTAGTCCTAATCCTGAATGCCACATCTCACGATCCTTCGATCTCGATCCAACAGTCACCAATTTCGAGCTGAACAGTGAATCACATCTTCCATTCTTAGCTGCATGATTGAAGATCAATGGCGGATGGAATCGGCTGGGCTAATGGGCCAGTGATGCGGGCAATTGGGCCGTGCAGACACGGACCACGTGCGCACAGTGCTGGGCTTAGCCCAATACTGTTCACATAGAATTAGTCGAGTTTTTTTAATATAAATACAAAAAATAATTTGATTTATTTTAGGCAATAAATACACCAGGAAAATCCAAGAAAAAAATCTCAAAAATACTTTGAGACATTCTGGACTCAAATAAAAATATTTTTGGCAAAACTTTATTTTAATTTTATCTATAATTAATTAGTTTTCAACAAAAAGACAATATACTTAATTTTAAAATAATTCAAATAAATTCCAAAAAATCTAATAAATCCAGAAAATTCACAAATCTCACAAATTGCAATACAAATCTCACAAATTGCAAAAAAACACTATTAACAAATAATGAAGAGCAAATTTTGGGATGTTACAAACCTCCCCCCTTAATAGAATCTCGACCTGAGATTTAGGGCTACCAAGACAACAGGTTTGGGAATTCTGCCTTCAGGTCCTCTTTGCGCTCACAGGTTGCTTCACTCTCTGAGTGGTTGCTCCATTGAACTCTGTAAAAGCGAATAGACTTGTTTCTAGTCCAGAATCTTAATCGGTTGCTTCGACGTATTTCGCCGGCAACTATTCTCCCAAGACGGAGTCCGGGGTTCGATAGAGGGGATCTTCACGGAAGGGCACCTATAAGCTCTCTTGAGGGATCCACTCAGACAAGGATTCAAGAACACGCCGATATACCTAGGTTCCGGTCCCCAACGTGGGTAACAGCCCTACGTCCTGCTTCTGCTCTTGTTAATGTGTTTTGAGGGGATTACAAACGCATGATCTACCCTCTATCCCTTGTTTACTCTTTGGGTTCTTCCTGAGTTCTCTCAGTGCTCTTCCCATTCTCGCTCTTTCGTTCAAGTCCTTTTTTTCACTTAGCCTCCCGTCCCCCATGCACCGAACCCCCCTTATTTAGGCTGGGCTGGCTCGGGCATGTGAGAGAGATGACATCACACTGATTACACTTCATTTATTACATCAGTCACTGTAGCCTCATCCTCTGGCCTCATTCTTTGCACCATCGTCCAACTCCGCCCGGTCCTCCCGGGAAGCGACTTGTACAGGATGGGTTAGGTGCAGGACGTCAGAGGGATAAGCTATCGTGCCATCAGCAAAGCCACGCACATTCAATGGTTCTGACACGGTGTGTCAAGGGAGAAGACTTCGAGGTGAAGCTCCCCATTCCTTCGATGTATGCCTCCACGCCTGACCGGCAGCGGACCCCCAAGCACCTTCTGGTTCCGTCGGCTGACCACGTAGCCCGGTCGCCTGGCGTCAAGGCCTGATCGCCCACTTGCTCGCCAGTCGCCACGTGGCGATGCGCTGGCGTTAGGACTGATCGCCCACTGCTCGCTAAGGCATCACGCAACGCGATCGCTGATGTCGGGCTCGATCGCCACTGTTCACCGAGCTACCGCGCGACAGCGATCGCCTAGCGTCGAGGCACGATCACCCACCTTTCGCCCGGTATCACGCTCGACACTCGTGCCCCTCTTGACCGTGGCGGAGAGGGTACCCTGGCGTAAAGTATGCCGACAGTATCCCCCGGGCCCGTCCTGGAGTGCACGCCAGCCCTTTCAGACCTCTATAATATTGACGTGCTCCCGGACGGGTCCACCACTCCTGCGCAAGCAACCGCTCCAGTCCTCTCCACTTTCGCCGCCTTCTCCCGGGACCCAAAGCGTTGCGCACTTTTGCCTTTTCGTGAACCACCAGTGCGAGAGACCTATTAATAGGTACGCCCACGACCGGCAGTTCACACTCCTTTCGACTCCTTCGTCTTCTTTCCTTGCTGCTTCAACTTCCTTGTCCCAAGACCCTGCTTCGTCCAAATGGTGCAGCCTTTTCCTGCTTCAACTGTCGATAAGGAGAGGGCAATGAGGCTCTCCCGGACCGCCTCTGAGGGTTCCCTTCGCTTATGCCATGGAACCTCCGCGTCGTGGTGCGAAGCCGGAGAGATCATCATCTTCTCCTGGGCACTGCTGGCGGGCCTAGTCCCACCTTTCTCCGAATTCTTCCTTACCGTCCTCCATTTCTATGAGATTCACCATCTTCATCTCACCCCAATTCCGTTCTCATTCTCTCCATCTTTGCTTACCTCTGCGAGATGTTCGTGCAAGTAATGCCCAATCTCCCTCTCTTCCGCTTCTTCTATACTCTCCGCGGCTCCACGGACAGTGGGGTGGTGAGGCTACTTTCGTCTCCTGACGAATCGGCCTCCCTTCATTCCTTCTAGCGAAGACCAACTGGAAGGCATGGCGTAGCGACTGGCTGTACGCCGGCGACGATAGCGGCCTTGATGCCCTGGAGATGCCCTCCGCACCGGCGGAGGCCAACGAGAATTGGGGCTCATCTATCGAGGAGATAGCAGAGCTCCAGATAATGGTGGCCCGCATCAACCATTGCGGGACTCGGTGGCCGAGAACCTTCGGTGGTGCGAGACCGTAACCGGAGGATCGGCCCCCCTGCAGGTGCGCCCAGGCCGGAGTGGCAATACACGGGTGATGATGACATGACCCGTACCCACCTGGGTCGTAAGTTTCTGTTCTCCTTTTCTTTTGATTCTTCATGGTCGCTATCAATCGATAACCTTTTCTCTTTCTCCAGGCGCAGGGAATTTGGATGCCTCTTCTATCGCCAAGTGGCTGGGTGGGTTGCTCCCGCCAACGCCAAGTGGTTCGAACTTCCCGGTCGAAGCCCAGCCACTATGCGATCTGGAGTTCACGGAGCACCTCTGGATCGTCAAATCACTCCCGGCGATGGACTCCACCGGGCTTGCGACGTTGCCGCCCTGCGGCCCCCTGACAATCAGGCACAACCTCACCATCATGCTCCGCCCTACGTACAACCACATGGTCAGGAGCCTACGGCCCCTAGGATTGGAGATGAGCGATCCGCTGGAGCCTTCGGCGATGCAGTACGCCCTTTGCGTCACCCGTGTCATTGAAGCTCTCACCGGCCTGCTCGTCGCCTTGTCCGCCCGCTCCGCTTGAGAAGGGCGGGAAGTCGCAGCTACCACAGCGGGGTACGTGCTAGCCTGCTACGCCAGCCATGACACCTCCTTCGATGCCATGTCCAACGTGGCCGGAATCGAAGGTGATGAGGCCCAGGCGCAAGCTCGTGTGTGTGAAGCCTCGAAGTACATGGCTGGGTTGATGAAGGTGGAGGACCCGGCCCTTGACGTTGCAATGGCGGAGGAGGAGGCGGGGGACGACACTGGGCACATCCAAGTCGCTAACGACAAATGATGGCCCAGGTGGCCCTTCTTGTTTTCTTTGTTCCTTTCTTTTTTTTCTGTAGCCATGTACATACACTCTTTAGCAAACTTAATGAAATTATCATCCTTTGCATTTACCTGAATACCTGTTTGCATATGCTTGCCCACGTCTGCTTGACCAAACCACCAGGTGACCAGCCCCCTGACATTGCCATGATGCGGATCCAAAAGCTTAGACTAGGTCAATGCTCCAGCACTTTCCCTGTACTCGCACGCAACTACTACAAACACGAGCAGGAGTTACGCAAGACACGCAGGGAATAGACCAAAAGAGCATAAGTCCCCGTGCGTGTGGTTGTCACTATCCCATTGCCTTTCAGAACTTAAACCCTTGCGATCTCTCGAAACCAGACCACGGCGCTACGTGGCAAGGCAGCAGGTCCCCAGAAGTGATTTTGGGCCAGTGGTGCTCGTGGTGACAACTCAGGGTGTACTAGCCGCGTTGAACACCGTGCCGAACTCGACCCCCTGGTCACCTGTCCTTGCTCGACGCAAGCGTTGGGTGTTACCGCTTATCGACAAGGGGCCGCCGAGCTACCGGTACCTGTGACAACCACGCAAAACGCGACCCACCAGGGCACAATCGGGAAAGACAAGAAAGAAAAACAGATGGCCCATAAGGCAAACAACTTAACTTATTACTGGCCGTTGCCGATTAGCTAATGGAGGGAGAGCCCAGTCCTTGGCTGATCAGAGCGAACCGCCGAGCACTTACAGCTCTTAGGGGTAGAATTTCTACAATAATTCTAAGTTCTGGGAGTTCACCAACTCTTGGTCATCCTTAGTGGCTAACCGAACTACCCCGGGCCGAGAGACTGAGACCACCTTGAAGGGGCCCTCCCACAGGGGAGATAGCTTGTTGCGACCGGCCTGCGTCTGAATTCTATGCATGACAAGGTCGCCCACTGCCAGTGCTCTCTTATGGACCTGGCTGGCGTGGTACCGCCTAAGGCTCAGCTGGTACTGGGCAGTATGCAAAGCTTCTCGATCACGCACCTCCTCTAGAAGGTTGACTTCTTCTCGACGCTGGTCATTCTAGCCCTCCTCGCTGAACGCCAAAACGCGCGGCGAGCCCAGCGACAGTTCAGACGGGAGGACAGCTTCAGCTCCATAGACCAGGAAGAAAGGTGTTTCTCTGGTCGCTCGGCTGGGTGTGGTTCGAAGCAACCACAGCACCGCCAAAAGTTCGTCTGTCCACTGTGGTCCCCGCTTGTGGAGCCGATCAAATGCTCTAGTCTTGAGGCCCCTCAATACCAGCGCGTTGGCACGCTCCGCCTAGCTATTGCTCCTTGGGTGGGCCACCGAGGCGAAACACACCTTGGTGCCCATCTCTTCGCAGAACTCCAGGAATGCCGTGCTAGTGAACTGGGTGCCGTTGTCGGTGATGATGCGGTCGGCGACTCCAAAGCGGGTGAAGATCCCACGCATGAACTTGATGGCAATGGAGGGCGTGATGGCGCACTGTCTCGGCTTCAACCCATTTGGTGAACTTGTCAATGGTGACAAATAGATGGGTGAAGCCTCTGTGGCCCGCAGGAATAGGCCCAGGATGTCCGGCCCCTAAACCGCGAACGGCCAAGAGAGCGGGATGGTTTGCAGTGCTTGGGCTGGTCGGTGGATCTGCTTGGCATAGAACTAGCACACCTTTCATCTCCTCAACAACTCACAAGCATCCTAGAGGACAGTAGGCCAATAGAATCCTTGGCGGAACGCTTTTCCAACCAGCGTCCAACTGGACATAGGGCTCCCGCACATGCCTCCATGGATATCAGAGAGCAGGTTGCTTCCCTCTTCCCGAGTGATGCACTTTAGAAGAATTTCGTTTCTACTTTGGCGATATAGGTCCCCACCTACCAGAGTATAGCACTTGGCCTTACGTGCAATTTTCTCAGCTGATGCATCATTGTCAGGGATCACTAGTTCCCGCAAGAAGGCTAGGATCGGATCCATCCACCGACCTTCCCAGCCAAGTGTAGCAATCACGTGGTGATCGCCTGGGTACTCCGCTTGGCCAAGCTTTTCCCCTAGTACCGCCTCGGTGGCACCGCCGTCTTCCCTCCCTGAACTGGAGGCTGGGACAGCTGCACCACCTTCCCCACCTAAGTCGGAGGCTGAGACAGCCGCACCATCGTCCCCACCATGAACGGGGGCAGTGACGGATGATTGCGTAAGCCTTTCTTCAAAGAACCCGACCGGAATAGCGGTTCTTGATGACGTGAGCTACGAAAGCCCATCCGCCATGTGGTTGTCGCGCCGAGGGATATGGATATACCCTAGTCCTTTGAAGCGGCGCTCCATCTTCCTGACCTCCACCAAGTATGCTGCCATGGCTGAGTCAGAGTATTGAAATTCTTTTCGCACCTAATTGATGACTAGTAGGGAGTCGCCTTTGACTTGGAGATGCCGGACGCCTAACGCAGAGGCGGCGGGCAACCCTGCCAGTAAACCTTCGTACTCGGTGGTGTTGTTGGTGGCCTTGAAGTCCAAGACGACCACGTACTGAAAGATGTTGCCGGTCGGGGAGACCAAGACGACCCTAGCCCCTGCGCCCTCTAGCCTGAAGGAGCCATCGAAGAATAAAGTCCAGAGAGAAGGCGCGGGTATCTCTTCAGCTTCAGGAGTGGTGGGAGTCCACTCGGCGATGAACTCTGCCAGTCTTTGACTCTTGATGGCAGTGCGGGCGGTGAACTTGAGGCCGAACTCCCCCAGCTCTACCGACCACTTGGTGACACGACCCTCGGCTTCCCGATTGTGGAGGATCTCTCGCAGGGGATAGGCAGTGACCACCATGATCTCCCGTCCCTGGAAGTAGTGCTGCAGTTTCCTGGATGCCACTAGGATGGCGTACAACATCTTCTGTGCCTGTGGGTATCTGGTCTCCGCCTCATGTAGCACCTTGCTGACATATTAAACCAGCTTCTGGACGCCTTCCCTCTCTGCCACCAATACCACGCTCACCACCGCAGGAGTAGCTGCGATGTACAAGAGCAACGGCTCGCCGAGCTTGGGGGCGACCAGCACTGGCGGGGAGGAGAGGTACTTCTTCAAGTCTTCAAACACTTGCTGGGCCTTCGGAGTCCATTCGAAGTGGTTGAGCCGAGTCGGTGGCTTCATGTGCTCGATGGCCGCAATCTTGTCAGGATTTGCCTCAATGCCCCAGCTGGACACAAGGAACCCTAACAACTTCCCGGAGGGCACGCCAAACACACACTTCTCAGGGTTGAGCTTCACACAATTCTTTTGGTGCCAAGT
This sequence comes from Guadua angustifolia, assembly GCA_036346375.1. Taxonomy (NCBI): domain Eukaryota; kingdom Viridiplantae; phylum Streptophyta; class Magnoliopsida; order Poales; family Poaceae; genus Guadua; species Guadua angustifolia. The sequence goes on from CM070522.1 coordinate 20,747,113, forward strand.
AAACAAGACTCACATGTTTCAAATGATTCAAAATCAAATGAGGTTAGAAGTCCATCAGCATGGAGCTTCTTCATGCACTTCTCATTTATGTGGCCTAAGCGACAATGCCATAAAAAGGTAGGATTCACATCATTGGGCCGAAGCCTTTTCACATTAATGTTGTAGACAGGTTTTTCTTCAAGTTCAAGCACGTACAACCCATCTACCATGGGGCATCGGCCATAATACATATCATTGAAAAATATCGAACAAACAAAGTCCTTTATTCTGAAATCATAACCTTCATGTTCCAAACAAGAAGATGAAATAATGTTTCTACTCAAAGATGGAACAAAATAACAATTATTAAGTTCTAAAACTAATCCTGAAGGCAAATGCAATGGGTAGGTGCCAACGGCAAGACCTGCAACTCTTGCTTTATTCCCCACACGAAGATCCACTTCTCCTTTTGCCAAGTCTCTACTCTTTATCAGCCCCTGCATCGAATTGCAAATGTGAGCAACCGATCCAGTATCATATACCCAAGAGGTAAGATTAGAAGTAGCCAGATTAATTTCCACAACAAGAATACCTGAAGTGGAAGTCACACTTCCATTCTTCTTATCTGCCAGGTATTTCTCACAGTTTCGTTTCAATGTCCTAACTTCTTGCAATAGAAGCACTGAGCATCAGGTTTAGGGCCAATCTTAAGCTTCTCAAACTTAGATTTGAGACTTGCGATCTCAACTTGAACCTTGCCCTTGCCCTTGCCCTTTCCTTTGTTCCCAGCCTTAGCCTTCTGCTTCTTGAAGGCAGTGGTTTTCTGAACCATCATCACATGATTAGATTTTTTCTTTATGCTCTCCTCAGCAGACTTGAGCATCCCATGTAATTCAGTCAGGCTCTTCTCCATGCTATTCATATGAAAATTCATAATGAACGGCTCAAAGCTCTGAGGCAGAGATTGGAGAATTACATCCGTAGCCAAACCAAGGCTAAGGGGAAACTCATGCTTTTCCAATCTCCTAATGTAACCAATCATCTTGATTACATGAGGGCTGACCGGACTTCCTTGACCCGACTTGCAAGCAAACAAAAGCTTCGAGATACCATACCTCTCAGCTCTAGCTTGGTTCCCAAACATATCCTTTAAGCCCACAATCATATTGTAAGCATCCTGGTCCTCATATTGCTTTTGAAGCTCAGAGTCCATGGTGACAAGCATGAGATAGCTGACCTCTACAGAGGCATTAACATGTTTTTCATACTCAGCCTTGTCACTACGAGAAGCATTTTCGGCTGGTTCATCAGGAATTGGATTCTCTAGAACATAGTCTTTCTTTTCATGCTTAAGAACAATTCTCATGTTGTAATACCAATCCACAAAATTTGTTCCATTAAGTTTTTCCTTTTCCAAAACTGATCTCAAAGCAAAACCAGGTGCAGCAGAAGGAGTAGCAGGTGCCATTGAACTACAACAAAAACATGCAAAGTTTATAAGCACTATGTTTATGTAAAACTTTTGTTAAACATTTTAATAAAAGACACTCCTATCATGTGCCTCCTTTATGGACACATAGTGAGTATTCAAGATCCATATTCATCAAACACTAGTGAGCTTTGGCATCACTGCTAGAGATTTAATAACATAGGTAAGCAACATCTTTACTAATTACATCTTATGTAACTCTTGTTAGTTGAGCATGAAAACAAGTAATGAATGCCTCCGTCAACTCGACTCATGGCCAGGTCAACCTGCCCCTAGGGCTCACATGAGGGAGGGAGCACTTCCCGTTTCCGGGTGCCAATTAAGAAATCTAGCCTCATGTGTGTTTTCCTAGACACCAATTGTCTTGTATTTGTTTCATCATTACTGAAATCAAAACTCAACCACTTATGTCCTCAAGCCCAAAACCATTTTGATAGCTTGATTAAATCTACCATTGTTATGCGTGATGTGTCCAACACGTCCCTATCATCTATTAAGATAGTCATTGATATACTACTTTGGCAGTCATATCAATAATGATCTAAATTCTGGATAGGTGAAACAATAGGGTGGACATATTTGATTTAAATTTGTTTAACTATGGGGATGAACAATATCTACTATGAACATGGCATCACATGCAATGAGCATAAAGAAAATAGCAAGGATTAAACACACATCCACAGAAAATCAAGATTAAGCTGTGAAATAGTATGGCCTTTAGCATTAGGATCTTCATCATCATGCTTGTTGGTTCACTTGGCCATCTTGCTTGATTGTTCACCTACCCATCATGCTTGATTGCCATCATCTTCATCATGAAATTTACATGAAGGTTTCAAACATCACAAGTCGACATGCAGGCCGTTATACAACTTTGATAATGAAATAGCCTTATGGCTTGACACGGCATGCAGGCCATGTAAAAATTACATGCATCACATACACAAAGGCCATACTATTTCACATAATATCCTGCAAAAAGAGTTAAACAAAACGATTCTACGGTTTCGGGGTTCCAAGGGGCAGCGCCCATGGCGGGGTCTGGGGGCAGCGCCCAAGGTGGGGTCCAAGGGGCAGCGCCCTTGGAAATTTTTTTAGAGGCATGTCTTTTGTCAAAGGAAAACGCCCTCAAAATTTCCACGGATCAATCAAATTGAACCAATCTGATTCAACCTGATTGGCTTGGTCCCATATGGTCGTGATGCGTAAACCCTGATGGCGGTAACCCGACCGGTAAGGGCAACGTCATACCATGAATGGACTCACCCAAATTAAGATTGAATCGGTTTGCACTTCTCTCAAACCCTAAACCGATCGATCTCATCGATTACTGCCTCCACCAATTCATCATATGAACCGGCAGAACATGTAATAGATCTAATCTACTATCCTCACATATCACATATGTAACATCCAGATCACAAATCTACGCGAGATGGCTCTGAAACCACTATTGAGGAACGCGGTATGCTATGCTAGCACAAATTAAAATTTCTACCGCATAACCAGAAATCTACTCGCAAGAAGGGGATCACAGATTGGATTACCACTAGACACGTAGTTGCGGAATCCTTCGTGCGTTGGTGTAGTGGATCGTCCTCATGCGGATCATCCTCATTGCGGATCGTCCTCACGCGGATCGTCCTCGCTGCGGATCGTCCTCACTGCGGTTCATCCTTACCACGCCATAGCAGCAGCATCACCATAGTAGTCCACACGTCCCGGGATGGAACGCCGTCCATCGGCGTGCAAGCACCGTGTCGCTTGGCAGGGGCAATGAGAGGTGGAGGGTAGGGTTCTAGATGTGAACAACTTCTGTCACGCCCACCCTTCTCCTCTCCTTATATAGCCACGCGACGAAACCCTAAGCTAGGGCCCATCAACACGTTAAGCCCAAGAGGTCCATTAATTACGGATCCAATCCGAATTAATGCGTCCCAGCCCGTTAAGTGTGTGACCCTGTAGGTTCATATACATTTGGACATAGATTTGGAAAACCCTTTTCCAATCCAATAGCTGGTAGAGGTTCCTTGCAAAGCATGCCAACTCCCAAACGCATATGATCAAATCAGATAGAACCTTTCAAAAGTACTCATGTAATAATTCCTTTACCAAACTATATGAAGATCGAACTCAAGGCGAGAAGTATGTCATCCTTTGACAATTCAATCCATCTCTCGTATCCGTGATATATTAATAAGTTGTGATTGACTTCTCAATCACGGCATGGCCATGCACTTCCTTAATCATATCACACGAGTGGCCTAGACATATATATATCTCCGTTACATTGGAGTGGCAAATTCCATCTTGACTGCTCACTTCCCTCTACTTGTTTCATAGCAAACATGAAAGCTACCTTTATAACTATCCGGTTAGGAAATTGCGTTTGGTGGCCCCAAGGTAAACTATTACACATGTAGGAAATGTGACAATCTCATGTCTAAGGATCATACATCCACTATGTATGAGATACACTGATGACACATAAGAATGCAACATTCTCGCAGTGTCCCATTGCGGGTCTATCTAACCCTTGTTCTTCATCTTGAGTTCACAATGTATTGATGATATCTCCATATCCTATGATCTATGAAACATGATCATCGATCAATACATGTGCTGATCATCGTTGTCCTATACGATGATACCCGATCAGAGATACTTACAGAATTATATAAATAAGTAGAGAGTTTCATAAGCAAGTCACATACTTGTTGATCAATATAATGATATACATTCATTGGACTAATAATCATATTATTATTCATAAATATAGTCATGTTACAATCATCTATATGACTGCCTTAAGGGCATAACACTAACAATCTCCCACTTGCACTTGAGTCAGTCAATTAAGCATCTAATACCAATAGACCTTGTGTGCGCCTCATGCTTAGGCTGTGGAAGAGGCTTCGTCAATGGATCAGCTACATTAGCTTCTGTATGTACTTTGCATATCTTCACGTCACCTCTATTCACAATCTCGCGAATAAGGTGAAAGCGTCGGAGTATGTGTTTGGACTTCTGATGTGATCTAGGCCCTTTCTCTTGTGCAATGGCACCAATATTATCACAATAGAGGTCCATTGGATTAGAGGCACTAGCAACCACACCAAGTTCTGAGATGAACTTCTTTATCCACACAGCTTCCTTTGCGGCCTTTGAAGCCGCAATGTCTCTGCTTCTGTTGTAGAGTCGGCCACCATGTTTTGTTTGGAACTCTTCCAGCTTACCGCTCCTCAATTTAGTGTAAATACGAACCCAGATTGCAATCGGAAATCATCTTTGTCAGTTTGAAAGCTTGCATCGGTGTAACCCTTTACAACCAGTTCTTCCTCACCTCCAAAAACTAGGAACATATCCTTAGTTCTTCTCAAGTACTTTAGGATGTTTTTCACAACTACCCATCATGAATTGCGGTTGCACGAATTTCCACTTTCTTGCCACTAGGGCTTTCTTGGGACACCATCCTTTGGCCACAATCCAAAACAGCTTTATGCTTGGACAACCATTCCCTTCCAAGGTTGACATCCAAGGTTTGGGTCTCCAACAAGATAAGGTTTTCTAGGAACTCTATCCCATTCATAAGCAACCTAGCATAGTAGGTTAATGAGTTTCAACATTAACATCCTCAGGTTGTAGGATATAATGTATGTATAGGGTGGAGGGTATGGTGTTCTGCGTGTCTACCATATCATGTATAGTTCCCATTCTATAATCCAACGGTGTACACCTATGCACGTTCGCTACGTATGGATATTCACTATGGGTGGAATAATGGTGTAGGGAAGTTACTGGGAGGGCCAATTGTTGGGCCGGAGTTTCTAAAATGTTCTTGTCGGTGTATTCTACACTGGGGTACTCTCTCCACCGCTGTTAGGTGGGACCGCGAGCGCAAGATACAAAAAGAAGAAGGTCCAATGCAAATGACTTAACTCGTTGAAGAAAGGCTGGGCGGCCGGCCAGGTCCCAACCGGGCGACCAGGACACATGGCCGACCGGAGGGCAGTCGGCCGACCAGGTCCCAGCCCCGGGCGACCAGAGCACAACCACGGAGGACCAGGACACGTGGCTCCCCGACGAGCAATCGGGCGACCAGGCCACGTGGCCTCCCGTCGAGCAGGAGAGCCCATTACAGCCGACCACGCAGTCAAGGCTGGGAGGCTTCCGCCCGAAGCATTCGCCAGGATCGCAACGTATCACAGCCATTAAATGCGCATGGGAGACAATCAATGAGCAGGGAGCCATTGCAGTGCGCCTGAAGGCCATTAAATGGGTGTGGCTCCCTGATGCTATGATGACCTGTCTCTCCGACTGAGCCAGCTTCACCAACTCCCACTCCATCTACACTGCCCCGGGCAAGACAGGGCGACGTGTGTACCAAACGTTCTTCATGCGGAGTCTGAACTCCTCCTCTCGGGTGGTCCGAAGACAAGCAGCGTCAAGCAACGACGTAGACAAAGAGGCTCTGAGGGACAGTAGGGACAGGACTAGACACAGTCAATGTAATTGATGTAAAACCACTCCCTCTGCCTGCCCTAGCTATTCCTAGGAGTATATAAGGGAGCTAGTGTGCATGAGGCAGGGGCAGATCGGTCGAAAACTCATATCACGGAGATCGATCAGTTCACAACGAAGAGCAAGCAAAATACTAGAGCAACACGAGTTTGAGCAGGACGTAGGGCTGTTACCCGCATTGGGGGCCCAAACCTGGGTAAATCCTATGTGTTCCTTGTGTGCTCCTTGTGTGTTCTTGAGCTTCCTGTCCTGCTCATCACGCAAAGAGAGTAGAGAATAGAGCCGAGAGTGACGCAGCTGCGAATACCCCCTACTGAAACTCAATTATACACTCGAACCAATACTGTCTGGCATAAACACACTAACAGGGTGCACTAGGTAGGGGTGGTAGTAGCTGTTTCACCCATTGCTTTCTTCGGCAGACCATCAAGCACCAGCTGCGAAGATGGAGGCTTCACGCTCCCAACCGGCAAGGGACCGTCCGACGCCTTCCGTAGAAGGCAGCGACGCCCCCACCATGGTAGGAGCACAACCGGTCCGACGGTGACTAACGATGGAGGAGGCCACACCGGCCCAAAACCTGCATGCGGCCCGCCTCCTCCTGGAGCACCCGCCGGTGGAGCTAGGGGACGACACCCCGGTTGCGCCATGGTTGCGGGACATCGCCCGCCTCATGGACGTGGCCTGGCTCCACACAGAGGCATTAGAATGGCCCGATACCTCTGGTATCCCGCAGTCGAAGTTGCACACAGAGCGCACGCAAGCTTCGAGCCACCCAAGCGAGCATCGCACACATCACGGTGGGCGAAGCAAGGGAAAGGGCATTCAAGGCACAGGCCCCTCTCTCGCCGGGGGTCATGCGACGGCTCTGGAACCCTCTCGCATGTCCCTCGACCGTGAGGGGAGCGCCCGTGAAGATCTTAGGGCTCATTTGGAGGAACGACGCCGAGCGAGCGGTGGTGACTTGCGCAACAAGTTGCACCATCGGCAAGCGTAGGAGCAGGACCGCGGCAAGCGGATGGCTCCTGAAGAAGACAACTCCTCCCGTGACCCCAATTTCTCTGCAGAGGAGGAGACTTTCTCCTCCGAGTCTTGCGAAAGCCAAATCCCGCGCTCCCCAGTGCGGCCCTCAGGCTGAGGTTCCGGGGGGTTGCGTGGCTCTCACTACGGCGTGGGGTGCCAGGCGTTCTCCAACCGGCTGTGCCGTGTCGCGTGGCCAAAAAGGTTTCGCCCGGCAACCACCGAATAGTACGACGGCACCACCAACCGGAGGAGTTCCTGTAGATCTACACCACGGTGGTGCGGGCTGCTGGCGGCTCCGAGAAGGTTATGGCGAACTATCTCCCGACAGCCTTGGCGGGCTCCGCCCGTTCTTGGCTGATGAACCTCCTGAGGGGGTCGGGCACTCGTGGGCGGAGTTGTGTGGCCAGTTTGTCACCAACTTCCAGGGCTCCTACGCCCAGCTAGGCGTGGAGGATGACCTCCATGCCCTTGAACAAAAGAGAGGGGAGTCGTTGCACGTGTTCATCCGATGATTCAGCCACTGTCGCAACACAATCCCCAAGATCTCTGGTCAGTACGTCATCATCGCCTTCCGGAGGAGAGTGCAAGACCGTAAGATGCAGGAGAAGATGGCCACCCACGACATCGCCACCACATCCGAGCTATTCACCTTGGCGCACAAGTGCGCTCGGGCGACGGAAGCACGAGAGCGGACTGCCAGAGTGGACGGCGCTCACGGTGGAGGCGAGGCCGGGACCTCAAAAGGTCCTAGGTCTATGAAAAAGAAGAAGCGCCCGTGGTGAGTCCGATCAGGTCTTGGCCGCCGAGCGCAGGCATAAGGTCGTAAAGCCGCGTAGAGACGATCGCCACGATCATCGGGACGATCACCACGATCGGCAGGACGGTCGCCACGATCGACAGGACTACCGTCGACAGGAAAACAGGGGTAAGGTCTTTTGTCCTATCCATAATACTAATGCACATGATTTGGATAATTGCTAGGTCATGCGCGAGAAGGTGAAGCACGGTTCAGGGAACGCCGCCCTCCTCACGACGATGACAAGGGAGATGACTCCGCCCAGCTGCCCTTCTAGTAGGCGGAGCATAGGGTGGCCTACATCCACGGCGGATCGGCCACCCTCGCCTCCAACACGAAGTACAAGCTCCTGATGAGGGAAGTCTGCACCTCCGTACCAAGCGTGGGGGCGGCTAGGCCGCTGAAGTGGTCGGAGGAGCCGATCACCTTCAGTCGCACCGACCACCCCGCGAGCACCGCCGGCCTAGGGCACCTTCCGATCATGGTCTTGCCCATGGTTCGGAATGTGCAGCTTGGGCGTGTGCTGATCGATGGGGGGAGCTCCATCAACCTCCTGTCCCCTAGGGTGTTCCGGGCCCTTCAGATCCCGGAGCGAGAGCTCCGCCCGGCGCTCCCCTTCTACGGAGTCACCCCGGGGGCTGGCTCATTGCCCCTGGGCCAGGTTCGCCTTCCCGTCACTTTCGAAAATGTGAATAACTACCGCATGGAGCTGGTTGGACTTCGACGTCGCCGACTTCGACCTCCCCTACAACGCCTTGCTTGGCCGACCCGCGTTGGTCAGGTTCATGGCAGCCACCCACTATGCCTATATGGTGGTGAAGATACCGGGACCTGGAGGTCCCATAAGCATCCAGGTGGACAAGCCAGAGGCCCTACGCTACGATAAGCAAGCCTTGGACCTAGCAGGCGCCACCTGTGCATAGCAGGTTGAGGCTATCTACTCAGGAGCCCCTCTGGTGAGAACCCGCGTCTCGCCCGGCCCGTCCAACGAGGTTAAGGTGGTCTCCCTGAGCATGGCTGAGCCCGAAAGGATCGTCGATCTAGGCGCCAACCTTGGCGCCAAATAGGAAGACACGCTCGTCACCTTCCTTCGGTCTAACGCAAACGTGTTTGCCTGGCAACCGTCCGACATGACCGGGGTCCCCAGAGAGGTGATCGAGCACAAGCTATGCGCTCGGGGCGCGCCGGTCCACAAAAGGTCGGTGCGGGCCCCGGCGTCAGGATGCCATCCACGAGGAAGTGGAGAAGCTGCTGCACGCGGGTATCATCAGAGAAGTCATTCACCACGAATGGCTTGCCAACCCTATGCTCGTCAAGAAGTCCAACGGGAAGTGACGAATGTGTGTCGACTTCACCGACCTCAACAAGGCCTGCCCGAAGGATTCGTACCCCTTGCCACGCATCAACCTGATCGTGGACTCTACGGCGGGGTGCGAGCTGTTGTGCTTTCTGGATGTGTACTCGGGTACCACCAGATCAGCATGGCGAAAGAAGATGAAGAGAAGACCGCGTTTGTAACTCCTATCGTTGTTTATTGCTACATTCAAATGCCCTTTGGGTTAAAAAATGCTAGTTCTACATATCAGCCATGCATGCCACTTTTCGACCACAGGTCAGGCGCAACCTGGAGGTATACGTTGATGACCTGGTGGTGAAATCTGAGAAGAGCGAAGGGCTGATTGAGGATCTGGGCGAAACTTTCGCCAACCTCAGGAAGAATCACCTGAAGCTCAATCCCGAGAAGTGCGTCTTTGGTGTACCTTCTGGGAAGCTGTTGGGATTCCTCGTGTCTAGTCGAGGCATTGAGGCCAATCCCGACAAGATAGCGGCTATTGAACACATGAAGCCGCCGACCAGACTCAAGCACATCCTATGTCTGACTGGCTGCTTGACGTCCCTCGGGCGATTTATTGCCCGCTTGGGAGAAAAAGTCTCCCCTTGTTCAAGCTATTGAAGAACACTAACCACTTTGAATGGACGCTCAAAGCCCAACAAGCGTTCGAAGACCTGAAGAAATACCTCTCATCACCCTCGGTGCTGGTCGCTCCTGCTCCCGGCGAGTCGCTGCTCCTATATATTGTGGCTACCTCGGTGGTAGTGAGTGCGGTGCTGGTGGCGGAGAGCGAAGGTGTCTAGAGACCAGTCTACTAATCAGCAAAGTGCTATCCGACGTGGAGACTAGATATCCGCAAGCCTAGAAGAAGCTCTACGCTATTCTGGTGGCATCCCGGAAGCTTCGACAATACTTCCAGGGACGGGAGATCACGGTGGTCACAGCCTACCCACTTCGAGAGATACTCCACAACCGAGAAGCCGAAGGTTGCGTCGCCAAGTGGTCGGTGGAACTAGGTGAATTTTGCCTCAAGTTCCGCCCACGCACTGCCATCAAAAGTCTGAGGTTGGCCGAGTTCATCGCCGAGTGGACTCCCTCCACTCCTGAAGCTTAAGAAGCACCCGTGCTCCCCCCGTGGACCCTGTTCTTCGACGGCTCTTTCGGGTCGGCGCTGGGGTGGGTTTATCTGGTCTCCCCGGTGGGGACATCCTCTGATACTGATCATCTTGGACTTCAAGGCGACCAATAACATCGTCGAATATGAAGGGCTACTGGCGGGGCTACGTGCCACTGCCGTGCTCGGAATCTGGCATCTGCATATCAAGGGCGACTCCCTACTCGTTGTCAACCAAGCGCGAAAGGAGTTCCAGTGCTCTGATCCAATGATGGCGCATATTTGGCGAAAGTCAAGAGGATGGAGCGCCACTTCGACGGGCTAGGGTACATCCATATCCCCCCGCGTGACAATCATTTGGCGGACGAGCTGCAGCATTTCGCCTCATCAAAACCTGTTCGGTTGGAGTCTTCAAGAAAGGCTTGCGAACCGTCCATCATCGCCCTAACCGGTGGGGCCGATGGCGCTATTATTCCAGTCTTCCCCTCCGAAAGGAGTCTCGCGAGACCGTCTATTGCTTCCCCTATCTTCGGCAGGGACGATAGTGCCCGATAGTCCTGTTAATGTTTATGATCGGCAACAAAGAAGAGAGAGCGGGGCAAGGCGGAAGATCTGAGCTTGATGGTAACGCAAGACACAATGAGATTTATCTAGGTTCGGGCTCTCCAATGGAGATAATACCCTAGTCCTGCATTCGGTGTTTCTAGTGTATATGGGTGAGTGTTCTTTCTTACAAGTTCTCTCTTATCGATTTTTCCTCCTCTTTCTTTCTCTCCAAGCTCCCTTCCTCTTTACACAGCAGAGGAGGGCGCCTGTGTACAGCAACGGAAGTTGTTGAAGTGTAGCAGGGGTAGTTGGGCGTAGAGGAGAGACTGTCCTGTAGCTGGCCGACCATGTACAGCGGCATGCAGGCACAGAGCCGCCCTTTGCAGAGGGTCTGGTGCTGCCCACCTAACCTGTCAGTTCCTTCTCCCGGTCTTTTTCTCTGCTGCATACGACTGGACCTTCTGGAAGGTCCTTCTTTAGTCCATCCGGCCCAGCCCATCCTCCCGAGGTGATCTAACAGCCCCTCGAGCAGGTACCCTAGGCCCATTTATTCCACAGTAGCCCCCAAGTGCTTCGCAACCGAGTTGCCATCCTTTGGCTACCTTTCGGCCACCATGACACTCGCCGGATGTTTCCCAGCCCGAGCGTGACTTCTCGACAGGCTTTTCCTGTCGAATGCTATACTGTCAGCAAGGAGGTCGTGAAGAACTCAATGACCCCGTGTTAACTCTTCCGGGTGATATCCAACCCAATTTATTGGGGAATTGACGGTCGGCCATCCCTAGAGCGTATCCTCGTTTGGGTTGGCTTTGAGCCGAGTGGTACCTATACGTGTACAGCAGTTGGCTCAATATGGAGCGTACCTTGGATTTTGTTTAATGATGCCCGTACCCGATCATATCGGAGCATAGCTTGGCCCGTCATGGGCGCACCATCTTTTGGCCTTTAGCCGAGTGGTACCTGTACATGTACAACAGTCGGCTCAACTTGGAGCGTACCTTGAATCAGTTTAATGATGCCCATACCCGATCATATCGGAGCATAGCTTGGCCCGTCACGGGGCGCACCATCTTTTGGCCTTTAGCCGAGTGGTACCTATACATGTACAGCAGTCGGCTCAACTTGGAGCGTACCTTGGATTATCTGAGTGGTACCCATGCCCGATTGCATCGGTGCATAGCTTGGTCCATCATGGGGCATACCCTCGTAATCCTTGATCTGAGCCCTTTCATAATATCTAATTCCGTCGTGCGGCAACCAGCAAGTGACCCGACAAAGAGCATATCACGGGGGCACATTTCAATTTTTGGTTCGGAAGACACCCAGGTTCCGTTCGGAATGGAATTCGGCGATTGACCCAATGTGGGGTGTACCATATGCCAAACTGATTCTTTGCCCTAGCGATAGTTGTCCGCCACGATCATAGTGTTCAGTTGTCCAGGACAAAATGAGGTGTGTTCTGGTCAAACCTAGCAGCAACGGCGTGCCGAGGCGTGGTCCCCACCCCGAGCGGGATCCATGATCGCCCTTTATAGTTCCGAGGCGCCACACAGGACTCGAATCTTCCTTAGCACATCACGTCTTTGCTTCTTCATCGCCGAAAAGCTCATCGCCCTCCTCGCAAGCTTCATTGCTAGGGTTAGTCACCACCGCATTTTTCTTCCTTTGCGCCGCCAACAATCTCTTCCGAGAATGTCGATTCCTCCTTCCCAAGACACCTCCGCGCTGCCTCTGACCCACAATTGGGTCCCATCAACGCTGATGGAGGCGCATCTGGACGCGATGGTCGCCATGGGAGTCATGCCGCCGGTGACGTTGATCAGTGCCCGCCTGGCTTTTGGTGAGTCTTATCCCACCCCTCGGTTCGAGGAGATCGTTGTATTCGAGTCCTTCTTCCAGCGCGGGTTTGTGCTCCCGACCAGCGCTTTTTTCCGTGGGCTCCTTTATTTCTATGGCATCGAATTGGTTCATTTGAATCCCAACTCGATTCTCCACATCGCCGTCTTCATTCATCTTTGTGAGGCATTTCTCGGAATTCGCCCGCATTTCAATCTTTTCCGCCAACTTTTCCTCCTCAAGCCCCTCCCGAGTAGGAGCACCTTTAAAGCAATCGGAGGCGCCGACTTCCAGCTGAGAGATGGAGCAAGGAAGATTTATTTTGCCATCCCCTTCAGGACTTCGAACAAGGGTTGGCACCGAGAATGGTTCTATTGTGCCAACCTTGATCCTGGCCTTCCTTCTTTTTCTGGGGAGCCCCCGAGGGTTACTTCTTCTTGGAGCACAGTCCCCCCAGACCACGAAATGGAGCAGGTCAACGAGCTCCTCGCCTTGATCTACGACCTGAAGGAGGTAGGTCTAACTAGCGTCGGGATCCTTTCCAACTTCGCCGTTCGCCGGGTGCAGCCCATCAAGGAACGAGTCTTCCTAGGGTATGAATACAGGGAGAACGATCCGACGCAGGAGGTCGCTGAAGACATCGACCAAGATACGCTCATCATCCGGATGAGCGATCTCCTAACCCCGGATGTCTCGATCCTTCCCCAGGGCGTCCCAAGGGCCTTCTACCTGGCGAATCCCCCTCCTAAGGTGAGTACTTCGAGCTTACTGACATTTGGTTGTTGATCGCCAGCCGACTGTCGACTGACTCTGTTCTTGCTGTTCTTCGCAGGATCGCATTGCCTTCTGCTCGGACCCCCCTTCCTCATCCTCCTCCATGTTAGAGTGCTTGGTGGCAGCGGCCGCCGATCCTCATCGAGGAAGGCCTTGAAGAGGAAGGGCTTGCCACCGATGAATTTGTCGGCGGAAATTTGGCGCCCGCCGCCTTCGAGGCAGACCATTGAAATCCCGAGGAGTACATCAAGAACCCGGCGCCTCGCCCCCCTAGGGCCCAAGTGGCTACGGACTCCTCCCCGAGTGGTTCCGCCACTCAGAAAGGGCACAGAATGAAGATAAGGAGATCCAACAGGTTAGTCCCCCAATCACTCCTTGTTTTTGTTTCCTTGGCGTGCGCTTGACTTTTCCCCCAACGATCAGGGCGCCGAGAGCGGGCATCCCCCTGAAGGCCTCGACCACTGCTCCTTCGGGAGATGCGGGCCAGGAGGGAGCGGTCTCGCCACCAGCTGCGGCGTCTGGCAGAAACGAAATAGCCCCAGAGCGGGCTGGTGCCACCCTACCCATCTTTGCGCAGGCAGCGACGACACAGGCGACTCCCGCCGCTGCGGGGCGCCAGCCGGCCGCTGAGGTGGTAGCATCGGAGGCCGCCGCCAGCTCCTCCCCTCCCGTGGAGGAGATTCATGTGACCCTCCCATCCACCTTTTGACCTCCACTCTGGATTTTATTCTGCCACAAGGATAAGTGGAAGGCTTTCGGCAAGGGGGATGAGAAGTTGAGGGAGGAGCTCTACCAAAACACTATCAAAGGCGCTCAGTTGATCCAGGTAAGCCGTCTTCTTCTTCTATTCGTGCCGACTGGTATATGCTCTTCATTCTCCCAGAATTCTTCAGGCGCTGGGGGATCACTCCGAGCAGAGGGACGCCCTCCTCAAGGAAATACTCCCCAAGGTTAGGGAGCATGAGGAGTACAAGGCCAACAGGCGCGTTTGGCGTGGCAATGGCCGAAGCGACAAAAGCTCCGGGCCCAAATCCAAACCTTGACGGAGGCGCTTCAAGGTGGGTGCTCCTTCGCTTGCTTAGTTGCCAACTTGGTTGTTATTGTCTTCTGACTTCGTCCATTGCTTTAGGCCTTCGCGCGCAGGTCCAGACGTTGAAGGATTCCGAGTCCCGAACTCAGGCCGACAATGCTAAACTGGCGCAGGAGCTGGAAGGTATGCATATCCCCACTCGGTGCCACATCTCTTGCGTTTGTAATGCTTCTAATGATGATCCAACTGGTTTGCAATGAACAAGAGAGAGTCCGAGGAGCAGGTCGAGGTCCTCAGTGGAGGGATCAAGACTGCTCACGAGCTTCACGACAAATTCCGCGACTCCATCAAAGAGATGACCAAGTTCCTGAGCCCTGGAGGAGTTGAGCCGAGTAGCGAGGATGAAGCCCTTTCCTTGCTGTCAAAGGGTCCCGAAAGGCTTAAGGCCCACATCCGGGAGACGTCGATCACGAGTGCTAGCCAAGTATTGGCCATCGTGAAGTCGCTCTATCCCGGAGTGGAGCTGGAGGCTGTCAAGGAGGGCTTCGCCTACTCCGTCGACGATGATCAAGCTGCCGCCCTTCTTGAAGAAGTTAGGGATGTGGCCTCCTTTTTGGCAAAAATCTGGATTTGGATCTCTTGTAAATGTTGACTAGGATTGTAATTACCGCACTTCTTTTAATGCAATTACTGTTGATCATGCGTGGCTTCACCGCGCCCGAAGAAGTTTTCCCATGTGTCATGCGATGTCAGCGTCCCGCTTGGTCTCCCGTGCTAGTGCGTTTTTAATGTTGCCTTGGCACCCGTGTGTCCTCAGAGGCGTTTCAACTTCCCGTAGAGGTATGATTTGGGCTATCTGCCTTCGGCTATATATAAGGGTGTCACCGCTGCTGGAGCGATCGCCTATTCCTCTCATTTTCACATGTTCATTTCTTCACTTCTTCAGAAGTCTTCTAATGGCATCCTCCTCTGGTTCCTCCATTCCGGTGCCGAAGCGGCTCCACCCTCGCCTCCGCCTCCAGTGGAGTAGTTGAACTTTGACTTCGGGGATGATGCTCCCGCCCTAGAGGTCACCGAGGAGGAGCTCTGGGCGGACTACGATCTCGCCCTTGCTGAACTGGCGGCGGAGGAGGAAGTCGTTGCCTGCGATGTCGCCGCCGTGGAGGACTTCCTTGAGGTCATCCCGGCTCTCTCTGAGGTCGCTGACGTCCTTGTCAAGGCCTTGGGCGTAGGTTCAGCTGCTTTTTAAGATATTTATGTAAAAATATGTAATTGGATATAATGTTCAATATGGATCTACGATGTTATATATATATATATATATATATTGTGGTTTTCTGAATTCATCTGAATGCACGTTATCTTTTTTATTTGAGCGTTCTGTCTGACTGGCCTAGCCCCTGAGTGCTAGGAGTGAGCGTGTGGCTCTTTTCCCCAGACACGTATCCGGGTAGCTAGATTTCATCGTTCAGAGTTTCGCTATTCGAAGTTAACAGCATTCGGACTTAGTCATAACTGCTAGGAAAAAAGCGAAGTATCTCAAAAGGGTAGGTGTTTGCATTCGGACACTATCGGTGTAGCCCCAGACTTCTTTGCTAGTTGAGAATCAAGTAAGTAGCAAGTCAAAAACGACCTTAATTACAAAGATACAATGAAATCGTATTTTAAGTGTAGAAGCGATGTAGGCTGTTCTATGTTCCAAGTGTTGCCGAGTGCCACGCCGTCTTCAAGGCTTAGTCGATAAGATCCGGCGCACCACTTAAATCAACAATGTAAGGGCCTTCGGCTGAGGAGAGCTTGTGCTCGCTTTTACGATTCTTTCTAAGAACGGATCTCCTTTGAGAAAGCTTCGGCCTCGAACATTTCGATCGTGATAACGGCGAAGACCCTGGAGGTACTTAGCCGACTGGATGGATGCAATGTCTCTGGCCTCCTCCAGTTTGTCGAGATCTTCTAGTCGGCCTTCTTCTGACTTGGCTTCCTTGTAGTTCCAAACCTGTTGGGATCCGAATGTCAACTAGGTAGGTAGGACCACCTCCGAACCATATACTAGGAAAAAAGGTGACTGCTCAGTAGCCCTGCTGGGGGTAGTTCTCAGCCCCTAGAGCACCAAAGGCAATTCTTTTACCCATTGCGCTGCATATGGCTTAAGATGATTAAATATTCTGGCCTTTAGGCCCTCTGACTTTCATGCCATTAGCAGTTCGACCTACAGGTTACTTGGGATGACCCGAAGGTGAAGCAAATCTTGATGCCGAGCTCGTCGCACCAGTCTTGGAATTCTTCACTTCTGAACTAGGTGTCATTGTCGGTGATGATCCTGTTCGGCACACCAAATCTGACAACAATCTCCTGAAAAAATTCTCTGGCTTTGACCGTGGTGATTGTTGCAACTGGCTTGGCCTCAATCCATTTGGTGAATTTGTCAATGGCAATGAAGAGGAAAGCAAACCCACCCTGGGCCTTTTTGAGAGGTCCGACTATGTCAAGCCCCCAGACTGGGAACAACCAAGTGATCAGAATGGTTTGTAGCTCCTGCGCCGGTATATGAATTTGTCGGGCAAAAAACTAATAGCCCATGCGTGCATCGACATCTTCATGTCTGTTATAGCGATCGGCTAGAAGAAACAACCAATGGTAAGCCTTGCCCGCGTGAGTGCTTGATGCATAAGATGTCCTGAGATCCCCAGTGGATTTCTCGAGGAGGTTCTTCCCTTCTTGCTCGATATGCACCGTCGAGGGACCGGGCGCTCTTACGAAAAGCACCTCCCCAACCACCACGTAGCCTTTACTTGGCGTGATGCACTCGGCTTGTCTTGCGATCCTCGGAAGCTCGTCCTTCAATAGATAATCGAGATAGGGTTTAGATCTAGTCGGGGTTGATGACCAAGACTTACGCCTCGGCGACTTCTCCCACGATTTGCCACGACTCCGTTATCGACTTGTTGTCGACTTGTGAATTTCTTCCACGAAGATTAATTTGGGGTATGGCTCGGTGGAGACTAACTGGCGAGCTCGTCTCTTGCCTCATTATCTGGTGAATTACATGGTGAGCTCGATCCGTCGAACTTGTCCTCCAGCTTACACACCTCCTGGTAGTATGCGGCCATGCTTTCATCATTACCTGACCATTCTTTACGTACTTGGTTGATCACCGGTGAGAGTCTCCATGACATCAATCATCGGATCTGCGAGCAATATGGCGATCTGAACCCGTGTATGGCGCCTCGTACTCGGCGGCATTGTTGATCTTTGGAAAATGGAGTTGAAGAACATATTTCAGCTTTTCCCCCGTCGGAGAGATGAGCCGCGCCATGACCCGCACCATTGCAACGTGAGAGAGCGTCGAAATATATCATCCGATGTTGAGGTCCTCCACAGTGCGGGATCTTGCAACTCTGTCCATTCGGCGAAGTCGTGGGCGCTGAACTTGATGGTTGTTCGAGTTTTGAAGGAAATCTCGAAGGCCCCAAGCTCGACTGCCCATTTCACGATTCTCCCAGTGGCCTCCCGATTGTGGAGTATATCCCCAATTGGAACAGATGTAACCACCAAATTGAATGCTCTTGAAAGTAATGCTTAAGTTTCTGAGAGGTAAGCGATGCATATATAAGCTACGCATTTGAGTGTACCGCGTCTTGGATTCGCCCAATACCTCACTGACGAAATAAACTGGGCGTTGAATTTTCTGCAAGTGTCCTTCCTCTTCTCGCTCCACAACAATTGCAGTGATGACTATGTGGGTCGTTGCCGCTATGTAAAGCAGAAGGGGTTCCTCTGGGGATGGCGCCACCGATATTGGAGGCATGGTCAGGAGCGCTTTCAGATCCTTGAAAGCCTGTTGAGCCTCAGGAGTCCATTGGAAGTTGTCTTGTTTCTTCAAGAGTTTGAAAAATGGCATCCCCCGAGTGCCCAGGCGAGAAATAAACCGGCCGAGTGCCACCATGCACCCCGTGAGCTTCTCGACTTCCTTCTGGCAAGTCGGTGGTTTCATCTTCAGAATAGCGCTGATTTTCTCAGGGTTCGTCTCGATGCCGCGACAAGACATGATAAATCCGAGTAGCTTTTCGAGGCAGGTTCAAAAACGCACTTCGGGTTGAGCTTCATTTTCCTTAGACTTTCAAATGTCTCGGCGAATCGAGCATGAGATCTTCCTTGGTCTTAACCACATAGATCTCGTTATGCCTCCACGTTGCCGAGTTGTGTACACCGTATACAGTGATAGGTCGTGCGATATTTTTCAACCCGAATGGTATTGTGATGTACGAGCGGAGTGATGACGAGTATCTTCTTCCTTGACTGATTTGGTGGTACCACGAGTATCGTCTGAGAAACTTCGGGCTTTTTACCCGACGTCGAGTCTACTACGATCGATCTTGGGGCAATCCGAATGGATCCTTTGGGTACACCTTATTGAGATTAGTGTAATCGACACACATGCGCCAACTTTTATTCTTTTTGCGTACAAGGACCGGATTCGCCAACCAGTCGGGATGATACACTTCTTTTATGAAATTAGCGGCTAAAAGCTTGGTGATCTCCTTCCTGATGGCGTCGTGGCGATCTTGTGCAAACCGTCGAAGTCGCTGCTTGATGGGCTTTACTTTCTCGTCAACATTGTGAGAATGCTCGATCACCTCCCTAGGGACATCAGGCATGTCGAATGGCTTCCAAGCGAAAATTTCCTGGTTTTCCCAAAGGAAAGCGACGAGCACATCTTCCTATTTGGGATCAAGCCCTGTCCCAATCAAGGCCATCTGGGCCGAGTTGGACAGGTCGAGAATCACCTTCTTGACTCCCTCGTCAGGCTTCATACCCGACTTGGCTTTCTTCATAGTCGGGACGTCGCCTTCACCCTGCGGGAGGGTAGCGACCTGCCGAACCTTCTCGGCTTGGTAAGCGCCACCCGGCGGCTCGGCGGTCGCTGACTTTCCTGTCGCACATGAAGGATTGCCAGCGTCCCCACTGAGCCGTGATGCGCCGTTTGGTCACTGGCATCTTGACACAGATCGTGTAGTGGGGGCGGCCATGAACTGGCCAATCTGGCCTTCCCAAGATGGCGTGGTATGCCATCTGAAATCAACCACCTCGAAGTTCGGTACTCCATTCGGTAGTTCTCCTTGGTCGAGCGTCAAGGAGTGTGATTTGCTCGAGTGGTATCGTCGAGTCGGGGATTACCCGTGGGCAACGGCGATCACGCTTTAACTTCGGTGAGGGATCTTCATATCATTGAAGGTTTGGAGAAAGGGCGTTGAGCCCACTCCTCGCGTCGACCGGCACCCTCTTGAGCACGATCTTTGCGCCTGTTGGGTCGGAGACCAGCGGATATCTCCCCGGGAATGGGGCGCGATCGGGGGTGATCCGCGATCAAATGTGATCTGGACCTCGGACCACCTCGAAGTGGGCGTCGCCCGGCATTCTGCGTTGACCTCCGGCGGTAAGCTTTCGCTTGGGACTCATATCGCGATTGAGCCCCGAATATATAGTTGAGCTCGCTCGGTCACTGTAATGTCGCCCGTCTTCTTGAGGCGGATCTTAGTTCTTTTTAACCGCCCTTTCCTCGGTTCACCCTATTCTTTGCGCTCGCGGAACAAACCTCTTCAAGGTGTAGCAGTCCTTGGCCACGTGCTTGCCCTGAGGGTGGAAAGGGCAAATGGCGTCCATCACCTTGTCGTAGTCGTTGGTTCGCGGTACTCGGGGCTGGCCGCGCTCGGCTGCAGCGACCAACTCTCTAGGCCCACGCTTCTTGTCCCTCTGCCTAGAGGGCTCAGTGTGGTCCTTTTTGTCCTTCTGCCGCAGGCGATCTTCCTGGCGCTCTGGCAGGGCGTTCGAGGCCGTGGCATAGCGGTCGGCCAAGGTGAACATCTCCCTAATGGTGGTTGGTGGACTCCGGGACATCTTCTTGATCATGTTGGGGTCGGCGACTCCTACGGAAGGCGATTATGGCCAGCTTTTGAAGCGTCGAGCGGTATTTTCTTTTGCATGAAGCGCCGAATAAATTCCCGCAGGGATTCATTCTTCTTCTGATGAAGTTGGTACAGATCCCACGTGGTCCCAGGTCTCTCGTAGGTGCCCTGGAAGTTTGAGATGAACTGCTCACAGAGATCACCCCAGGAATCAATATAACCCGATGGGAGTCTCGTGAGCCAAGCTTGGGCTGATGGGGCGAGCGTGACTAGCAGGTAGTTTGCCATCATGCTCTGGTCGCCCCTGGCTACCTTGACTGCGAGGGCATAGACCTGCAGCCAGGCCTCCGGATCTCTTTCTCCATCGAACTTGACGATGCCCCTAGGATTGAACCCGTCGGGCCAAACCACTCGGCGGAGTCAGGAAGTGAAGGCACGGACCCCATCGATGGGCCCGCTGCTGCACCGTCGAGGTGATCGGTGCAGGGGCGTCCCGTCTCGGTGATTTCCGTTGTCACTCTCAGCCCGGCGACCATGATCCTTGCGGTCGGCATGATAGGCGCGTCTGCCATTGCGATCGTCCCGGCCATCATAGCTGATACCGAAATGTTCATAGTCATCCTCGCGAACCCTCCCCTCTTCGTTCCGCGTCGCTGGCATTAAGATCCAAGTGGAGATCGCGGTTGAGGCTCTAGCGGGCGTCTTCGCTGATGAAGCTCAAAGCCGGCCTTGGCGCCGACTTTGGATTATTTATTGGCATCGATCTAGGTAACCGCCGCAGACACGAGTGTGTCTTCTCTCTGGCGCTTCTGGTTTCTTTGAATTCTGCTTGCAGATTACCATAGCCTTAACTTAGGCCTGATAAAGGCGGCGAAATTTGTCGAGGACCAAGGATTGGCCCTAGGGTGTCGAGTAGCGTCTTGGAGGTGACGATGTTCTGCTGCGGCGTGTGGAAGACCAGTTGGTCCCCTTTCTTCGCCTGCAGAAACTCCTAGTTGACATTGCACCCCCGGTTCTGGAGGGACCTCGCACACTCCTCCTGGGCCGTGTGACAGAGATTGTTCGCCTCCACCGTGTCTACGGCTTCTTGCTGGTGCAGGGTATCGGTTCGATCATCCTCGATCGTGAAGACGCCTCGGAAGGCTCCTTGAGAGCGGGTGGCCGCAGCGCTCCTTGATCCGGACTGGAGCTTGAGTGCGGGAGCGATGAGATCTTCCCGGGGCCGGGTGAAACACCTTACCGAGAGACAAGCTTGCCAAAACCATCGGCGATGAAGTCTAGGCTTCCAAAGCGGAAGACCTGGCTAGGGGTGAAGGAGACAGTGATCCCGCTGGGTGCCGCCATCAAACTCGGGGAAGAGATCTTCACGTTGCCCCTACAGGCCGCCAACAGCCGATGTTTATGATCGGCAATAAAGAAGAAGCGAGGGCAAAGCGGAAGATCTGAGCTTGATGGTGTTATAAGACATAAGGAGATTTATCCAGAGTTCGAGCTCTCCAATGGAGATAATACCCTAGTCTGCGTTAGGTGTTTACGGTGTATATGGGTGAGTGTTCTTTCTTACAAGTTCTCTCTTATTAATTTTTCCTCCTCCTTCTTTCTCTCAAGCTCCCTTCCTCTTTATCTGACAAGGAGGCGCTGTGTCTGCGGCGAAAGTTGTTGAGCGTAGTTAGGGTAGTTGGGGCGCGAAGGAGGCTGTCCTATGGTGGCCGACCATGTGCAATGACGGCATGCAAGCGTGAGAAACCGCCCTTTGCGAGAAGTGCAGTGCTGCCCTAACCTAACTGTCAGTTCCTTCTCGGTCTTTTCTCTGCTGCATCTGTTGGACCTTCGGAAGGTCCTTCTTTAGTCCGTCCGGCCCAGCCCATCCTCTCGAGGTGATCTGACGGCCCCTCAAGCAGGTACCCTAGTCCCATGTATTCCACAAGTCCATTGTCACCCCGGTCTCCAGCGGGGCCAATGACGGGTTAGTTCCGGTCTAAGTCTTCGAAAGAAGGTTTGTGCGACAGTCCATTGCAACCCCCAACTCCGGTAGGGCCAATGGTGCGGTTGTTTCGTCCTCCAATTCCAGGAATGGAGGCACCGCACATGTCTTGATTCCTAGCTCTGGTGGGGCCGACAACGCGGCTTCCACATCCCTCGATCCCAAGAGGGGAGGTGACGCATCTGTCTCGGCCCCCAACTCAGCGGGGCCGACGATGCGGCTGCCATATCCCCCGGTCTGCGTGGGGAGTCCATGCACCCATCTCGGCCCCCAACTCCAGCGGGGTCAACGACGCAGCTGCTATATCCCCCGGTTCTAGGAGGCGGAACAGTAACACCACCAAGGCGGTATCGGTGGAAACTCGATAGCGAGTCGAGTGCAATCATCACGAGATACACTTGGTCGGGGGTTAGTGGATGGATCTATCTGGCCTTCTGTGTGATCAAGTGATCCCGATGATGATGCTTGGTGAGAGGAACACGCCAAGGTCAAGTGCTATACTCGATAGGTGGGGACCTATATCGCCAAAGTAAAACAAAATTCTCTGAAGTGCATCACTCAAAGCGTGCGACAAGCTACTCTCGATATCTGTGGGGGCATGTCAGGAGCCATATGTCTAGTCGGAGACCTTTGATCGGTAAAGCTATCTTGCCGAGGATTCTATCGCCTACTACCCTCCGGGATGCTTGTGAGTGTGGTAAGGAGTTGTGGCGTGCGATTCTTCGCCAAGTAGGTGACCTTCGACCAAGCTTTGCAAACCATCCGCTCTCATGGCCATTAGCGGTGCAGGGGTTGGATATCTAGGTGCCGTTCCTCTGGGTTCTGAGCTTCACCCCTTGTTCGCCGCCATCGACAAATTCACCAAATGGGTTGAAGCGTCACGATTGCGCCATTACGGCCTCTGCTGCTGTCGATTCTTCGCGTGGAATCTTCACTGCGTTTTGGGTTGCCATCGCATCATCACCGATAATGGCACCCAATTCACCAGTGAAGCGTTCACGGACTCCTACTGAAGATGGGCACCAAGGTGTGTTTTGCCTCATGGCCCATCCGGCAATGGACAAGTTGAGTCGCCAACACCGTTTGGTCTGAGGGGCCTCAAGACGAAGCGTTCGGCAGACTCATAAAGTCACGAACGCGGTTAAGAGCTTTTGATGGCGGTCGTGGTCTCTTGAAACACACCCGGCCCGTGTGGCCAAGAAACTCCGTTCTTCTGGTCTCGGCGCCAAAGCGAGATCTTGCCCTCTAAGCTCTCCTTGGGCTCACGCAGCGTGTGGCCTTCGAAGACCAGAAGACCGAGCGCCTAAGGCGGCGTCAACTACGGAGGAAATACAGATCGGGTGGCACCACGCCACCCAGATTTGTGAGAGAAAACTAGTGGTAGGTGACCTCGTCTTGCGCCGAATTCCGCAGCAAGCGGGCTGCGACAAGCTGTCTCCTCACTGGGAAGGCCCCTTCAAGGTGGTCTTTGTCTCACGACCCAAAGTGGTTCGATTAGCCACGGAAGACGGTTGGGAGCTGGCAAACTCCCAGAATATAAAACTGCTGCGGAAGTTCTACCCCTGAACTTGCTTCATACGGGTGTCATGCATGCCAGTATCCCGACGGCTCCTTGGCCATAACATGGACCCCCAGCTCCTGCGCCTGGCCCGGACAGGCGCTTAGCTGGTGCATGTGGCCTGGTGCACTGCGGCTATGCTCTGCCCACCATGGTGCTTCGCGGTCGAGTTCTGCTCACCATTTGCCCTGCCTCTAGTGACCTTCTCCCTTGTCCCACAGTTCTCTAGGTTGGTCTCATAAAGATGGCAAGGGCATAAGTCCCCGGATAGCGCGAAATGACAACCAAATGCGAGTGATCTTGACATCTTTGTAAGTTTTCCGTGGACCTCATCATGAGTCGACCAACAGTTGTTGCACTATTCCCTGGCTGATCCCTAGCATCCCACATGCTCAATATGCAGTTGATTATCATTTTGATCCATTCTACTTGCTTAGGCTTATAGGGTTTGTGCCATACTTGGTTGTCACAAGTACCAGTAGCCTGATGGCCCATTGGCAACCCCTTTAAACCCCTAGCTTCTGTGGCAGAGCCCAAACAGGCGCCCTGGCAGTGCGTGTGCAGTGCCGGTGTGGCCATGCTCCGCCACCATGGTGCTTCACGATCGAGTTCCACTCACCATTTGCCCGCCTCTCTGTGACACCTCCCTATGCCACAGCTTCTTTGATGGGTCCAAAAGGATGGCAAGGGTCCTTGGCCATACCATGGACTCCAGGTCTCTGTCTTTGAGCCCAAATGGGCACCTAGCAGTGCATGTGGCCCTAGTCTTGGCTGACGTCATGCTCCCACCCACCATGGTGCTTGCGTCGAGTTCAGCTCACCATTGCCTGCATCTCTACGACTGCTCCCTAGCCTCACGGTTCCTAGTCCAATCCACACAGAAGTACAAGGGATTAAGCTCTGAAACGATGATAGGAAAGTGACAACCTAGTATCGCTTCCTACCCACTCGATGGCGAACATAGACTTTGTATACTTCGTGTTGTGCTGCTTTCGTTTTTCAAACAAGCGGCGGTTTAACCTTGGCTCATATTTGGAGGCGATTACGTGTGATTGCGGAAAAGACTCTAAATGTCGATCCACAGTAAGCCCAAAGGATGCTGTAAAATGCTTTCGGGGCTGGTTGCACCGCCTTTGGATCGAACCAATTACGAGCAAGCACACGCATAAATAGCAGTAAATAACGGCAAGGTAAAAGCAAAGTATTTTCATTCATAATGGCCAAAGGCCTATGTACATCTTCCGAAGAAGAAAAAAAAGATGGAAGACAACCAAGGTGAGTCGCTTTGGACTAATCGTCGGCGATCTCAATATCATGCGGTGTCCTCACCGGCTTCTTCCATTGCTTGGCAGTGGGTGGAGGCACCATCTCCATCGGCTGCCACGTGCTCGCGCCTCGTGCACCCGCCGGGCGCTGGCGGCGTCACCTCCACCCTCGGTAGACGGCCACGAGGGTCAAAGGAATCATCGCAAGCACGCGCAGCACATCAAGACAAAGGCATTGTCGGTCAAGACTTCCCGCCCTTCCGCAGGCGGGCTCTGCCAGAGGCCGAAGGAAGGCCGGCGAGGGCTTCAGCGACAAGGGTGATGATGTGAGCGTAGTGCACCGCTGACTCCTTCAGCGGGCCATTCATCGTCACCCCCAGCGGCTGCAAGCTACTGACCATGTGCCTAAATGCGGGGCGGAGCATAGTGACAAGGTTCGCAGACAGGCTCATGTCCCAGCAGAACGTGTCGTGATTTCTCAGCGCCCGCCCCACGCCTTAGACTCGGGCCACCAGCCTAACGTCCTCTTCGTTTCGACGACACCGGCTCCTCCCAGCAATGGCGGCGTCTCGCGGTCATGGAGGGAGGCTTGCCGGGCTAACTCAAAGAACTGTGCCGCTGATGGTGGGTGGCGGCCTTGAAGGAGTGCACGGATTGGCAGCAAGAGGTGACCACCCCGGTTTGAGCAGCTTCGGTCTGGCCCAATGGCAGGGCAGATGGCAGCTGCGGGGTGGCAACCCCGGTGGTGGCAGACGGCGTGGTCGTCCAACCACCTGAACCGCCTTGGGGGCCCGCCCTGAAGACACCATGAAGGGGAATTAGCACCAACAAATGAAAGAATACGCCAAGAAAAGAAGACAAAGGAAGCAAAAAGAAAGCGGATGGAGTCACCGGATCGTGGGGGATGAACATGCCTATTTATAAAGCGTCGTGGCCCGGGATGAGGGTCGCACCCCCCATGAGCAGATGGTTATGCAAAAGATCATAATGGCGTGGGGCGACAAGACCTGAAGAGTTGCGATAATTGCAAAGAGAATCTGTATGGTTGCATGTACAGGAGTAGGACCCATCCAAGACCGCGCCCAAGTCAAAGAATATCTCCAAAATCTTCTAGGGCGCACTCCAGGGCGGATCCGGGGGCTAATGTCGGTGTATTCTACACCAGGGTATTCTCTCCACCACTGTCAGGTGGGACCGCGAGCGCAAGATACATAAAGAAGAAGGTCCTGTGCAAAGGACTCCTTTCATGAAGAAATGCTAGGTGGGCGACAGGTCCAGCACAGGTGACCGAGGACATGTGGCCGTAGGAAGGCGATCGGCCCGACTGGGTCCCCCGTGGAGACCAGAGCACAACCATGAGGACCAAGACGCTTGGCTCCCCAACGAGCAATCGGGCGACCAGGCCACATGGCCTCCCGTCGAGTAGGCAAGCCCATTACCAGCCGACAATCGAGTTAAAATTTGGAGGTTTCCTCCAAAAGCATTAAATCGGGGATGTTAGCGTATCCTGACCATTAAATGCGCATGGGAGCCATTAAATGCACATGGGAGACATTCAATGAGCGGGGAGCCGTTGCAGTGTGCCGAAAGGCCATTAAATGGGTGTGGCTCCCTAACGCTATGATGATCTGTCCCTCCGACTGAGCCAGCTTCACCAACTCCCGTTTCATCAACACCGCCCCGGGCAGGACAGGGCAACACGTGTACTAGACGTTCGTCATGCGGCATCCGAACTCCTCCTCTCGGGCGGTCCGAAGATAGGCGGCGTCAAGCAACGGCATAGACAAAGAAGCTCCAAGGGATAGTAGCGATAGGACTAGACTGCGAAGACCCCCTACCAAAACTCGGTTATACACTCGAACCAATACTGTCTGGCACAAACACACCGACAGTTCTGTTATGATCGTTTGGGTCACACACACAAGGAAATGTGTTTGGATCATAACGTTGATCACATCATGTGGAAAAAGCTATATAATCTCTGTAGCGTGTTAATCAAATCTATTCGAATAGTCATGTCCCCGGTTATGGACAATGCTTGGGAATTTCACATAAAGGTTAGTTTTCATAAATAAAACTAGGAAAGATGGGCTCTGTGGATAATTGGTTTAGGCTATGTGAAGGTTTGTGAAACTCAGTAAAGCCTCTTGTTAATTTATTGTTACTGTATTGTTTTATGTATGCTTTCAATCTATTTACATCACACTTTTAAATTTTACTTTGTGCAAAATAAACCCTAAAGCCATATTATTTGTTTAAGCCTTGCATATAATATATTGGACTTTGCATTATGTGTGCATAATTTGTTGAGCGCTTTGTGATGCGGGAAGTTGGTCCCAATCTTTCGATGAGAAGTATAATTTCAATTTGTTGAGATGACTCTCATGATCCTGCTACCAACTGTACGTGATCGATACGCCAAACAATCGCTGAACCAACTCTAGGATTGTTATCGACCTAGCTAGAAGCATGATTGACCTAATCACGAGGATCAATTCCCACAAACAACCAAACAACAAGCAAGAACAAAGTAAAGAGCAATCTGAAATTGCAAATATAATTGAAGTATTGATGCGAGTTTTCAAAGAACGATATTGCTGTTGATCTAGCCGAACAAGAGAATACCAAATAGTTTTAGAGAGGAAAACTATAACTAAACAAAAACCCACATCTCCCTAGGGTTGTGGCCAGGTTATAAAGGAAAAGGAGACAAGGTGGGTGCAGCCAAAATACGAAAACTAACAAGGACTCTTGCCGCAACCGAAAAAGATTCCTTCCTCCTTTGGACTTTGAATAGATACATGGGCCTAAGCCCACATAAGGTGGCACAACACCATAGCCTTTAATTAAAAATAAAACTAGATGTTTGGAGGTAGTGGCAGAAGCAAATAGTCATGGGAGTTCAACCATCCTTCAATGTGGCATCATGGTAGCTTCAATTGAGTATAGTAGCCATCATCTCTATTGCTGCTCTCATGACTTATTGACATACAAGGACCTTGATTCCTAATTAGAATAACATCACGTGCATTAGAGAATATCGTAGTGTTCATAGAATATGAGTGCACTACGAGAAACAAAGTTACCTAATAATTAGGTTGACAAGCATATGCTCTGACAAATTGATCCTTGTACATCTAGTAGCGGAGCAGTACGTATAACTGTATCAGTGGAATGAGGATCGTCATCATCCTCCCCATCTTGAATTGGAGTCGTTATCGACTCAAGCTTATCTTTTTCTCCCAAGTACGCTTCAAATCTGTAATATTAAATGTGGGACAAACCCTAAAATCTACAAACATATCAAGCTTATATGTATTATCATTTGACGAGAACTGGGAAATCTCTGACAAGTCAATGCACGGTCAACAGGGTCCCCAGCTCGGGACAATGCGGTGAGGGCCTCCGACCCTGACCCAAGCAGCAGCGATCCGTCACGACCTCAAGCTCGGGCGGTGAAGTCCGTTCTGCCGCGACCTCGACCTTGGCTCGAGCGTCGTCGTTCACTGGCAGTTACCAAGACCGAAGTTCTCGGAGTCAAAGCGAGGCGTGGGCGCCCGGATCGTGGCGGTTGCAACATGTGTCTTTAATGCTACGCCATGCCGCGTCCACGGAAGTCTCTCTGTGCGTTTGGCAACGTGGCTAGGAAGGATATAAGGTCTCCTGAAGCAGAATGGAGGAGGTACATCGGCGCACTAGCAATAGACCAGTAAACATAGCCAGAACGCTCAAGCTCGAGCTGTAATCCACTCTTTGTACTCACGATTAGTGAATTCCTCCACCTCGGAGGCGGGCGTAGAAGTTATTTACCCTCGTGGGGAGGCTCGAACCGGTGTAATCTATTTGTTTCACGCTTTCGTTGGCGCTACGCCCGGACCTCGTCCTCACCATCGTTGAGCGAAGCCCTTTCTGGGTCCCTCATTCACACCAAACCCCTTTCTCACTTTTGCGGTCAGAAGATCGATCGTCGATAGCTAGCACCAAGTGGGGCAGATAACCAGCTCAATCGGAGGAATAGCACCAAGGTCTCGAAGCATGGCGCCTCGTTAAAACATCCCTCGGGCGTGGGCTCGGCGCTGCGCGGTGGCTCCACGTCCTGTTTTCCCCCGCCC